>JAUBOD010001075.1:0-13952 GCA_032353885.1 Nothura maculosa | reverse complement strand
TTTAAATCAAATACATTAAAAATGCTGTCAAAAGCAAAGAAACTGACTGAAAATGAGAAACGGGGAATAGCACCAATGTTTTAACTTCTGACAGTCACAGGTAACCTAGTATTTAAATGTAACTGTGGTGAGTAGAAAACTTTGAAGGGAAGCAAGATTCTTCAAATTGCTCATTTTCCTTTATAGTCATTTAGTTCTCAATAAACTTAATTTTTCTAGAGCCTACCAAGCTTTCCTAATTGCCAGTTTTAGGACTATTTCTTTGAGTTTGTTTAGCACAGATGATTACAAACAGTGTTATGAGGTCTATCACACATTTAATATTACACATTTCCTACTACCCGATTCTGCTCAGTTATTATCTGTAGACTTAAAATGTGAATAATGACATTTTGGAAGTTGAATGTTTGTGTTTCAGGATACAAATTTTGAGGAAGTACAATTCTTTAATTCATATGAAAATAGCTCCTGCAGCCATTACTTTCAATACTTTCCTAGAAGTAGGAAATATGTCCTAGAAGGCCTATGTTTTGAATGAAGATCGTGAAATATATCACAAAGAAGCCGTGGTCTCTTTTTCCTCATGTTTATCCAAAGTTCAAGCCTTCAAAAATGGCTAGTTTGAACATGGTCAGCAGATAGCAACTTGAATTTGACAGCCAACAAGCAATTCCATCTATGCTGTGCATACTTAAATAAGTGCTCTTTTCGACCACTATTGGTGTAAATATGTCTAAAGAATGAGTGCAAAAAGACCTTCCTCTACCTCTGCTCCGACGTTGGCCTTTTAGTGTTCCTACTGTTGGTGGCAGATAAAAAGATTCATCTTATCCACTGCCCTGGGATGCCTTTGAGGATGATTAAATCTCCTGCAGTCTCCAGAGCTGGAGATGGAAGCCAGGATTTCTTGTCATCAATATCCTGTGCTTTACAGACATGAAAAGCACATGTCTAGTTCTCTTTTGTCATCATGTCCAGACCACATTGAAATGCATGTTTGATTTTTAACATCTGTTAAGAGATGGAATATAAACTTTAGAAAATGTGTATCAGCAGTGCATATTCAGCCAGAAAAGACTGAATAGCTCTCTTGTCCAGTGTGACAAATGTGAGATATATCTCTGTCAATTTGCAAATTCTATTTTGGTTTGGTTCACAAAAATACAGGATTGGCAGTGACTGCCCCCATGTGAGTTGAGAACTTCAATTTCATCCCACATGAATAAGTGTGTCTTATGGAAAAGTGACTGGGGAAAAAGGAAGGAAAAGAGGAGTTTCATAGGCTTGAGCTTCCCCAAGGATCATCCAGAAGATCATATGCCATCAATATTCACTGAATGCTGCCTGCCTTTTGGATATGCAATATGTATTCATTTGCAGTCTGTCTTTTCAAGCCCATCACAAGATCATGCATCATTCTTTACATAGTGTTAGACCTATCAAATGGTTTGAGAGAGCTATTGGGGCTACCAGCACTGAATTACTCTTCTGACAAAAACAACAGCTTTTATCAGCAGACCCAATAATTACAGACAAGGCAATGGAGAGTACACGAATGCAGAGGGAGACTGGAATTATATAAATAAAAATGAAATGTTTTTTCTAGTTTTAGTCCTTTTTAAGAAGGGTGTTTTTCTGTGTAAGACTATATGAACTTTCTGAACTCTATGTCCTGAGCACATTATGAAAGCAAAGTTGAGTTTAAGTAGCCAAGTTCAATTGCTCATCATTGCATTGTTTGGTCTTCTTCCCTGTCCTGCCTCTTCTGTCTAATCCTCCGAAAAGTACAGAATATGTGTTTTGCTAAGGAGGAAATGCACTTGGTTAAAAATAATCGTTTACCAAGTAAGCTTCCTTTCCTCTCCCCCATCTTTCTTCATGAGAGATGATTTAACACTAGTGTTAACATAAATACATTGAAACACAGGAAACTTTGTTAATTTTGTGAGATCACAAAAATAAAGGCATGGTAGTCAGATTGCTTCTGAGAATGAAGAGTAAAACTGGAAAAAAAAATACAATCATCTGAATCTTTGGAACTTGAATACAGTTTTAAAGTCCAGATATTCAGCCACACTAAAAGCTTCTACTTTTTAAATTTACAAGGGTCTAGAGTTAGTAAGCTACAGGTTATATAAAAATCATACTTAAAAAGTCAGCTATGTAACTACTAAACAAAATGAAGTTCCAGTCCCAGTTTCCAGTTGCTCCTTTGGGCAAATAAGCAGAAAAAGAATAAACTTACTTGCAGGAAATTTTGGTACGATCAGCCACCATAGTCCATTGCTGCTGATTGGTTGAAACCTCAATGTAGTAGCTGTAGCTCCGATCATCACAGTCCCAAAGTAGCAATCTAAGTATGAAGAAGCAGTTGAGTGGTGAGTAGAATGAACGTTAACCAAGGCTTGCTAGTCCTTCATTTGCTCTTCTTAAAGCTTTCTGAATTTAGTTGTTTCCTTTTTAATGTGCTTGTAATATTTAACAAGGACCTAACTGTTTCTGTCATCTCAAACTTGAGTGTCTCTACTCTCATTATCCTAAGGCCAATATCCATCTTACTAGCATTATTCTATGACATTCATCCAATTACCTCTAACTTATTTGAAAGTCAATGAATGAACTAATTTATTGGGCAATGTGGAACGGCCAGCTTTAAACCTGAATAAAAGATCTAGTCAGAAAGGACAATGTAAGAGAAGAAAGGAAAAATCCAGATTATTGTGACAAAAAAAGACACTATCTTATTTTTATCCTTTTTTTCCTGATAAACATGCTAAGAAAAGACAAATAAAAAGAAAATAGAATTCTCAACCCTAGTTTATCCAAAAATGAGGAAAAAGATATTTGAATTATTGACAAAAAACAAAAAACCTCAGCTTATTATATATTTATTCTCATGAAAATGCAAACCTTCAGCAAGTACATCAAGGAATATATTAAAAATTAGCCTTCAGCTTCCACCATTGTTCCATATAAAAGAAGAGAATGCATCAGGATTTAAATACATCTTTTTCAAAAGATATCTTTAGTCATTTTTTCTATGAATTGTAACCTCTCTATCCTTATCTCTTAAATGTAGGTTACCTCCTTTTTGGAATCTATATCTGAGATGCCAGTATCATTCCTTGATTTGGTTTTGTTTCTAGAGATATGACTTGAATAAAGTTGCATGAGACTCATACCAAGACCAAGAACTTCCTCCCACCCTGGAGTTGCACAAGGGATCAAAATACATGTATTTAAGGAAAAAAAGGCCAGTGCAGAAACAAAGATGATTGATAATAGTTTTCACAACAGGTTTGGGAGCCAATATGGATACACAGCACCTTCATATCCAGTGAAGCATCTACCAAGGGTAAGTCGGTAGCTATAGACTTCAGAGAGACAAGGGACTGGTCTAAACATTGCCAGACACTTCTGTACTTTCTTCTTTAGGAGCAGTGAAGTATTTGACTCTTTTTTTCATTAATAGAGGTGGTTTTGCTTCCATTTTACATAAATGCCTTGGCTGGTTCCATTCCATGGATCAGCAGGGTACACTTGAGATCACTGATTGCTGTTGTTACAGTTTTCATACCAACTCAACAGCAACAGTGATACTAAAACAAAATGTCAAAAATCTTTCCTGTTTGAATTAAAGGTGGCTCAAGACCAAACCAGCCTGCTGCATTTACCATTCCCAGAAGTAATGCACTCCCAGAGAAGTCAATGAATTGCTCCTGTCAAACAATCAAAGCATAACTGACTACCCAAAAAATCCACAACTACACTAATGACCTTAATCAGAATAAACTATATCCACAAGTAGAGAACTGAAATCCAGATAACATGGCCAAACTGGGTTCTTCTGGTATGAGAAAGAACTTACAAAGATCCACCCTGCCCAGAAGATCTGTGAAATATTTGAAAAGGGAAGAAACTTGTGCCACTCTATAAACTTTCCTAGACATGAAGTTTCATTTTTTTCCTCCATGAATCTCTTACAAGCTTAAGTTTCATGTTCTAAATTCCCTTCTCTCGGGTGACAAAATATTTCCTTGCTTTCACCGCTACCTCTGTGGTGAGGAACATAACTGCAAGAGTTATTGCTCACCTTTAACATTAATAAACAAGAGTGCCAGAGGGAGAAAAATGACCTAGCTAGTACCTAGCTAGTGGCCAAACACAGAATCCTCACTCTCAGAGGACTGTCCAAAGCAGAAGCTGGACTTTCTTAGGAATTAATTTATCAAGGACTGCATCTCTGCCCTAGAAAGAAAAAAGGCTGCTACTTTTGTTCAAAACACTCTGATTTAGATCTTTTTTTCCCATTCTGGAAACTCAGAATTCAAAATGAAGTCAGGTCTACTGGACAAGCATATTTGAAGTATATTATAGGGATGCTGTCAACTCAATCTAGCTCACTAATATTACAAAAAAAAGCTATCTACAACAGTTTTGCAAACTAATATAAAATACTTAAAAAGAAGTCTTTTAGCTCATACTAATATAATCTATTTAAATCAAAATTTCAGAGCAGATTTAATAAAAAATAAAAAAGGAGATCTCCAGAGTATAATACAGGACTTGGTTAGAAGTACTTGGTTAGAACTTGGTTAGAAGTGCAAGCTGAAGCACTTCTGCAGATGGAGGTTCCACCTGCAGATGAGGGGGAACTTCTTTACAGTGAGGAGGACAGAGCAGTGGAACAGGCTGCCAGGGAGGTTGTGGAGTCTCCTTCTCTGGAGGTCTTTCAAATCTGTCTGGACACCAGCCCGTGCCCCATGCTATAGGTGTGCCTGCCTGAGCAGGAAGGTTGGACTAGATGATCTCCAGAGGTCCCTTCCAACCTTGATTCTGTGATTCTACTCTGCTTCATCAGATCCTCCACATCCTGCTTGTCTACATCTTGAAGGCTTCCTAATACTCAAATGACTGAATGCAACAGACTTTCTATTTAAAAATTCTGAAAGCTTACAGATTAAAATTCTGAATTATGCTACCAATAACAGATACCAAATTGATTTGAGACCTGAATTTGGGCTATATCTTTTGAATGACAAGAAAAAGGAAAGGTAAAACGTGCATAAATTGTTTTCATTTTAAAAGGACAATTAAAAGGTAGCTAATCACGTTTTCCAAAGTTTTTCATCACTGGGGCCTCAGTGCTGTTTCCTTGATCCAGGTTTTCAAAGGTATGATCAAGAGTTTGAAGTTCAGAAGCACGCTAGGGGCTTTAATTTTAATCAACAATATTGTTATTAAAATGCAACTGAGTTGCTTTCAGAGCAAAAGGCTAAGAAGATATATGTCTTCCTTTGCAGCAGGCATAAATAGTTCTTTCACAACAACCTACTCCAAGTTATATGGTTTGAAAAAAGCATCTAGCATCTAGCTGCATCTTCCTGCAATATCTTCTGCAGGACAGAAAGGGGAGAGGGAGACTTACAAAACCTCTTCAGAATTTAGTCTGCATGAAAAGCTTTGCCTGAGCAACAATAAAAATCTACCAGGTGCTTAATGAATATTCACCAGCTTAATGAACATTCATACTGGGCACAAGGGCCACCTTTTTATGTCACGGACCCTGATATTTCAAATACATCGCAGGCAAACTACCAGGATAAACTTTGGCAAAAAATCTGTGCTTTCCTGGGGTAGTTACCCCAGAACGGGCTGGAAGGAGAGTACCTCGTACTCCAGAATGGCTGGAAGGAGAATGTTCTGACTTGTTCAACAAAACTATGCTCACTAAAAATATATCTGTTCAGAGTAAAATTGCCCATTGTCCCAAAACATTCTATATTATAGTAAAATGCTAAATTAGGCCTTAGGAAATAAGAGCCAGCTATTCCAATGTCACACTTTTCAGTATTGAAGTTTTACCCATTGAACAGTTAAATAAAAGGCATTTAAATTATATTTACAGTGATAAACACATCTTTTTTATTTTATGTCATTAATAAAGGCCTTTTCAGAGAACAAAAACAGGAATGTTATTTTCTTTCAAGGTAAGTGACAACATGGCAAAACTAGGTAAAATAATTTATTTTCTCTCTCTTTAAACTAATTTTGTAATATGTTCCAGGTGAAAGTCTTAATAAAAGAATAAGTCTCTTAAACTATAAAATGTTCATACTTCTCTAAGCTACAGCATGCCATTTAGTTATAATTATTTAAAACAAAGAATTTCCCAGATCTTTCCTGGTAAGGGTTATCATTACATCTGATACATACATATGAATGAATTCTGATGTAGAAGTTACAAACAAGTATTTGATGTGTTTGACATTAGTGATGTTTCAACATCATCTTCCAAAGCATCACTGCATCCAAGCTGGAATGTTGTAGTTTAGGTCAGTGTACTACTTAAAGGGTGAAAAGAGGCCAGATTATTTGTTCAAAGAGAACTGATTCATGTTTGGTGAATTACCTACAGGCTCACTGTAAATGGAGTTCTCCCAGGCGCTATTCTGTGGCCCATGCTTTTAATGTTGGCAATTTAATACTGTTATACTCTCAGAAAACAGTAACGTGTGGGATGCGATAAACCAACAGCAGAGAGTACAGTTAACATTCAGATGAAGTGGCTCCTAGGTGCTA
This sequence comes from Nothura maculosa, assembly GCA_032353885.1. NCBI lineage: Eukaryota > Metazoa > Chordata > Aves > Tinamiformes > Tinamidae > Nothura > Nothura maculosa. The sequence goes on along the minus strand of JAUBOD010001075.1, from coordinate 7,370 downwards.
GGTAGACCAGAGCAATGGATAAGCAGGAATTACAGGAAACTTAGTAAGGTCAAAAGCAAAACCCTACACCTAGCACAGACCGGCCCCGCTGCAGTAGCGCAGGCAAAGGTCTGGCTGCATCTTCTGAGAAGGACATGGGAGCCTCGGTGGATGGAAGAAAAAAAAAATGCAGGAAAGGAGAAGAAAAAAAAAAGTTAGACTGTGAGAATAAACAAATAGTGCTGCAGGCCCCCAGAAAAACGGTAGTATTTCTATCCTTGAAGGTTCTCAAGACCTGACTACCAGAAGCTCTGAGCAGGATGGTCTTATTTCAGAGCTGACTCTACATTCAGGGAGACACTGGAATAGATGACTTCCTGCAATCTTTTCCAACATGAAGGATTCTGTGATACTAAGACAAATGAATAAGTTTTGCAGAAATCATTCCTACAAGATCCTTCCTGAAACATTTAGTTCTGTATGAACATCTGATGCATTTTTGAGTTTCAACAGTTCTCCTGCTGAATTGGTGCTCAGGACTCAGTTGCCATGGCAATACTTTGACTCGTAGAAGCTGTTCAGGGCCCTGCTGATTCCTACACAATACAAACATCTCCTACCCGTGTTCCAAAGGCTCACATATTTTCTCAAATACAACTATATTCATAGCTTAACTTCCAATTATTGATATTTAACCTAAACTCACAGATAGCACGACTCGGTTTCTGGGAGCAGAGCAACTCTGTGGATGCTCTGTGGATGGACTGTGCATGGCAACAGGAAAAACAGGCAAGGAACAGAGTTTAAGCAGTTGTGCAAGATTCTCTCCCATTCAAAAACAAACAAACAAACCCCACATGCTTTCATTAAAATGAAAGAATAATATTTTGTTTTAGCCAAGCACTGGAACAGGCAGCCCAGGAAATCACCATCTCTGGCATTGTTCAAGAAATACTTTAAGATGAGGCACTTAGGGACATCGTTTGGCGGGCTGGGTGCCAAGGGGCTTATAGTTGGACTAAATGATCCTGAAGGCCTTTTCCAACCATAATGATTCTGTGATTCTGTGATTTGTATGCAATTTGACCTCAGTATCAGTGATAGATACTACATATCAGTTAATAAATTATTTTAGTCCCTCATACGGTCAAGTCTCTGCTGCTACTTAAATTTAAGTCCAAGGAAGTATGAAAAAGATATAATTATTTTTCAATTACTTAAGAACTCTGAGTACTGTGTCTTCCAGTTCTTCAGTTGAGATTCAATACTTAGTTGAACATTAAAAACATCGAACTCTAAAGCATAAAATATTTACTTTGGAAAAGTCGCTACCTATGGCTTTTATTTTCATTTAACTTGTTTCATGCAGTGAGACTCATACTGTGGATAACTTCTGTATAGCAGACATAAACAGATCTTCTGTTATGATTAAGGATTTACCTAGATGTCTGATTTTAAACTCCATCCTCCAAGTTTTATAATGGTAATAACATCACAAACTGAAATGAAAACACATAGCTTTTGATGTGGGTAGCGATTATTTTCTTCACTTTTCAAAACTCAGGGTTAGAACAAGCAAAAAGCCAATTCTGCACTTATTTTTAAGAAAACTCTCTTCAAGAGTTCTCCTTTTGAAGAAAGCAAATATAGTCTGAACAGAAAAGAGAGTGGGATCTAAGAGGGAGAACTGCCATTGCCTTAGACATTTCTTTACATCACTGCTGATACTCTTCTTAAATGTGGACAAATATTTTAGGCACAAAAATGGGCAGTTACACAATGTATTTCAAATCTCACTTGCTAATCAGTCAGTTGTCTATTCTGACAGAAAGAAGGCACAGTATGGGCTTCTAGCAATAGATATTTATGCAGAGAGCTTCTGCTTCCCCTCTTTTTCTTGGTTGTCACACAGTACAAATCCAGCTCCTGATAACACATCTTCTTACAGAGAACACTAAAACATTAAGACAGGGATTTCTTTGTCTGATTTTATGAAATAAAACACTTGTTTCACAGTCAGCAGATCTGAAGTGGACAAGATTTCTTTTCTTCAGTTGGGAACTGTTCTGTACTCCAATCTGTTTCCAAAGCCCAAAAGAAAAGGAAGCAGGAGGAGGAACTGAAGAAGCAAGAAGCTCCTGTTTTAGGCAAAACTTTGTTCTCTATGCACACATAGGCCTACACTGCAGAAAAAGCTCAGTGAACTCCACTCCAGATCTAAGCACACTTGTTAAGCCAATTTTGTAGAGTAATATTCAGCTTATTGTGCCCTTGCTAAACATTCCCTTTTTAGGTAAGGGCTGGAACTAACTATATAGTGAAAAGGCAAGCTAGGAGTAAGGCAGGTCTGACATGGAGATGAAGGCTTTCTTCAACAAATGCTTCTGTTTGTGCAGTGAAATGCATAAGATAGAGGAACTATATCTACTTTTACCACAAGGCTGCAGTTAGATTTCTATTTTAGTGTAACAAGTAATTACACACCCTTAATATTAAAATTTCACCCTTGGAAATGCATTTTTCTGGAATTGCATCCTTGTATCCTGACACTGAATCCAACAGTATATTTAATTTTTAACTTGCCCATTACAGCGAAGTAAAAATCCAAATGCTGATAACAAAAACCACCCCTTAATCACCATCCCATCCCAAAGTCACATATTCTAAAGAAAATAACTGTACACAGCACGTCTCATAACCGCACTTCGCTGGGAGAAGGGGCAGCCCCTCACCGTATGGATCCGATCATGTAGGGCTGGGCGAGCTGCACTACGATCGCCCCGCTGCCCAGCTGGTGACACGTGTAGCCCGAGTCCCAGTCGTAGTTCTTGGTGTCGCCGTTGAGCAGCGCGTTGCGGCTGCGGCTCACGCCCTCGATCACGCTCGCGCAGTCGGCAATGGTGGCAACGTTCTCGGCGGGAACTGCGAACACAAACACAGAGACGACTGATGCAGCAAGACAGCCAGAAAGCAGGGCAGGCATCAACCGCCTTTATTTGTGGGTAGGAAAGAGAGAAGGGGGAAAAAAAAAACAGAGAGAATGAAAGCAAGATAAACACACAGAAATATAATTCTGCTTAGCATGAATTCTGGGCAAAGTCAAGTAGTACAGATAATGTTTATAGGCCTCATTCCAGAATAGATTAACAGATTAATCTATCTATTAGCACACAAATTTCTGTCTTGGGGATGACAGGGCAGCAGTTTTTTTTCTTTCTTTTTTTCTTTTTTCTTTTTTTTTTTTAATCAGGGCTGAGACAAAAGAAATTTTCAATGAACTTCAAACCATTTCTAATCTTCCTGTTCTTGCAATGTAAACAAACTCATTATAAAAAGTAAAAATAAGTAACTGCAGTTATAGTTCAAAGCACTGTTCCAGACTGCGAGAAATTGAGGTTCGGATACTTCAATTGAGCCTCACGTTGTTTCAGCTCAACTGACGATTCTCAACATGCACCTGTTGGGACTTCTGACATGCTTTTGACCAGAAATCGTACCTAAGGCTTTAGGAAACTCAAATATTCTAAACTATTTATTAAATACTTAATTAAAAACTAATCTTGGGTTAAGAGAGGCAAAGAAGGATTTAAAGGTCTGTTCAGACAAATCAAACAGCCACTACAGAAGCATTTCTCACTTGATCAAAATCAGGAAAAAGTGAATAAACTCTACAAAAAAAGAAATTATAATATCACAACATTAAAAGAAAAGAAACTACATAGAACTGGTTCCTCTGGAAAAAATTAATCTTAAGTATAGATAATCATTTTCTTCCCAGAGAGAGTCATTACATTCCTGGGGTGCTCTCTTTCCCCCAAGGTAATTTCATTAACCAAACAAAAAACAAAACAAAAAAAAAAAAACACCCCACAAACTCCACTATCCTGCATAATTCTTTTATTTTATATGCTGCCATAAAAATGCCAACATGCAATTGCTATGCCAAAAAAATCAAAAATTTTACTGTGGAATATGGAACTTGCCTTCTGTCATAATCCTTAAATACAGTTATTGGAATATTACAGGGAAAATGAGTACATTTAGATCACTGAAGGAATTTTGAATTTAATGAATCATTCTTAGGATGACCATAAGAACAAGAAGTATCGGTATCAAATGTTATATTGCAATTCCATAACGAGCTCTTTTCTTTCATCTTTCCCACCCTGTCTCGCGGGCAGCACCCACATCCAAAGCTCTGCTCCCCGTGTCACTGCCAGCCACGCTCGGCTCCCTCTTCTCCTTGGTACTCCCTAAGTTGAACACTTCAGATTTGGAGCTGCTCTTACAAACTGAGCTAGACAATGGCTATTTTGGCCACTTATGAGGCAATTTTTCAAGGGACCATTACCTACCCAGCACTAGAAAATGTTCATGTGTAGTGAGTATTTTTTTTACCTTGGCAGAAGATGCCTGGAAATGTTTCCAAGCAGAGGAAAGCTCTTCTATTGCTTCCTTAGACTTGTCTAATCTGATTTAAAATCTAATATTAAGTAGTTTCTCCTTCTTTTCAAAGAACATGAACATTCAATCAGACAGTGCTTTGTTTTTCTCTGCAATTCAAAGGGATTAAGAAGCTCTCCCAGGGTTTTTTAACATCACCTTCCAGGAAGATGGCAAATAAATTGCGCAGATTTTTTAAGATGTCCTATTTACATCCAGCACTATCTCGGAAAACCCAGTTTTGTGGTAACCTCTTCAGCTTCTTAAGCTCTCTCAGCTGCTCTGTGTCTATCTCTATCCAGCAACTGAAAAATGAGCAAGACTGCAGAAACATGCTCTCTGAACATGTGGAAAAGCAAAAATTAAAGATACTTCTCTGGTTTTTGTCTTTTGGGGAAATATTGAAAATACAGGTGCTTTGAGTTAAATGAGAACAACAAAAAAAATCTTCTTTCAGTGACTATAAAAAAGAGATTATACACGCCTGCCTATATGTCATAAAGAACAACCAATTTGTGTGGTAATGTAATTAAAAGAGGGGAAGAGTGAATAGGTTGCCAAATGTTACTTGACTGCCAGTGATCATTTAAAAAAAATGAACTTGCTTATAAAAAGTTTTGAAAACGATAATAATCACTACCAAAACGTGAACTACACACACACAATACATAAGACATAAAACAAACACATGGGTAAATAAATAATGTGAAGTAGATTTGTGCACAATTTTAAGTCCACTTCAGACTGAAAATTTAAGAGCTGTAATGAGCAATCCATTTAAACAAATACATTGCCCAAAAATGAACCACGTGAAGGTTGACAATTAGTCTTAATAAAAAAAAAAAAAAAGAAAAAAAAAAAAGAACAACAAAAAGTCCCTGATGAGTTAGGATTCTGTGTTTTAAGTGTGCTATTGTCAGAAGCAGAAGCTTCATGGCTTCATAAAAAGGAACAAGAGAGCGTCTAAGCTCATTGCCAAGCAGTCCCATAATTCACTGTAGTGGCAAAGCAAATCTTTTGCAGACATCTATTGTGCTATTAAGCCTCCTCTCATCTCCATGTGCCCCATCAAAAACTATTAAACTCACATATTATTCTTCTAGAGACCTTTTGATATACTATGAAAACTTTTCTAGGAAGGATCTGAACAAAACAGAGAGAATAATTCAGACTAAAACCATTGGCATAAAAAAATGCTTGGTTTAGCTTCCTTTTCTTCACTGATAGCAAACTTCCCTGGGTATCCATTTTAAATTGGCATTAAAGAGCCTTCCATATATTGCTACTTTTTTCAGAACGAAGCAGCTATTGATAATTGGGTTGAAAAGGAATAAATGGTAAAACGCCAGCTACCATATTGAGGATCTATGGAATACGCTGGATACCTTGTGGACTATAAATAAGGGATTAATTTAGCAGAGTATCACTTGAGCTTATCCACTGCATTTCTTGCATCACCTTGTTCCAACCGCACTTCAGCACCTGCACTAGCCCAAGACCTCATCAGACACCAGACAACATCACCCTGAATAGCTGCACTCCCCAACACACGCCCAGAAGCTGCCTTGTTGCTTATTTAATGCAATTCCATGGCCGTCTTTACAGCAGCAAATTAGAAAGTGATTCTAATTGCAGCATGCAGCAGGTGCCACGCTGTTCCTTCTCTCCAAGGTGAGGGTCTGTCATTCCTTATTTTGAATGTTCATAACCATCTTTCATACTCGCCTGATGAATTTATTAAAAACACCATCTGTTGGGGACTACTTTGTGTTATATTTTCAGGTCTTCTGATTCTCTTTCTTTTTCCCGTTAGAATTTCTGCTTAAATGTATGTCATTTGTTTACAAAAAGGTATTGCCAAAAACAACAGCATTGCTTTTCTATTTTTTTCTTACCCTCATAATCATAATCTACCCAGGTATTAATAGTAATCAAGGTTGAAAAAGATGACAATAGAGGAGAAATTACAAATATGGAAATTCCTCTTTCACTTTCATTGTTTCATATAACAGTTTTGCTCTGACAAATCCAATTTACTTTTAACACAGTGGATACAAGTTAGGAAAGCTTATACATACCACAAGAAAACAAACTATAGGATTGACCTTACAGATAATAGCATGAAAAAAGTTAAGAAAACTTCTTTCTCTGTTTCCTAGGTTAATGCTGCAGTATGGAGTAATGAGCAGCATAGGACTTAAATAATAATTTTATAAAAGACTCATTTCCAAGGTATAGCCAAAGGATCACAGTAAGGTACAGGTAGCTATACCAGCTATATTTAGAGATGACAGACATGTTATTGAACTATCCTTAGAGATCTCCCAGGAGAAAAGAGCACTGGGAGTGTATGGCAGACCTTGGTCATACCTACTTACTACTGTGGATCAAGATGCATCCTTGATCATAAGAAGAAGATTTTTAGCACACTTGATTTTCCATAAAAAAAAATATTCCAGAAGGAAAAATAAATAGTTCCTTTCATCCATCAGTCTGGAAGGGTCAGATTCTGCTCTCTTTGCATCCAGTGCAACTTCATTGTCTTCATCTGGGTAACATAGAAAAACATGGTCTAACATCCCTCAAAAACAAATCTCTGTGATACAGAAAGGTACAGAATGGAGCTGCTTCAGAATACATATTAATAAAACTTTAATTCAGCTCCTGAAACAGATACAGAGAGACAGCTCATCTGCGGCGTTTCAAGGAAGTTATAAAGTATCATGGGCTGTTCAATATATTTACAATGTGATCTAGATCATGAGCTATCCAAGGTTCTCAGATCGTATCATCACTGCCACAAAACCGACTTTAATTCTTAAAGCATATATTGAAGTGCCAAGGCGTATACGCAAGAACTGACAAGAGTGAACAGCATGTGCTCAAACACATTCCAGTTCCTTGAGGAACTTTGTGGTAAGGGCAGCAGGACTTTGGACAGCTCTTTA
>JAUBOD010001074.1:1696805-1707443 GCA_032353885.1 Nothura maculosa | reverse complement strand
TGCTTAAGCCCTGGTGTTTCAGGGCTAGTGAGAAAATCCACCTGGTGCCTAAAACAGGTCACAGCCCAGTACACAGACTATCTTGAGCATAAAGCAGAGATATAGCAAGAAATCATGATGATTTCCTACTCCACCTTAGCATATACAATCCAGAAAGTGTTAAAAAAATAGTTCTTGAGAGTTCTTGTCTTCTTCTGAGATAATCCAGAGATTGTCTAGTTCCTACTCATGTGTGGCAGGGACAGAGCTAAACCAAACAGTGTGCACGCCAGCTCTTGGATCCTTGCTTAGTGCCAGGTTGTTTAGTAACCTCCTAATCTAGAAGCGTGTTAAAACCAGAGAATACAACACACTTGCAACAAATGTAAAACTAAATCAGCATCTCTTCCAAAAATACTCATTCAGGAATAAAATGAGCACAGAAAATTCTGTCAATATTTTCCCACTAAGAAGAAACAGTTATTCGGAGTAAGTAACAGAGAAATAAAAATACTGTCTAAGGTATTTCTTGCTGTGAAGCTGAATTTTGCATTAGGAGTCATTTCCTCATCCAGTCAAACTTACCTTGAACTTTTAGAGTAGCTGATGTCTTGTCACTAGCTGCTTCACATACATATGTTCCTTGGTCTTCATATTCACACTTGTATATAATAAGGCTTCTCATAGTTCCTTGGGAAATAATCTTTATGTTTTTATTTTGCTGAAGCTGCTTCCCATTCTAGAAGGGAAAAGGCCAAACCAAATCACCATCAAGTATTTAATGTCTGTATTGAGTGAAGCAAGCATTCAGACCTTTGCTTAATTTATCTGTTTTAAGGGAATTAGTGGGATTGTGCTTAATTGAACTTCAGCACATGCCAAAACTTAAGCATTACAAATGGCTGGAGAACATGAATAAATTATGGGCTGATGTCAGAGGCCTGTTTGTAAGTAGTGTATGGGGTTGACAATTAGCCCTATAGTATTTCTTCAAAATGATGTTGTATTATCTCCACTTAAAAGAAGAATCAGATGGAGATATAAAGTTTGAGATCCTCTCCAGACTGTCAGTGAAAAAGGAGTGAGGCTTCACCCCAAACTGCAGTTCCCAACTTATCTAAAAATCCTGGATGAGACTTGCAGTGTGTGAAGTGGATCACAAGACTGTGTCTCTGTTGACAGTAGTGCTCACATTCTGTCCAATAACAGCTCAAGAGTTCACTAAAAATTCAGAAGTAGCTTAGCTTTTAGCCTGACAAATGCATACAAAATGGTCTGGTCAATAAATAACTCACAGAGAAATTAATTGGACAAGTAAATGAATATAAGAACAAGAGCTGTACTAAAAGCTGAGCACTATAGAGTTGCACTAAAAGCTAAACAGCAAAGGCTCAAATCCAGGTTTCTTGGAAGTAAGAAAAAAAAAAAGGAAAAAAAAAGGAAAAAAAAACGAAAAAAAAAGGAAAAAAAAGGAAAAAAAAAGGAAAAAAAAAGGTTCTTATTGGCTTTCAGGGACATTAGAAGTGAAAATTTCACTTTTCATTAAGTGCTGTACCTTGAACCACTTAACATCCACATTGGGCCTGGACAGCTCACACTCAAATGTGACTTTGTCCTTCTGAGTTACAGTCATGTTTGACAAAGGCTTGCTGATTCTCACAGGCAATTCTGTAAAAAGAAAAGGACGTTCAGTTAATGGGGAATCAGGTTTGCTAGAAGCTTCAGGTACAAGGAATAAGCAGCTATCTTACATATTTGACATAGCTTGTATGTGAAATGCTGTTATTTCTAGTGCATTATCATTTGGTATGCTGTTGATAATTACAACAATTCTCTTAATATTACAGGGATATATTATTGATTAGGGCCCATATTATACGCAATTGCAAAGAAAGTCTGTTGCACTCTTGAGAGTTCACTGTCTGGGACAAGAACAGGTAGCCAAAAAGTTACCACGTGCATTGTTCCATTTTCATGATGTCAACATGATACACACATGGATGGATCAGCAACACTACTCACTCCACATCTCTACTGTTACGGTAGTTCTCAATGGAAAGGTGAGGTCTCAAAAGGTACTTGAAGAAAGCATAGTCAGAGCAACTTTGTCATGCAGGACAGAATCTGTATCTTTCATCCTCTAAAATTTGCTCAGTACTGAGAAAATTTTTGGGGTTTCATAGCAGATAATAGACCACAAGCAACAATAAAGGGAAATGTGGCTCTGTAGCAGAACATGCTGAAGTGCAGAGCTTCAAAAACACCTTGTAACTATCTCTTATTGCAGATATGTTCAACAGGATCTCACCATGGCTATGACCCATGTTCCACACTCCTTCAGAGCCTGAGACTTGAGGGTCTACGTACCTGTCACACTAAGCATCCCTGAGGAATGAGTGCCATCTGCCTTGAAGGAGATGAGCCCTGCGTCTTCAAGAGTCAGAGAAGACAGAGTCAGCACATGTTTCTTCCCCACCACATCAATGTGGACATTTGCGGAAGGCTTCAGCCGAACACCATCTCTCTGCCAGATTCCTTCCACGCCCTCGTGCGACACCTCCACCTCAAAGGTGGCAGATCCCTTCTCATAGACTTCGATGGGCTGAAGGCCTTTCACCAGCGTGATCTTCCTCACTGCAAAACACCACAGAGCAGTTGGAAATCTCACAGTGATGCCCCGGGTAATTATCCCCATACTTGCTGTGAAATGACCCAAGGACTTTCAAAAGTGCTCAAAATACATTCTTTAAAAAACAACTTGTGCAATAAAAGAAAACCTGGCCATATTGTTACTATGGTTGCTGATCTTAAATGGATGTTATCAGATGTGACAGACGGGACAACCAAACACAGTAAGGCTTTTTCCTGCCAGTTCAACTCCACTCACTTACTGGCAATGTAGGAAGGAATAAATTTTGAAGCTGCACACACATATACAGGAGTAGAGACATTCCTGTGCTGGGTGAGATTTCCTGTGCAAATTCCTTGCATGGTGCCCTCTTGGACTCCAACTATTTAAGCAAAATTTGCCTCAGCAACACATTTTTAACGTGACTAATGCAGAAGGAAGCTTGTACTTTGCTTCCCAAACTGAGACATCAACTCTCCTGGCTTTGCCCTTTGAGATTGCATCCACCCCTGATATCTCACCTAATTTTGCAATCAGTCCCTAACCCTTCCTGATTAACTTACTCACCAAACTAAACATCATGTACTTGTTGCAATCTAAGCTTTCATCTCAGTTAATAGATATTCCAATCTTTCAAATGGTGAACAGACTGAGATAAAACTGTAATTATTCTGAAGAGGAAAGGAAAGTGATTTTCAAGAACACTCACTAAATAAAGAGCATAGGAATTCCTAACTCAATAAATTACCTTCTAGGCATAGTATCAGCTTGTAATGTATGTAGTAATGAAAATATATATTTGCAAAGATCTTTCTTTTATAAAGCAGCAGACAATTGGGGCATAAAGGAACTTTTTAGCAGATTTAATAGACAATATTTCATGTCAAGAGACCTGAAATTTCATAACCTGTGTTCTCAGTACAATTTCTGCTATAATTAGCTAACCTAAGTATGCTCTCCAGGGGACTGGGAGACCATTCAACTTACTTTCCACATTGATCTTGGCTTGGGTCTTGTCATCAGGACTCTCACAGCAGTAGAAGCCCCTTTCTGCAAAGGAGATGTTCTTTATCACAAGGACATGCTTTGTTCCCTCATCTTTGATCTCTATTTTTTCACTGGGCTTCAACTCAATTTTGTTCCTCATCCATTTCACTTTGGCAGGTTTGGTTAGTTCAACCTCCAGGGTCACTGTTTCTCTTTCTTCAACTGTTTTGGGCTCCAGTTTCTTCTCGAATGAGATTGGGGCCTCTGCCAAAAAGAGAAAGTTATTAGCAAAAATTTGGAGGATCCTGAAAATGGGTTACCAATGAGAATTAAAATAGTAGCTGTGAATTCTGGGCATCTCTATTTGATAAATTGAAAGCAGCAACCCCTGCTACTCACATAATCTGTCAAAGGGAGGCCATATAAAGCACAGACTATAGCATCAGTGACAGCTTGTCAAAAGGGACATGATTTTGTCTCTTACCTCGGACTCTGAGCTTGGCACTGGTTTCTACCCCCTCAGCTATGGCAGAGATTTCAGCTGCATCTTCCATCGTCAGATCAGTGATTGTGAGGCTGTGGTTGGCATCCTTCTGCAAGATCACATACTTCTGGCTGGCCTCAATTTTGACACCATTCCTGTGCCATGTAACCACAGCATCGCTGGGAGAGACAGTACACTTGAACACGGCCTCTTTTCCTTCTTCAGAGACTGTGTTGTTGAGACTTGTAACAAACTGCACCACTCTGGGAGCTGATAGAAAGGAAGAAAACACTTAGGAGTATGTCTCCAAAGAACTGGCAGATTCAATGATTTTATCAAATGGATCAATATATCATTTACAGTAAGTCATCACAGTAAGAGGTCACCACTTTTCCTATCTCTAGCTCACATTTTATATATTAAGATGTCAGAAGAAAGAGGAGCAAAGAAAATAAAATGCAAATTTGCATTTTATCTGCCACTTATAAAATGCTTGTTTCTTACTGGCAAAACTACCTATATAACTCTTTCTTCTCTCATTTTTATGATCTATGATCTTTTCTAGATCTAAGAAGAATTATTAATGTGATATTCCCAAATTTACATTCTCTTTTCTTATCTATTCGTCTTATTTCCATTCTCCTCCATCGTGTACAATGCTTTGTCCCAAACAGGGCAGTTCTGGGACATGCACATTATCCATCCAGTTTTCCTTAGTGGACTCTCCCCACAGCTCTATTTCAATGTCTTGAAATGTCCCACTTATAGTTCATTTTCAGCTACCCTTCACTAGAAAAGGTTTTATGAATGGGTGTGTGAAGGAGGTGATAAACAGAACCATATAGCACTGATTTAGCCCCAAAGTCTTCAACCAAACACTATTCACCTTAGCCACCCATCAAAACAATATAGATCCCCAAAGCAAAAACTCACCGGTAGGTACAATCTTGAAGGTCAGCTTCTCACCCGCAGCCTCGCAGGTGTATTCTCCAGCATCTTTCTTATCCAGATGCTCTATATGCAGGTACTGAGTTTTACCCTGAGACTCTATTTTAAATTTGTTAGAGGAGGCAAGCAGTTTGCCATCCTTGTACCATTTCACATCAGTTATATCCTCTGCCACCTCGCAGCTGAGGGTGGCATTTTCATTGAGCACGGCATGTACCTCTTTCTCGACCTTCTCCAGGTTGATAAATACAGGTTTTGGTTCTGTGTGCAGAAAAAGGAGAAAATATCAACAGAGAGATTAAAATCAAGTCATCTTACACATCTGTGTGCAGACACCTGGAAAACATCAAGGTTACCATTGATGATAAAAACAGATATCTTCATTGGGCAGTATCTACCCTCTGTGTGCACACACTGCAACAAGGAGATTAGGGAAGTAAAACTCCAGGAATGCAGAAGAATGAAGGGTCCCTTATAACATTCCCATGATTGCAAACATGCAAATAAGGTCAAACTTGGAAACTTTATGCCTTGCATGCAACTATAGTCAGTCTACTTTACTCATGGTTCCACTACTCAGTCCTATGCAGTTTCACACAATGAGTGTCAGAGTCGCTTCTCTGATTGTGACTACACTGCAAATGGGGCAACTGTTGCCTGGAGGAGCTCAAGTTGCTCCTCTTGTGATATGCTACATGCAAAAGGCAGGCTCCTGCTGCATCACAGGCTCTTGTCTTTGCCAAGAGATTCAAGGTACAAGAATCGCCCTTTGGAAACCCAGGAGTGAGAAAGACCTGAACAACAGGCTGATCATTATTTCTGTTATATTCATTTCTGCAATTACTATAATACAGACTAGTTAAGAATGGGATAATCCTTTGTAATATGTTAAAAAATATACTTGCTATACATTAGACCTACCAGCAGATCAGATAAACTTTACAAAGAGCCCACACTTCTGCATTTGGGTCATTGTGCAGTATGGCAGCACAATTATCCGCCACCTAAATTTTAAGGAGTGTCACTCTTACCCGTGATGTTAATCCTGAAGGTCAGTTTCTGGCCCGCAGCCTCACAGGTGTACTCGCCAGCATCTTTCTCTTCCACCTTACTCAACACCAGTCGCCGCGATTTGCCCTCCGACTCCACCTTGAACTTCTTGCTCGAGGTGATCAGCTTGCCCTCTTTGTACCATTTCACCTCGGTGGTGCCCTGGGCCACCTCACAGCTCAGCATGACATCCCTTTTGGGGGCTGCCTGCACCTCCTTCTGCACGCTATCCTTGTTTGTAAACACGATTTCTGGCTCTGAAAGGAAATGGTAGTTCAAAGTGAATTCTTGAGCTGAAGTTTCCTAAACTTCCTACCATAGATTACAGGGAATACTGGAAACCACTTCTATCACTTGATGATACACATCCATTGGAAGGACATGTGAATTCTGATTTTTTTTAAATAATCTTTTATTTGCTTTGTGATTAATCACACAAGTATTAATAATATATATTTCAGTAAGCTAGCTCATTGGATGGTTCATAGTAGCATTATATGGCAGGCCCAAGCCAAGATAATATTGCTTTTGTTTTATGTTGAGTAAAGGATATGAATTCTCCATGGCAGAAACGGCCTCCTGCTACGCCAGAGCCCCATAACTTTAATTTCTTTTGCTCCAGGCAGATGCCTCTGATGCCTCTACTGTCTCACAGGCTTGGCACCAGGTCATTTCATACAGTCCTTATGGAACTAGACCAGGACTTAATTGTTCAAGACCATGTTATTATCTCCATTTATAGATAATTTGTCATTACCTACTTTTATGAGAAAATCCCAGCACATCTCACCCCAATTTACAATCAGAGCTGGGCCACCCCAACGATTTTGCCTCCAAAATTAAATTAAAATGGGAAAAAAAATCTCTTATGGAAAAGCATTCAATTTGCTAATCATTTCAGAAATAGGAAGGATGAACCAAAAGGTTTTCTCTCACCTGTGACAACCAAATTGAAGAGCACTCTCTGATCGTCAGCCTCGCAGGTGTATTTGCCAGCGTCTGTCTTTTCCACCTGATGCACCACCAGCCGCCGCGCTTTGCCCTCCTGCTCCACCTTGAACTTCTTGCTTGAGGTTATCGGCTTCCCCTCCTTGTACCACTTCACCTCAGTCTTCTCCTGGATCACATTGCAACTCAGCAAGGTGTTCTCTTTTAGGACTGCCTTCACCTCGTTCTTCACTCCACTTTCAAATACATCACCTGCAAGATTGGAAAGAAGGAAAAGTTGCCGGTGGGCCATTAGAGTTGTATAAAAGAATAACTTTTAAGATTAATTTCCACATTGGATCAGAGTTCATGTAATCTTTTAAACATCTGATGTGTCACTAGCAATTCTTCAGGATTCAAATTCATCTCAAAGACAACAACAATGGACTTCAGATGGCTGATACTGATCAATACTTTGCTTTAGGATCTATTTTAAAGTTAAGCAAGCATTCACTGTAAGTCACATTTCAAAATCTTAACTGGGAGTAGAGCTTTGCTAAAACTCAGGAAAAGAATTTCAAGCTCTGGAGCTTTGGCCCACTTCAAATGAGGATTTTTAAACCAATTCCCTACATGCAATCAAGATTGAGATGAGGAGCTTGCAGAATCAGCTCTTCCAGCTGCATATTTGGTTCAGGCTACAATGCATGCAGCATTCCCTCTTTACATTAAATCAAAGGGCCAGTAGCTACCCCAGCACACAATACCAAGCACCTAACCTTCAAGTTGTCCTTAAACAGAGAAGGTTTGTGCTACCAGTGGAACACAGGAGCTCCAAAAAGCTCTCCGAGCACAATGGTGACAGGATAAATTAAGACTCAGCAAGCCACAGTGCTTTAGGATAACCTAGTGAGAGGAGGACTTCTGCATGAAAGAGCCAGCCACTCAAAGAGTACTCATAATCCCTCTCAATTTTCACACCAGATCATTTTCCAATGAGCTGTGGGACTTGCATGCCGTGTTACAGCCGTACACATGAGAAGGGCAGCAACTGTAGCTAGACGAGCACTTCCACTTGCAGCACAGGGGGAAGGTCCTACCTGACCCTGCACAGCCATTAAGTCATCCAGTTTGAAAGAGAACTGGAAACCCTTGGTTTCTGAGGCTAACAGCTAAGAATAGCCCTCATAGAGGAATTCAAATCTAACAACCCTGCATTTTCCTGCATCTGATGGAGGGACTAATGGACAGTTGGCATCAGCAACAGAGGCAGAGACCTCATTCCCTTGCAACTTGTGTGTATTCTTTCTATTAATGCCCATTTTGCACTTTCTCAGAATGGTGTCTCTGAGGTCTAGACACATGGCTATCCATCCATTGAAACCATCAATTCCCAGAGCATGATTAACTCCCAGGGCCAGAGCCTGCACAACTCAGGAGAAGCAGCTGAATGCCCCCAACACGCAGCCTGCACGTGGTGAGTGCTTTTTAGCAGATGCTTCGGGGAGCTGCGAAGCTATGGGAGCAATTGCATATTGCTCATGGAAGGTGGAGGAGCAGGGTGCCTCCAGGCACCAAGAGAGCAGTAAAGACTGCAACCTTTAGAGGAGAACAGAACGCCAGCTATGCCCTGCAAGGACTCCGGGGCTCTAGCAGGCAGGGAAGCAGCAAGGGCAAGAGATTCCCAGTGCAGCTGCTCCTTTGCATAGCTGATCAAATGCCACAGCTCTGCCAGGATTAGGGAGCCAGGGCGCTTGGTGCTGTAAGAAAGCAGAAGAGAAAATAGATTCCCTGCTCCATCAGAATTTGAGACGAGAACTGTAAAGTTTACAGGCGAGCATCTGGCCCAGAAACACAGGCGGCGTGGTAATTCCTGCTCTGAATAAAACAAGCAAACAAGAAGTCCTTCTTATCAGCCAATTAAAAAGTGATCACTCAGACATGCCGTGGCCATCTGGAGCCTAAGATAATGTTTTTGGGACCTCTATCATCTTGCAAAACATCCTGAGACGAAAGGAAACTGTACAGTGGGGTCAGAGTGAAAAGCCTAAATCTTCCAGCTCCAAATCAAGTCACTTAAATAGAAAAATTAAAATACAAGGAATTTTTTTTTTTGACATGCCATTACATGTCATTACAAAAGCAGCACTGGCAAGGGACACTAATCAGCTTTGGATTGAACAGGCCATGTGTACATTTAGTGTAGCTATTGAATCTTTAGGACCATAATCTGCCATCAAATCCCAAACCTTTTCGGTACAGACACAATAAACTCCAGACTATCAATTCCTGCTGCATTTCTGTGGGTTCCAGCCACAACCAAGCATTTAGAATGTATCAAGCCTGGTGAATTTGAAGCTACACAGAAGGTAACATCTCACCCCACGCTTTGACCAGGAAAAAGTGAATATCAAATTCTTACAGTCTAATAGAAGAAATGACACCATAAGAGAGTACATCCAGCTTTGGTGCAAATGAAAAGCTTCTCTCCTGTTGCAGTGTGTTCACGACCTCAAGTATTCTCCTACAATCTATGTACCAGATCCAATCTATTTCCTAGAATCAATTTCTTTCTTCTAAGTTTATCAGATTCTAATTTATGTAAAAACAGAAATCTTCATTGATAGCCTAGTTGTCCTCTCTCTCTACCTATCTGAGTGTCTCCAATTCAATCTTTCACCATCCAAAGTTCTTCAATCACCTCTCCTTCCCTTTTTATCCACCTCTCTCTCTGCTATGGCCTTTCATGGTAGTTCTGCAGGAGTGCTTCTGACAGCACAGCAGGGGATTACGAGCACTGCAGATGTTGTCCTCCTTGCCTACTATTTGTCTGAGTTGCAAATGGCCATGGAAGTATACGTATACATATATATGTAAATATATATATGATGGTATGACACTTGGTTGAAAATCAAGTTCTACAGCTAAAATATTTACCCCACAGTGGCTGTGAGATGACACCCTGAATGCAAGATGCTACACAAAATGCGGCATTCCTTTATCTTTGTTATCTCTAACCGTTTTTCACCTATGACTTTGACAAGAAGATTATTCTTCTTCTTATCATCACAGCTATAGCTCCCGTGGTCTGGCCAAGTTCTATTCACGACCATGAACTTACATTCTGATACCCCAGAGGTAACAATTAATTGATAGTCCTGCTTGATCTGCATATGATTCCTTCTCCATACCACAGCTCCGCTTCCAGCTGACACAGTAGCTCAAGGTCTCCATGAGCATTGATTGTTATTTCTACAGCCACTCAGGGCTTGTCTAGAAATCTAAGAGGGTCATCAGCGAAAAAGAAGAGAGCAGGAAGAAAAAGCAAAGCAGAAAAGCAACTGCTTTGAGTCAGGCTTGCTCAGCCTGGTACGTTATATATGTAACCACTTTACTCCTGTGCTACCCATACCAGCATTTCGGCTTGGAGCTCTAGAGGAAGAAACGCAAGGTGCATCAACACTGGTGCCAACCACACTCAGGACAATCACATCACAATGGGTAAAGTTTGCAGATAAACATATCTACAATAACTGTGACTATGGCAACTGCACCTCTGGTAACTACAGTTACTATAACTACTTGATAAGTAATTTTATATTTTAAAAAAAGGCAGAAAAAACATCCCCTCCAA
>JAUBOD010001074.1:1578726-1591539 GCA_032353885.1 Nothura maculosa | reverse complement strand
GAGAACAGGAGCCAGCAGCGGACAGGCAGCGTCTGAGGGCGTGGGAAGCGGCTGAGACCAGGAGGACAAGAGGCTCCGCAATGTCCTGGGTATCATCCGCTCCTGGTCGAGCCTCAGCATCACCTGCCCTGGAGCCGCTCTTGCAGGATGAGCATGGAGAAAGGCTCGGAATGAGGGGAATAATGGGGAGATGTGGAAGAGAGCTGGGGTGGGAGCAGCGAGAGCGGCCGTGGGGTGAAACCACCGCGTGCAGCCCTTGGACACAGGCTCCGTGCCCACCACCCTCCCCAGGGCCGTCCCTTCCTTTGCAATCCGGATTCCTTGTCAGCAACCGCCGCCTCCGACACTTCTCCTGGATGCTCCCTTTCCAAGTGCCCCCCAAATGCTGCCTGGAGCATCCAAACCCTCCAGCCTCTCTCCCGCTGGTCCCTGCCGTGCGCAACGAGGCCACAGGACCTGCTGCTTTCAAGTGATGGGGACAAGGACATGAGGGCCACTTCGCTCCCGCAGGAACATCCTACATCTCCCACCTGCTCCAGCGGGATCCTTGGGGGTCTCGGTGGGACTCGCACGCTCGGAGCGGCCCTGCGGTGCCGAACGCATCGACCCGGCTGTTCCGCTGGAGCGAGCGGAGCCCGCGACCCTCCTGACACCATCCCCGTCACTCCGCATTAGTGCAACGGGGAGGCACCGCGTCCCTGGCACCAGTCCACCCGCTGGAGGAAATTCCCGTTTTTCCCTCATCCACAGGGAATCCCAGCATTTGCAGAGAGCGAAACCGCCTTCCCGCAAGCGTGGGCATGGGGCGCCGCTCACCTGCGGTGGATGGAGAGCGCGGGGTTGGGCGAGGGGCCGGCGGCGGTTCCGTGCGGGCAGCGGCAGCGCAGCCGAGCTCGGAGCTTCCGCGCGCTTCCATGGGGCAGCGGCTGGGCCGGTGCCGATTCCAGAGCCAGGCGAGCGCCGCGGCCGCCACCTCCGCCGCTCCGACGCCGCTCGTCCCCGCGCTCCTTCCCTCGTGGCCTTTCCGCCATCTACAGGGGAGGTTTCCGCACTGCATCCCGCAAAATCCAGATGGGAAAACCGCGGGCTGCCTCTGCCTGCTCTTGCCTACAGCTTTGTGGGGGGATAGCGAGCTGCAGGATCTGCAGCAGGGTAAAGTGCAGAGGTGGAACACAGAGTGGATAAAACCTGGGGAAAATGAGAAAAAGGCACCTCGCTTCCCAGGGAGACTCGTTTTGGGTGAGAAAAGGGGAGCTGCCGTCTGCCTACTTGGGCTCCGCACGGAGCAAACTCGATCCAGGTTCGCTTTGGATGAGGGCAGCTGTCAGCCCCCATGTGCAGGACCCAGCTCTGCTGTTGGCAGAGATGTGTCCCCTCCAGAACGTGGGGCCCTGGCCCCACGGAGCCTCCTCAGGGAACAGCAGATGCTGCTCAGATCCCTCACACCTGCTGCTGACGGATGGTTTAGGCATCCTCGGTCACTGAGGCTCAGGATACAACCACTGCAGGGCTCAGGATGTGTATGGAGGCATTGGGATTGAAGCTGAAGAAAACCAGGGAAGCCAAGTGCAAGTCATCCCCAAACACCACCTGGGAAAAACGCTCCCATGTCTCAGCCAGAGAGCAGAGCATGGGACCACATGGAAATCAAACAGCTGCCTGATAGGAACCCTGCACGACCACAAAGCTGCAGTGCTTGGAAAGGAAATAATCTCCTCCAACTTGTACAGGAGTATCCAAAATAATCTACCTGGAATCTCTATGTGAATGACAAGAATGGCGCCTGGCAGACAGGAGGGAGCTCCTGGATAAAGGAGGAGAAAGGGTGGTGGATAAACCGTATCCTGCAAGTGTCCCTGTCCCCTCTGTTTTAGGCAACCCCCTTACTCACCAGGAATGGCCTCTCAGCACAAACACAAGCGTGACCAGGTTTTGTTTTCTTTTAATAGAAATATTCTAGAATAACTTTGGAAGGGAATCAGGCTATAGGGAATGTCTCTTGGAATAAAATGCCGAGGTGCGCTCCAGGAATGATGTGCAAAGTTAAAACGTCCAAGCAGGCTCAGCTCAGGACTTGCTGGACTCTTGGGCCTTCTTGATTTCCTGCAAGGAGAGGAGGAACAAAACTGAGCACCCGTCACCCTCAGGGGTGGTGACAGGCAGAAACCCCCGGAACGCAGGACTCACCTCCAGGAGAATCTCCTTCAATTCGGAATAGGCCTTGTCTAGATCATCATTAATAATGACCAAGTCAAACAGGCCAGGCTCTTTACCTAGGGAAGGAAAAGAGGGCAGAGGATTTAGAGAGGACGGTGCTTCTTCTCTGTGACCTCTCAGGTCACACCTGTGTTCCTGTGGCATTTTAGGACTAAGCTCTCTCTGTACTCTCTACCAAGCACCCACTGGGAATTGCAAGGGGAAATGCTTTGATCATGCCTTGATGGAGCCTATCCAACACCCAGCCCTTGCCAGCACTCCTCAGAGAAGAGGGATACAGCCCTTGGGTGGAAAATGCCACCAACGTCCCCCCTCTTGAAGACCAACGGACTTACTAAGCTCCAGGTCTACGCAGGCTGCGGTCAGGCGCTTCCGTAAACTTTCTTCTGTCTCAGTCTGTCGGTCGCGTAGCCTTTTTTCCTAAATCCAACGTTAAATGCATTAAAAGCAACGTGTGTCCCGAATTCTGAGTGCAACCAACACCAGTCACCCCGTCCTCTTAAAAGCCACAGCCCTCTGCCCCCCACACAAGGGCTGTGAAATGACACCCTGCAAAGGGACACACTCAACCACAGAGCAAACCAGCATTCAAGTCTGCAGGATCTCTTTCCACTGCAATCTTTTTTTAAAAAAAATATTATTATTTGTGAATCAGCAGCTGGGCAGGTACCTCTGGGAAGTGAAATCTCTCTGCTAGGAGAACCAGCAGGAGAACCAGGGTCCCTAAGGTTAACTGTAATGGATGTGGAAACTCGCCTCCCTACAGAAATCTCATCTTTACCAAGGACAAATGTTTTGTAAAACATTTCAGTTCTATCACTTCGTTCTATTTACTTCTACCTATATATTTTAAAGGTTCTAATGGAGCTGACACTCGTCACTGAAGCAAATCACACTCCAAAGTGTGGGAAGAGACTGTGGAGGGAAGATCCAGGCAGCACTGAGGGAAGCATTTCCTAAAGCCAAGAGCTGGTGCTGCAGATTGAGCAGAGGTAGCAGTGTGCCCAAAGACAACCCATCTATAGTGCAGTTTTTTAAAATATATACATTAAACAACGAGGGGGAAGCCCTCGTGGCTTCAGAGCAAGACGCCGATTACCTCTAAGTGCCTAACAGCAAAGGAAGGCAGCCGCTCACCAAGACATCTATGGACGGGGGCTGCACGGAGATGTAGATGGGGTTGAGCTCCGTCCTCTTGATGTTCTTCACGCCTTGGATGTCGATGTCGAGGATGCAGATCTGGTTCTGGGCCTGAATGGCCTGCACGGCGCCTTTGCTGGGGACAGGCAGAGAGAAGGAGGGTTATCCTGCTGCTCGGGAGAGCGGGAATGCTGTAAGGAGGGCTGCGGAAACAGGGACCACACAACTACCCCACGTGCAGTGTGGCTTGAGGTAGTGCAGAGATGCTGCCTTCATCAATGACAGCAGCCTCCTCAGAGAACAAAATCTGGTTGGAAGGGACCTCTGGAGATCATCTAGATCCACAGAGAGTCAAGCGTGTCTTGAAGAAGAGGCCTCTCTCCTGCACCCTGATTTCAGCCTCTAGTTAAAGGCAGCTTCTGAAAAGCTCCATTTTGGTGAATAGGGCTCAGCACTGCCCCCAAGACACGGTCCTTCCAGGGCTGCTAAAATAAGCACTTCATTTTCAGTTATTAATTATTATAATTAACTGGGGAGATTTAGGAAGAATAAAGCATTGGCAAAATCTTCAATTTTTCTGTTTAGCCCAAGGGTCCCTCTCCTCCATCTGATCAAACAGCTCTGATTATGAATCATCCTCAGGCACTTACATAGAAAAATCTTCGCTCGAGCGGTTCCAGTATTAATTTTGTTCGAAAACTTACATATATTGCAGAGTTGATCTGAGTTCATTCCAGCTTCTTTCTCCCACCAGGGCAGACTAGAGGTCCACGTGACCAGCAACAGAAGTGAAAAATGGGGAGAAAAGCCCTTCTAAACTGAACCCCATTACGTTATTTAAACCTGCAGTGATATGGATTTTATCTATGAAGATATCTTCTTTTTAAGTTTATTTAATCTACCACCATTACCAGGGCACATCCTTCTCCATCAGGCAGTCAGTCAATGCGAGGAGGCGACGTGAGGTTCTAGCAGGAGGGGAAAAATCCCTGCCTGCCTCAACCTGGAGCTTTGTTTCGCTAACCAATCTATGCAATCAGGGCAGAAATTCACCCAGAGGCTTCTCTCAGCCTGGGCAACCACAGGAAAACGCTACAAAGCCAAGAGAAACCACAAGCAGACGCTTGGGTTGATCTCATTTCAAGCGTGACACCTGCACAGACACCTCCAAGCAGCCTGTGTTGCCACATGGAGCTCCAGAGGTTTTCTAAGCCAGGAACATGGTCCTTTGGGCTCTGTTAACCGATTTCACCCAGATTTGATGAAGGAAATATCTTAAAACAGCCAATTCATCAAAGTGCCATCAAAAGCAGTAGAAGGGGGAGATGCCTTGTTAGCCCTCGCCCTGGGGAGCTTTCCTAAGCCTATCAAAAATGCTTTCCAAAATACATTTCAGGCAGCTTTCTCTAATTTAAAAGATTAAGTATCTTGGAACTCGCTTAGCTTTCCTCCTTGACAGGACCTGTACCACAGTGCCACACTTGTTCTAACAATAATTATGTAAGAAATTTGACTTCTAATTAACATTGCAGCTTAGTGTTGTATTGATCACTAGCTCCAGTGCCCACAGCAATGCTATTTTAAAATCCACCCACCTCTTTAACCCTGGTCAAGGCTGCCATGCAACATATCTGCTTGCAAGCAGTTACTTTTCCAAACCACCCTGCATACCTGTCTCACTACAGTCAATACACCTACTCCTGAATTTGTCATATTCAGACCAAAAATCACATAGGGATAATACAGAATAAGTGTTCATCTTGCCACTAGTCTCTGCAGAGCACGTGGGAGACATTAAGGAGTGCAAATAGTCTCCAAAAATCACCCTTGTGCAAGGAAAGTTTTAAGTATAGAAACTCCTTCAGCAGCCCTGAAACATGGGAGGTAACAGAGAATCTTATGTTGCACTGAAGAATGAATCATAATGAGGTAGAGCTTTTTAAGAGTTAATTTTGCTGCTTTAATAGTGACCTAATACAGCTGGCAGGTCCCTGCTACCAAAATGAAAGGTTTAAGGCAAGAATCTGTGTATTTGGGGAAAAACAGTGACACTAAGTCAAAATACTTCTTCCTCCATCACCAGTAGGGTTCAGTGTCGACAGTGTCCGAGTTGTGTATCTTGTCCCACACATATTTAGATTTTGTACCTTGTTCCATACATGTTTCCGGAGAACTCTGCATGCTCAATGAATTCACCAGCATCGATCTCCTTCTGCATCTCCTCTCTGCTCACGAAGTGGTAATCTGTATACAGCAAATGGAGGGAAAAATACCCCAAAATGAACAGCTTTGAAGGCAAAGTGCATGGCCGAGATGCTACACGTGAATAGTGAGGGGAGAAGCACCTGGCAGCCTGGCCTGGCCAAGCTCTTCTCAATGGCCACGTGCAGGGTTCCCTCTTCACCCCAACTGCCCACACGTCTGCTCAAGGCACCTGCAAAGCCCTGTGCATCTTCCCATAGGGTCAGATATGCTGCTGTGCCCCCTTTTTCACACTCCTGCCCCTTTGTGGTGGGGTGGAGACCCTCTGAAGCCAAAAGCCCTACAGCAAAACCCTCTATTTGAAAGCTGTTGTGATTGAGACCGCAGAGAAGGGGAGATAAACATCAAATCACCCAAACAAATGGACAAAAGGAAAATGTTTTCCTGTCTTTTGATCGAATTTCTTCCTCTCATTCCATAGTGAAAAATGCCTTTGGAAACTAAGTGGTAACCTCATTTGTTTCTTTTTGAAATATGCAAAATATCAGAATAAAGACAAGCCAGCTGCACACAAGCTATTAGAAGAGATAAAGGCAGCTCATTAAGCGGTTGATTTTCCCAAAAAAACAAATATTTTGTGCATCTAACTTGAGCTACTTGGCACTTCAGGAAACCAAGTCACTCAAAGCCCAGGTGTGGATTAGGGAGCTTAATCAGAGAGCCTCGCTTTAAAAACCCTGAGAAAATGTAGGATTATCACCTCTGTAAATGGGCATTCATGCAGCTCTCTCAAAAATATAAATTTTCAGAACCATAATTTGTTGAGTCTGATGAGATGGGTCCAATTGCAGAGCACTAACCTTTGCCATTGACTTCTCCAGGTCTTGGCTTTCTCGTGGTATCTGTAAGCAAAAGATGCCCTTGTAAATTCTGCAAATCAGCCAAGGAAATCACAGCATCAAAGAAATAAAACACCCACACAGATAAATCCATCACATAAAAGGCTGATCCTCCTGCAAAATGATCAAAGCTTCTGAGATCAACTAGAATAAAACACCACAACATGCATGATTCACATCTTTCAAAATAAAAAAAAAGAAAGAAAACAGAAAATAAACAAAAAAAAAGGAATTGAGAGTGGCCAATTTGACCTAAAGCGTCAGGCCTAAAGGCTTAATTTTCTACACTGCTACAGATTTCCCTGTGCAATTCAAATTATTCACATTATTCAATATGCCCACATTATTCAAATTATGTGATATATTGAACATTATTCAAATCTCCATCTCGGTTCAGGGGAATTAGCAGTGCCCTACTTTAATAAGTTATCTTCATTTGAAAAGCTCAAGCAGTGCCTCCATAAGTGCTTAAAATAGCCAGATTTATTGAGGAAGGGCAAACTCCCAGGTGAAGTGGCTGGATGAATCGGGCACCCCACAAAGCCCTTTGGAAGTCATTCAAACTCGCACTATTTTAGGCACATGATGTGCAAACCAAACCAGATCTGACAGTCCAGAAGGCAACACTCACTGTTTTCCTCAGGATTGGTGGGCATTAACCTCCTGCAAGAAGGTTCTGATCACCTCCTAGCTTTTATAAAGCACTCGTTGCCAAGGCCCAAATGATCTATGGAGATTTAGGAAAAATAGATACCAAAAAGCAATTTCGTGGAAACAACAAGATTTACTTCAGGGTGAACTCGGTAATAAAAGATACAGTTGAATTAACAGCATTGGATGAAATAACAAAAAAAAAAAATGGACCTTATAGATCTCAATGCAAGGATTTCATTTGCTTTTGGACAAAGGTAGCTGGTGTGAGAGCACCAAGTCAGCTATCCTGACATTAAAAGGAAATATCCTAGGTCAAAAAACAGGACCCTTGGCCAGCGCTTGGTGATCAGAGTAGAAAGTAAAGTCAACAAAAAGCAGGAACAGGAATGGAATTAGGTGATGGGAGGTACCCCTGTTCATTGACCCCACTGCCAGACGGGTCTTACCCAGCTCGTATTCTAAAATCAGAGCCCGTGACTGTGCTAAGCAGGACCCAGGCTCTGCTGGATCCTCACTGGCACCCACAGCTGGGTGGAAATGCTGGGCTTTTGAAGCAAGTCCTCTCTGGGATTTGGTTAGTTTCCCAGCCAGGAATCACTTGGAAAAATCTCATTGTTTGGAGTTGTGTTCAGAGAGGAGGCCACTCCTCTCTGAAAGATGCCTCCAAACCCTGCTCTTGATACTAATATTAGAAAAAGCCTGGCTTATTTAAGCACCGCACAGAACCTATAGACAGACTAGGATATGGGCACAGAAGCAGATAGTTTGTGGCACAAACAACCCAGTTTTGGGGCTACCAGCCCCAATCTCCTGTTCCTCTTTGCCAAGGGCCCCAGGTACTCACGGGAGACGCTGAAGCCGAAGACGTTCTTGTACTCCTGAAGCAACTTCTTCAGCAAAGTGCTCTTCCCTGCGCCCGACGGGCCGCTCAGAACCACCGGCCTCGGCCCCTGCATGGCTGGGGAGACAGGAGAAACACACGGGTGGTTAGAAAGAGGGAGGAACCACAAGAAAACAGCTCCCTGACTGACGTCAAACTCGCAGCACAACCCGAAGAGGAGACTGCAATTCAGTGCAAAGCACTGAATTAGAACAGGGTTAAGAGCTTCTGCTTCGGTCCACCTGGATTAAATATGAGTGTTAGAGGTGCAGTAAAAGGGAAATAAACCTCAAAGCCCTGCAAACTATGGGCTCATCAGGGAAAGGAGTTGGGAAACGAATATCAGCTGGACAGAGCCACACTTGGCCATGGTAACTCCAGCTGGAGGTCTCTGGTTGTGGGCAAGAAGAGTCCTAATACTTTCGACTAAAGGTCCTTTCTCCTCAGGTCACACAGACTTTTCTGCAGTTGCTTCTTTGCCCTGAAATAGAGGAACGGATATTTTCCTGCATTGGCCTCTGTGGGGAGGAAGAATTAATGATTAACATGTGAATAAAGAAAAAACAAATCCCATACTTCAGCACAGAGAATGTGGCCGGGGTCAGCCATCCATCAGAAAACAATTCAGCAGGTTTGAAAACAGAGGTGACACAAAACAAATAGGTCTCATTTCCTATTAAAAAATAAGATATATTCCCCTCAAAATGTGTCAGTTCAATCCCATCCCCTGGGCCCTGCCTCAGCAGCACCCGGTGCGATGCCTTCCCCTTTCACACTGATCACAGCAACGTGACCCTGACCTTGCAAACCACCTTCTGAAGAGCCTTAAGCCCCGTGCAGGCTCCAGCCTGATCCCTGCTCGCCGCCAGCCTGCGGGACGCTCTCCTATCCCCACATCATTGTGCCAATAGCTCCTCCTCGGGACGTGCAAGGGCCCAGGAAGGACGCTCGGATCACGGCCTGAGTTAAAAAAGAGGATTTTCTATCGCTCTCCATAATTTCTTCCATCCTTCAGCAAGCAGCAATAGGAAGAGGGGGATTCAGATGAGCCCAGGTGAGTTGCAAACCCATCACCCAACTCAAAGCACCTCGGGAGGCTGCAAGCAAGAGTTTCTTACCTTTTGCTTTTGCAGCTTTCCACCCAAAGTGCAAGGCTCAGCTCTTTGCAGCAGCAACAAGCTCGGAGTATGAGCAGGCGGGTGGGAAGCCGGGCTATTTGTGAGCCACCTAAAGCCTTAATTACAGCGCCTGTTTTAAGACGGCCAATGGAAACCGACCACTGATCTTTAATCTCCACTTGTGGTTTCTTCCCTGCTCCCTGCCCTTCTGAGCAGTTAAGCTGCAAACACCATTAACCTGCTGGTGAAACCACCACGGAGCGCTTTGGTCTATCCAGATGCTTTAGGAAACAGAGGTAAAAAGTCAGTGAAATCAGTCTCGTGTGTCACATGTCCCTGCTCCCCTACGACACCAAGAGGCATTTGCTCTTATAAAGGAGCACAAGGAGAGGAAGAACTGCTGCTGTTTGTGGATCAGAGGGATGTGGAGTAACCATAGGATAGTTTAGGCTAGAAGGGACCATGGGAGGTCTCCAGTTCTACCTTCTGCTCCAATGTAGCTCGTCTTTATCAAGGGGTTGCGCTCACTGATCCACAGACTTCATGAATGGATGGGGCTCTTGGATCACCCTGGTGCAGCTCAGATATTGAAGCCAAGCCAAAGAGCTACTGCCCTCACATTGCACCCAATATTGGTGTCTGGTAAAGACAACACTTCCCAAAAAACACTCATTATGATTTTAGCCACCTTCTGTAAAAAGTGTTCATTTGGGGAGTTTGTAGGGCTCTTGCCTCCAGCTTCATGTCAGGTCAAAGATTAGGACTTACCCACAATGAAGATGATGGAACAAATTTCTTTACCCATCTTCACCTATTGTGAACCTTCAAACAGCATGTTCTAACACCTCTGCAGTGCCACCCTCTCCATCCTTTTGGATTCATCTCTCTCCATCTCCCATGACTAAAATACCTCAACACTAGAACAAACGCAGATTCGAGATCCTTGGTGTCACAGACCACAATTCTGCCCTACAAGAGAGGAGCCCAACGTGGTGTCCCATGGCCAGGAACACCTGGAATCAGACACCACGTCTGGATGTGGCAGAGCAGTGACCTGCACTCTGCTCTCTCAAGCCTTTGAGGAGCACCAGCCTGGCCAACCATGAGCTATTACTGCTCTGCTTTTGCACTTCTGAAGGTCTTCACTTTCTCCTCAAGCATGATAAACCTTCAGGTTGCAAATGAGGGAGGGAGGAAGCCCAGGAGCAGGTGAAAAATAAAGCGCAGTTTCCTAGGAATCTGTGTCCTGAGGGTGTGGATTCCCTGATATCCAGTGAGGGTGGAGCTGCTGATGTTCTTCTGTCTGCAGGAGAATTCTGCAGGGAGGCTGGAGGAAAATGGCCCAGCTGCCACCCTCCACGTTTGTGTGGGCAGCAAACACTGAGCTGGTAAATTTGGGATCTTGTCAGGACAAAACCAGCTCACCTGGAGGCACCACAGGGCCTGTTTTTTCCAGGCACCCACCAGCCATCACAGTGTGGAGAAACCCTGGTCCTGCACAGCTTGTTCAGGAGGTTCATCTCAGATGAAGATGTGAGAGATTCCAGGGACTGCAGAGGAAGGATCAGGATGTGGATGGTCTGGGAGAGTGAAACAGGAGTCCATCTCTGCCTCTACATGCTCAGATTTTGGCATTTTCACAATCATAGAATGCTTAAGGTTGGAAGGGACCTCCAGGGGTCACCTAATCCAACCCCAAAGAAATCCAAAAGAAGTCCAACTTCCAAGAACTGTATCAAAACCAAAATGTTCCTGGAGATGCTTCCTCCTTGGGAACACGCAACATGTGACATCCCTGTGTTAAGCAGCAGGGCAATTACTCAACAATGAGCAGTATTCTCTGCATGATTTAGAACACAAGTCATATATACACACATATGTATTATTTTTATTATCTCGGGAGGGCTTAACTTGAAAGTCTTTCAAGCAACAGTTTCTTCTTGAGGCTCAACAAATGTGACCTTCCCCCCTGGCTCAGCCTAACAGTGAATTTGTGCAGCTCCAAACCCCTTTGGTCTCCTAAGGAACCTCACTTATCACTGCAGCATGGGACATTTCCAGGTCTTCTCCTGCTGAACTTCTCCTGAATCCTCACTGAAAGGCAGCAACGCAACCAGCAAAGGAAAGGACGGACATCACAGGAGTTAAAGGAAATTAATGTTGATTAGCAGACAAGCTTTAAAGAGAAGGTAAAACCATCTTACAAGTAGAAAAGAAGATTACAGGACATTTTTTTCCCTGGAGTCCTGAGAAAGGTCTCGCAGATTAGGTGGATAATCCCATCCCCTATTTATAGCAGGCTCTTTACAAACCTTCCCCATCCCTCCATCCGCTCTTTCCAACTCTCTCCATTGGCAGAGTTGACCATGTTAGCAGCAAACACCACCTGGTAGAGCTAATAATGCCCAAAGGAGACACAGGGGGGTACCCAGTTGAGCCCCAAGGCTGAATTGGAGCACAGAGAGCCCCAGCAGGGCCGGGCAGCAAGGAACTCCCTCCTGCTTCAGTAACATCCACTCGGTGCTGCCACTCACCGGCGAGTGACCATTTCTTCCCTCTCTTAAAATGGTGTTAAAACACGATCTGGGTGTCCCCATGTGGCCACAGGGCCCATCCTGGACAGGAAGGATGAACCCCTCTTCTTCCCGGAAGCAGCTATTCCCAAAAAACGCTACTTAAGATGCCCGTGGACGCTGCCAAAGGGAGAAGCTGAAGCGTCGGCTCAAGGTCACTGCAGAAATGGCTGCAGCCCAAGCCAGGGCGAGGGAAAAGTGCCCAAGGAGGAGGCCGGAGCAGCTGGGGCGACCAGCAGGTATCGGAGCAGCCCCTGCCCTTTCCGTCCGTCTGCACAAATCCCGGGATGTGGAGGGGAGCCGGACATGGTGACGCTGCCCGGGTGCCCTGCGGTCCAGACGTTTGTGCTTGCATGAGTCAGCCTGTTTCCAACCCAGAACGCATTGTGGGGGGATCCTTGGGACCCTGATTTTGTCCTGGTCTGATTCAGGGGAGCGTGGGGTGCTCTGAGCTCTGTGCCCGGTGCAGCCACCAGGTTAACCCAGTCCAACCCCAACATGGTCACCAAATCACCCAGCCCCAATGAGGCCACCACGTCAACCTGCTCCAGTGCAGCCACCACGTCAACCTGCCCCAACCCTTATGTGGCCACCACATGAACCTGCCCCAACCCTGATGCAGCCACCATGTCAACTCACCCACCCCCACAGGGCCACCAGGCCAACCCAACCTAACCCCTACATGGCCACCATGTCAACCAGCCCCAGCCCTGATGCAGCCACCACGTCAATCTGCCCCAATCCTGATGTGGCCACCACGTCAACCCGCCCCAATGAGGCCACCATGTCAACCCACCCACCCCCATCGGGCCACCACATCAACCCACCCCAGCACTAACAGCACCACCACTCCAACCCGCTGCACTCCAGCCACCCCATCCACCTTCCCCATTCCCAGCACGGTCACCGGCTCAACCGCTCCCAACCCCAGCGTGGCCACGACACCCACCGGCACCAGCCCGGGCGCGGCCACCACGTCAACCCCAACCACAGCGCGGCCACTAGATCACCCTAGGGCGATGCGGCCACCACGTCAACCCCAACCACAGCGCGGCCACCAGGTCACCCTAGGGCGATGCGGCCACCACGTCAACCCCAACCACAGCGCGGCCACCAGGTCAACCTCTGTG
>JAUBOD010001074.1:1556927-1576333 GCA_032353885.1 Nothura maculosa | reverse complement strand
GGAGGGACCCAGCTGTTGGTTGGGGGGGTCCCTTTTACCCCATTGCCGGTGTAGGGGGGGTCTGGGCGGTGCTGAGGGGTCCCGGGCAGTTCTGGGGGGACCTGGCCATTGGTGGGGGGGGGGGGGTCCCTTTTACCCCATTGCCGGTGCTGGGGAGTCCCAGGCGGTGTGGGGGGGCCCGGCTGTTGGTGGGGGGGGGGTCCCTTTTACCCCACTGCCGGTGCTGGGACCTCCCGGGTAGTGCTGGGGGGTCCAGCCGTTGGTCGGGGGGGGTCCCTTTCATCCCGTTGCCGGTGCAGGGAGGGGGCGCAGGCGGGCACCATGTTCGGCTCGTCGCGGGGCGGCGTGCGCGGCGGCCAGGACCAGTTCAGCTGGGAGGACGTCAAGGCCGACAAGCAGCGCGAGAACTACCTGGGTAAGGGGCCCAGGAGCGCACGGACCCGCGGAGGGACCCACGGAGGGACCCATGGAGGGACCCACGGAGGGACCCACGGAGGGACCCACGGCTGGACGTAACCGTGCGCGGTGCCCCCCCATGCGCAGGCAACTCGCTGATGGCGCCCGTGGGGCGCTGGCAGAAGGGCCGCGACCTGACGTGGTACGCCAAGGGCAAGGCGGCGGCGGGCGGCGCGCCCGACGCGCAGGAGCTGGCGGCCGTGCGGCGCGCCGAGCACGAGGCCATGCTGGCCGCGCTGTGAGTGACGCCGCCGCCGCGTGTGCCGGGGCGGGCGGCCGCGGGGACACGCGGTGCGCGGTGGAGATGGGGCTCCTGCGTGGGAATGGTCACCGTGGTGGGTGGGTTGTGAGGTGGGGCTTCTCCATGGGGGTGGTCACCGTGGTTGGGTGCGTCATGAGATGGGGATGGTCACCATGGTTGGATAGATCAAGAGATGGGGCTCTTCCATGGGGATGGTCACCATGGTTGGATGGGTGGTGAGATGGGGCTCCTGCATGGGAACGTCCACCATGGGTGGGTCGGTTGTGAGATGGGGCTTCTCCATGGGGGGTGGAGGGGGTCATCATGGTTGGATGAGTCATAAGATGGGGCTCCTCCATGGGGACACCCACCATGGTTGGATAGATCAAGAGATGGAGCTCTTCTTGAGGTGGTGACCATGGTTGGGTGGGTTGTGAGATGAGGCTCATCCATGGGGACACTTGCCATGGTTGGATGGGTCATGATATGGGGCTTCTTCATGGAATACCCACCATAGTTGGATAGATCAAGAGATAGGGCTCCTCCATGGGGATGGTCACCACCAGTTGGGTGGGTTATGTGAAGGGGTCTCTCATTGGGGATACCCAGCATGTTTGGGTGGATCATTAGTTACAGCTTCTGCATAGGGATAGTCACCGTGGTTGGATGGGTCATAAGATGGAGCTCTTCCATGGGGACATGCACCATGGTTGGGTGCAGCATGAGATGGAGCTCCTGCAAGCCTCACTCACCTTGACACTCTCCTCTCTCCATTGCAGGGGTTATGGCAGCGTGCGGCGCCGGCCCACGGGGCTCAGCAAGG
The DNA here is from genome assembly GCA_032353885.1 of Nothura maculosa. NCBI lineage: Eukaryota > Metazoa > Chordata > Aves > Tinamiformes > Tinamidae > Nothura > Nothura maculosa. Next base: position 1,574,813 of record JAUBOD010001074.1, on the reverse strand, counting down.
AGGTGAGAGAATCCCTGGTGTCCCCATTCTTCACCCCACTGCTGGTGGTGCCGACAGTCCCCTTGTGACCCCCGTGATGTGTTTGGGTGTCTGCAGGACCTGGCCGAGGTGTGCAGGCGGCAGAGCACCGAGCAGGATCCGGCCGACGTGGACCGCCCGGTGGGATTGGGCAGCTCCAGGTGGGTGAGACCACGTTGCTGTCCCCACCATGGCAGCACACCGAGGCTGCCGCGATGGGTGCGTGGGACTGGGAGGCACCACAGCTGCATGGATCACAAGCCACCTCCTCTGTGGGGACACCCACCGTGTTTGGGTGGGTGACAGAATGGAGCTTCTCCATGAGGATGATTTCCGTGGTTGGGTGTATCATGATATGGAGCTGCTCCATGGGGACGTCCAGCATGGTTGGGTGTATCATGAGATGGAGCTTCTCCATGGGGACGTCCAGCATGGTTGGGTGTATCATGAGATGGAGCTCCTCCATGGGGATGACCACCGTGGTTGGGTGTATCATGAGAAGGAGCTCCTCTGTGGGGATGACCACCATGGTTGGGTGTATCATGAGAAGGAGCTCCTCCATGGGGACACCCCAGCAGGCGTCACGCCTGCTGTGGTTTGAGGACATCCTGACTTCACCTTTCCCTGTCTCCTGCAGTGGCTCTGCCGGGCGGATGATCCTCTCCAAGGAGGACAAGGAGGCGGCCAAGATGGGACTCTCCATCTTCACGGTAGGTCTGATTACCTCGGTACCTCGAGGGAGTTACCCCACCCCAGGACGTGCCAGTGCTTCCCACCCAGAGCTGAGTTTTCCTGGAATTTTGGGGCGACTCTTCCCCGTTCCATGTTCCTTTCTCTCCTCCCACCCTGCAGCATCAGAAAGCTCCAGGCAGCCCCGAGGCGGCCGGCACTTTGAGGAAGCAGCACAAGGAGGACAAGGCTGAGGAGCAAAGGTGGGGACCTTGGGCTGATGCTCCAGGTGGAAAAATGGGAAACAACAAACCGAGGGTTGTTGGATGGTGGGGACATTTCCATCATCAGTGGCTGGGTCTGAGCATGGTGAGGAGTGGGGGGACGTGTCAGTGACCTGTGTCCCATTGCAGCAGCTCAGAGAGCGTCAAGAAACCCAAAAAGGAGAAGAAAAAGAAGAAGAAGAAAAAGAAGCACAAGAAGGAGAAGAAGAAGGAGAAGAGGCGCGAGAGAGACGCCTCATCCTCCTCCTCATCCTCCTCCTCCTCTTCCCCCTCTCCAGAGCGGGACACAAGGTAGGCAGGATGAAGGAGAGGGATGAGTCGGGAGGGACATCCTGGTTCCCCCCCGCTCATTCCCGCTCCATTCCACAGGCGCCATCGGAGGAAACCGGCCGACAGGGACGACTCCCCGGGCAGCCGGGACGGCCGCCCGCGACACCGCGGCCGCAAGCGGAGCCGCAGCCGCTCCCGCCGGTCCTGAACACTCCGGCTTCTCCAAAGGTGGCACCGGAGTTGAAAGTCATGGACGCCAGCGGGAGCGTCCGGATGTCGTCAGGAACGTGGGGCGTCGCGGGGCGGGATCGTGGCCACTTCCGCCTGGGATTCATCCCTGCCCGTGGGCTCGGGCGGCCAGCAGTGTCGCCGCCCCCGGCTCCACTTTAGCTCAAGAGGACTTGGATGCAAATATAACTTTTTTATTTTTACTATCTCGTCTTTCAAGGCACTCATTATTTCTGCCGGGCGGTTTCTTTCCGCTATTAATTGCAGGACACACCCAGGTCCTGGCCATCTCCGTGCTGAACAATCCCTGTTTCTGTGCTCCGTGCACACACATGCTCCATGGGGCAGCAGGACGTGTCCTTGCTCAGCTACATTCCCAGGAGATGCTGCAGGATGCAGCCACCACAGCTGGTTTTTCCAGGGCTTTTCTACCCATCCATATCTAGTCACCTCCCAGGCAGCTTCCCAGCAGGATGGGCCCCTGCCTGTCCCTGCTCTGTGACAATTATCCCTTGGAGACCCCCATGTCACCCGTGCAGCCTCTCCGAGCCACAGCAGGGCCCTGCTTGCTGTAGAAACCAGAGCAGGGAGATGGTTGACACCTCATGTCACCTTAGCAGGGTTTGAGGTGCAACAAGCAGCCTTGAGAGAAGAACCTGCCTTAAGAGGCGTTTCACAATCCCGTGTCACCCTGTTTGCCTCATGCTGTTACCTCCAGCTTCTGGGACAAGCTGGGGACCACACTGTGCAAGAACAAGAGCTTGGTGCCCACCCTGCTGCCGTGGACAGTGAGGTGGGACACAAGGGGGTGAGTGGTGGAAAAACATAGCCAGGTTGAGCTGAGGCACCCAACGAGGTGAGTTCTGAGGGGAATTCTGGCCCTCGCTTAGCTCCATCTAAAGGCCAGGTCAGCCCGGGAATGGAGAGGCCCCTTCCTGCCTCCTCACTGGCACAGCTGAGGTCCTCTTTGGTGACCATCCCCATTAAAGCCCTGCATGGCGGTGCTGCTCCCTTAGCCACCCAACACCTTTCGTTTTACAGGTTTCCACCACACAAAGTAGAGGCCAATTGGCTGAAACTCAAGGAACCAGCACAGCAGCCAGTAAGGAAGGGCTGCAGCTGAGCAAAGACCAGACCAGCAGCCAAGAGCCCAGTTTTGTCCCCAAGCCCGCGCTGGACTGGCTGAAGGGAAAGGAAAAGACCAGAGGTATTTAGGCAGCCAGAATCAGCCTTTTCCTCCCCAAAACAGTTTGGTCACAGAGTCTATTAATAAATAGGAAAAGCAGGACCATCAGCTGTGGAAAGTGATGATGGAACAACTGAAGCAGCTCGATAGATGCCTTGGAGGCAGTGAAGAACCGCAGTAGAAACTGAATCCCACCTGCTGGTCCCAACCTCTCCAGCTGCTATGACCAAATTCTGGAAAAGACCAAAGGGGCTGAAGTTTTCAGGTGAGTTCCCAGCAAAGCACCAGTCAGATTTAAACCGCTTTGGTCGTAGAAGAAGTAGCCGAGCACACACACAACACAAACAGGATACAAAACAACCTGATACCAGTGCAAGTTTCATGAAACTTTTTATTCAACAAGTATTTCATTATGATTCTGCCAAGATGATCAAATGAACAGCAAGGCATAAAAAACATGAAATAGTTAAGAGATTTTATTCTAATAGCTTTAATTACAGTGCTTGTTTGTCGAAATGAAAACTGAAAACAAGTATACAAAACAGTTGATTACTAATTGTGTATTGAAAGCAATAAAGGTTTCCACAACACTAAATAAACCAGTTCCGATAGTTCCTCAAGTTAAAGTTTAACAGCTCCAGCTTCTTCAGTGTTTATCAAAATACAAAAGAAAAAGTAAAGAGGTCTTTTTTCTGATGGCAAATCTGAACCTTGCAGTATGAGGGATGCCAAGGGTTTTCACACATATACAGATATGGGATTGTTTCCAAATGGGATTGAGTACTTCTAGAGTGGAATGGCTCTCCAAACTCTCATGCTTTTTTTTTTTCCTAGATACTATACATAGATGTTTGGTGTTATTTTTCATGGCAATTTTGAGTTAAGTACAGTACTTTCTGACTCTAGAGCTTAGGACTAGTACAGGCTGTGCTTTCTGTGGAAAGGTTCGCCTTCTGGAGTGGTTTACACACGAGAAAAGTACAAAACACTTTGGACAAATACAACAGCCTAAAAATGGGACTTCCAGAAATAATTCAAGTTCAATGGAACCGCACCTGAACCCAAAGTCAGAAGTTTAGGACGAGTCTGAAAGCTCATCTAAACTGACTCTAAAGTCTCTGAACAAGCGTGAACAAATGAGCACATACTATGAGCTACACAAAGAACCAGAGATCGACCAGCTGCAACCTGTCCTTTAACCCATGAAGCTAATTGGGTGGCAATCATTGCTTCACCATTGCAAAAGAATTAAAAGTCACCGTATGAGGGATAGAAGAGCAGAAGCTACGTCAAACATACCTGTGTGTTCAAGTGTTTTTACTTTTCCTTGACTGTTTAAAAAAATACAGAATTCAGGTTAAAAACCAACCACCAAAATGGATCTCACAGATCTCACAACCCAACAGAGATAGTATTTAGCTCTACTGCACACTGACCACTGGCAACCCTTATGTTAATCCACTTAAATCCCTTCCAAGTACTAAACAGTGAGTTGATTCTTTACAATAAAAAAGCTGAGTAATATTGCATAGGAGTACCAGAAACTGCCTCATTGGAAAGAAAAACTATTTACATTAAATAAGAAACTTAACTGTTTTCAGGCTTGTATTTGCCACATTTACAGCATGGTGCAATATATACTGTGACAAAAAGAAATGAAAACAGCTTCCGGCACTCAATACCACAAAGTAGCACAGTTTGCCACATTAGAGTAAAGCGAAGGGCGAACAGGAGGAAATAAGAGGGAAGGGTGGAAAAAGAGGGAAGAGGAAGGTTTATGGTTTCATTTCTGGTTTCGGAGCTGATTGGACAACCAGTCCAGTCCTTCATAGAGACCGTCTCCGCTAGTGGCACAGGTGGCCTGGATGTACCAGTTCCTGTGACGAAGAGAATGCAGTCCGAGTTTGTCTGTGATTTCCGCTGCATTCATCGCGTTCGGCAGGTCCTGGGGGAAACAAGCAGAGTCACTCACTCTCCTACCCGCTGGCCAGAAGCACAGACCTTCCTAAAGGTCTTTGTTTCCTTCCTCTCATCAGCAGCTTCAAATCCACTCAGAAAAAAGTTAGGAGCTTTCAGGGCTTCTCTTTCAGAGGAACTTAGGGCCTGCGTTTGAATTCAAGCTTTTTGTTTCAGAAAAACTCAGCAGATTACTTCCCTATTCAAGCTATTTCCAAAGGTTAAAGCATGATCACCCACTGCTGGTTGTATCAGCAGGGCTATTTCTCTTAAGAAATCCAAAGTTAGGTGGCTAACATTTGGAATAACTCATCAAGCTGCTCAGTGTTGACCCAGAGCTGCTCACAGTCCAAAGGCTGTTTTCATTCATTGTCCATCCAGGAAACACTTTCTGCCCCTGCAGTTCTATGATTTCAGTTTGAGCTAAACTTCCCTTGTGAAGTCACACTGAGCTGCTCTTTAGAGGTTCCCTTTTCCTGCTTCTTTACATTCCAGAGCCTGCGCAACTGATGAAGCAGGATGTTAACTCCTGCATCACTGAAGTTTACTTATAGTTAAGAATTTTAACATCTGAGTTTAACCTACCTTTTTCTTTTTAAAAAAAAAAAAACACCACAAACTAGTTTCAGTTAAGCTTTGTGGCCTAAAAAAGTAGCACTCACAATTCAATGTGAATATAAGAAAATTCAATTCCTTTTTTCCCCCACAAGCATGACTTGTGCTCTCAAGTACCTACACTGCAGGATTAGGGAAGTCTGAGTTTGGGCATTCTGAGCTTCTTCTCTCTGGAGAAAGCTTAGGTGGGAACAACATTCCAACCCAGCCAGTCTAATGCCAAATCAGCAGAATTCTTCACTAAACCCGAGAATATGGGAAACTTCATTACTCAGCATTGCTCTGAAGAGGCACTTTTCAATGGGAACAGGGCAATTTAAGTTCTCTTGAAGACAACAAGCCCAGAGATGAATGGACACCTGCTAGCTGAGAACACAGGTATAACGTTGGCAACACTCACGTCCAATGCAGCAGTTATCAGCTCCCAAATACACAGTGTGTTTCAAGAGCTCTTACACAGACACGTGTCGCTCGGGCATACCTGTTTGTTCGCAAACACTAGTAAAACAGCATCTCTAAGCTCATCTTCTGCCAACATTCTCATAAGCTCTTCTCTGGCCTCGTTCACTCGTTCTCTGTCATTACTGTCAACCACAAAAATCAAACCTGGAAATAAGCAAACAATCAGAACCAGTGAGCACCAGGAGTTGTTTACAAGCAATTCCACAGTTCCAGAAGTCAGAACTAAACTTTGAAAATAATGCAAAACAGCGTGTAGGAAAAAAAGGCACAATTTTCACCCTGCGTAATTTTCCTGAGAGAATCCTCACCGAGAGAAGCGAGTTGTTCACTTGCATGTGCAATTTTCAGAGCTTGTATGTTTAATTCACATAACCACTCCATATTTTCAAGGAGCAGCAACTCTATGACAGGTCTCTAATGCATTTGTGTTTTACATTTTAAAGGCATATTGGTGAAGAAGCGACACGTCCTCAGTTCACAAGCTTGTTAAGTATGTATACAACAAATAGTACTAAAGACTCTGCTTTGAAGTAAAGGCTGGGGAGCTGCAAAGTTTTCAGAGGAAAAGCAGAATTCTGAACCCTGATTCAGAAGAACAGGCAGGACTGGTTTCAAGAGGACTTTTCTACATTTCTTTCCACTCCTCTTTGAATCTCAGTGTAACAGTCAGCCCAGCACGCGTGCACACACCCTGCTAAAACAAACATGTTTTCCCAAGAAAGTGTCAATACAATCTATTAAAAATAGCTTATTTTAGTCCAGTAACTTGTGATTTAAGTGTGAACACTCACCTTGTGTATTCTGGAAGTAATGGCGCCAGAGTGGTCTGATCTTATCCTGACCACCTACATCCCACACTGTGAAGCTAATGTTCTTGTATTCTACTGTTTCCACATTGAAACCTAGAAGAAATTGTGGCAAAACCTCAGTTAAGCACAGCTGGCATTTTGCCTATGGTATGTTCCAAGTCATGCTTGCAGTTTCATTACTGAAAATATTATTTTATATTTAAGCTTCTAAAAGAAGTTAAACCCAATTCTCAGACAAGCCACCCTACATTTTTCAATCCAAGGTACCCAAAGTCTCACAAAATCTTATATTAGGTTGACTGCCCTTCCACAGACATAAAGGCTTGTTTCACAGTCAACTGAAGAGAGGGAATGCAGGGGAAAAAAAGCAGTCATTTAATCTCTTCTCATGCCTTTAAATCTGGCTGTGCTGTCTTCATAACACAGCTTTAGTGAAGGCTGGTACTGCCTGGCACATCGGGGCACAGCACTAAGTCCCTTAAATCAACAGCACAGCAGTTAAGGTACTGCTGTGAATGACAGCACTCAAATCTCAAAGTTGTATGAATGGGGAAAAAAAAGAAAAAAAGAGTCTTACCTATAGTAGGAATAGTAGTTACTATTTCACCAAGTTTAAGTTTGTACAAAATAGTAGTCTTTCCAGCAGCATCCAGACCAACCATTAGAATGCGCATTTCTTTTTTGCCAAAAAGGCCTTTGAAGAGGTTAGCAAAAATATTCCCCATGGTTGAGATATGGTGTCACGGGCCAATAAGTCTAGAGAGGGAAGTAGAAAAAATAAAAAAAAAAAAAAAAAGAAAAATAAAAGAAAAAAGATCACACAGTTAAAAACAATTGTGTTCTGGTCACCAATAAACAGGATGAACATAAATTCTTTAGGCTTCTAGACACACAATTCTCCCCATGTTGAAGCAATAGAAGCATCAAACAAGCCAGAACTTACCCAAATAAAAAGGCACAGGGTCTTGACTGCTTTAAAGCTTTTAAATAGTCTTTCAGAGATTTTTAGAACTGAATCCTATTCTCAGACTTTTACTTGCAGGAGAAGCAAACCATAATGACTGCAACTGACTGCTGCAGGTTACATGTCCTCCATTGTTACGATGTAATTTGTCTGCAGTTTAAGCTGTTACCATAATTTTTTTTTCCTAATTGACATACAGTTAAAAAAACTTTACAATTAAGTTTTAAAAAGTTTAAACTCCTTGTTTAGTGCACTGATAGTTTCTTATTCCTCACTACTGCCCAAAGAAAGAGGAGGAAATTCAACATCCAGCTTGAATCCTCTCCTACTTGGAGCAGTTTCCTTCCTCCGCAAGCCCAAGGAAGTCGCCTGCCAGCACAGGGCAAACACGAAGCAGAATTAGCTTCATTAACATTGCAGACCTTCTCTAGAAAGCAAGTCAATGTTTACTGAAGCTCAGCCATCAAAAATTAATAATTATACTAAAAGAGTCAGCTCAGAAATGAATGCTTCTTTGCTCACTGTAAGCTATTCAGTCGGGATGCTCATAAATGATTAAAAATATCTGCAGCTTCCTGTTTTGGGAACTGAAGAAGCTGCCTCTTGACTTCTGCAGTTACAGAACACTCACTATGCCCTTGGAATGGGATCCACTGTTACCCATTTCCAGAGGTTTTAAAAAATATTTTAATCTTACTATTATAACATTTACAGAAGAGCATAAGAGCACCACAAGAAACATTATCCTGCTAATATAAGACATGAAAATTTAAATACAAAGTAACTTTATAGCTTTACACAAAGCAGAGAGGGGGTTGTTATACAGCACTAGCGACAATTCACACCTTTACTACTATTTTATCTAGAAAACCTGAAACAAGTTTGAAAAGAGCCTGAGTCCAAATGAAAAAAAAAAAAAAGGCTAACATAGCAGGAACATATAAAGTCAGGATACATAACATCGAGGTGCCAGGTTTCCTGTACGTGCCCGGTTTCCTTTAAGTCATATAACTTGAAGTGTATTATTAAATTCGAACTGTATTTTGAAGATATCCAGCACTTTACACTGAAGCTGCAAGCCTGAGGCAGACAAAAGTTTGTTTTATAGAACATCAACTCAGGACAACTAAAACAAGTTTTGAACTGCACATTTAATCACTACACCACAGATGAAAAATCTTGCTCTGCTTAGCCCAGTGCTAAGAACGCATGCAATTTTGCTTCCTCATTCAATGTAAATCTAAGCAGTTCTGCTGTTCCCAGGAAGTTCCGCTCGGAACAATTTTTAACCCCAGAGCTCAGCACTGCTCCAGTCACATGTCTCTGTGGAGGCAGCGCCCGGGGCGCGTTCACAGAACGCTCCAAAGTTCCTGGATGACATCAAACCCTGCAACGTGCTCGAGAAACCAAAGTCCAGGACGCATCTGCCTTACGTGATTGAAACACGATAGGGAGAAGCTTTCAACCAAACTGGCTCCTCTATGAGCCAGACATGGCAATCGATGGATTAAAAGCAAATAAAAAGTTTGAAAGTTCGATTATGCCACAATTTCATTCAATTTCTGAAGTATCACCATGAATATTCAACTGCCAGCTGGATATATGAAAATTGTGTAAACAGAAAAGTCAATTGGAAAGCAGAGATTGCATTTTTCCTAGAGTCCCTATTTATCCAAATCACTCCTTCAGACAGCAGGAAATCTCACTCCTCAGCAGTAAACAGCAACTCTGACTGGGCTGCAGGGAGGAGGTTTGAACCTTTCTTCTGTCTGGCTCCTCATGCTGCCTCTATTTTCTACTGTGTCTGAAAAGTAATTTTGGGGTTTGAACTGTTATCTGTTATCATATCTGCTTTAACCCTCCAAAATAAGTTCTAGAGCTTCTGCAGAAAGATAAATTACTTACTAAGGCCCTGCATTTATTTTTAAATTTCTGCAGCAGTATAAAGCCTGCAGCAGTAAAACTAGGAGCTGTAATTAAGTAAAACTTAATCTTTGCTCTTATATTCATGACAATGCAACAAACCACATTCTGGCCTTCACAAGTTGCTTACACTTACCTATAGTCTTGGTCAATCCTATTGAGTCCCTTATTCTCTTGGCAACTGACTGCTCCTAGGTCAAGAGTGTCCCAAGTGTATTAATTTCATGGCTACTTTCATAGAACTCATCCTCCTTAGTTTGATTTTATGTGAAGAACGAGAAGTTGAGACAGGCTTAGGAACTGTCTCTGTTTCCTTCTTGCTCCCTGAACATTTTCACTTTCCAAACCACTTCTTCAGCTACTTTGGTACTCAAAGGTACACAATAACCCAGAAAGCCTTTTTTTCCCTTTTTTTTAATAGAGAATGAAGATGTCTCACAGTTTTTATATTAAGTATATTTAGATCTTCACTATGAAGTAGCAGTATAATTACAGTATCTAAAAAAAGAAAAATACTGTTACGTGAAACCCATCTGCAGAACTCCCACAAGCTGCTGTGGTTCCCAGCAGAACATTTCTCAGCTGCTGCTGGGGCAAAAGAGAAGCTTTCCAGCTTCAGCACAAGCAGCAATATCCTCAAAATGGCAGCCAAGAGTCAAGTTCACCCATGGCTACAGGAAAGGAAAACTAGTCTATCTGTCTAACAACCCTTTGCACACTCATTTGTGGCTGTGATGAGATGTGGGGGTATGAAATCACATACTTATGCCTATGTGTTTTTCTATATTGCAATCCTCTCACTACACTATCCCTGCCAGTAATCTGATGACTTTGAAGCACCTTGAGGTCATTCTGCAGCACTAATAGAAATCCTCAGGGAAATCGCTATCAGAACAGTTACAAATCATCTCTAATGGGCAGGTTGCTGCTTTTTCAGTCACACTGTCCAATAAAGCAGAGCCCGTCACACTGGGAACTGCCGGCCTCAGTTGAGAACTGCTTCCCGTGACTTCATTACCACCCGTTAATACAACTCAGCTGAGGGATCATGCGATTACTTGGAGTGAGCTTCAGTGTGGAGACTGCTTAGTTTAATTCTCATTTCAGTCAATTAGCTGCAGTCCAAGAACATGCTGAAAAGACACCTAGGTTCACCAAGCAACTTCCAAATCCGCAGTCCTGCCTGTTTCAGGATTTGCTAATATGCTACCTATGTTATACTGCAACATGGCTGTATTTTCCTTAGCTCAGATTAAATGTCATTACAGGAAAATGATAGTTTTAGAGGCTTAGCAAGTTCCACAAAAAGTCTGAAAACGTGCAAAGAAACATGCTTATGGGTTGCTTGTATGTTTAGACTAGCACATCTTTAAAAGAGCGACCCACAAGGCTAAGCAGAAAGACTCATGTGTGAAAAGGAACAGCTCGACTGTCTTTCCACAGTCTATGGCATCCTGCGAACCCAGATCTAAAAACAGAAGCTTATTGCTCCTCATGGAGCCCAAGCCAGGCCAGGACAGAATCACCCTCTTTGACTCTGGCTTCTCCCTGGTGAACCAGGTGCTGAGGCAAGATCACCTTCACATACTCCACCTCAATGCGCACCCTGCAGCAAAAACTTGTTGGGCAGGTTCAGTTAAGATAAACTGTGTCATTGGTAAATAGCGAGCACAGACTCACTGGATAAGCCTGCAGTTTTGTTTCAGGAAAGGCAGCATTTTCAGCAGCCTATTTTCGAGTAAGTGATACATTTAGATAAGCAATTGGAAATACAGGCAGCCCTTTTCAGAAAGCTTCCCTGTAACAAGGGCTAGAAACAAAGATCCACAGCATCTGTTGGAGCAATACAACAATTGCATCAGAAATTGCTTCTATTCATTATAGAGGTTCAGAATAAAAGCTGAGGGGTATCTCAAGATTAAATAGGATTCAATGTCTGGTCTGCAGTGTTTTGTTGTTAACTGTGCCTTAATGCATTTTAGTGACGTTTAATTCAGTTTGCTTATCCTGAGAAGTCAGCTGTGTTTCTTGATTTCCACGCTGCATGGCTAAACTCTTGGTGAAAAAGCTACACACATACAGGGTCAAAAGGGTGGGCGGCACATTCAGGAACATATAGCTGCTTCTTAAAATCTTTCATAATCCTAATTTTGCACTCTCATTCTGCCCTCTCCCCAAAAAAAATCAACTTCCTTGAGCCAAGAGTGGTAGTAAATGCCTTTGTTTCACTCAGTTTTATGCCACTTCTCTAAACACATTAGAACAAACAAAAGCAGAGACTGAGGGAAGAGATGCCATAGGCATTAACTAATTGGAGAAATTAGCCTTACACTTAAAAATACACATTTCTTTCACTTCTCCATATCAGTACTTCCATGGCACAATTTTTGAGGATTTTTCAATGCAGTGTAACAAGTCACTGGGCAACATCATTTTGTCAATCTGCCCTCTGTAGTGTATAAATTCCACCAGAAAGATGAACATTCCCCTACTCCACCCCCAAGCTTAATTTTCTACCTCCTCTTAATTTTATGCTCCAAGATACAGAGGTATAGAAGGTATTTGTTAACTTTGGAGAGTTATAGATCTCCATTAGGAGTTTCATACCTTTTTCTTATTGCCTATTTCAAGGAGAAACAAACCAGCAGAACAATGCTAATTAATCAAAACATCACTGTTAAAAGAAAACCTGAAAACTGCATTAGTAAAGAGATAAAGAGCAGTATTTCAGATAAAGGTTAAACAAAAATTATTTTCCCCAATAGCTCCATGTTAGTTGCATATGTTACTACTCAACATTTGTCACAGCTTTAGTTGCTTAGATATATGACAAATAAAACATGTTTTTGATAGTAGTAAGTCTTCATAAGAGCACGAGTCTATTTGAACGAGTAAAAATCCCCTCTACACTGGTCTAACCATTAGCTCCACCTCTAATTAAAACTCACACACATCCTAAGCTGCTATTAACACAAACTGTTTACTAGTCACAGGAAAACAAGATTCAATCAACTTGGTATTTAACAGAATTTAGGAATTTCATTTTTTCATACCACTCAGCTTGCATTACATTGCTACTTTATAGAATTCTGTAAGACTGAGTTGAAAACATAGTATATATAGATCCTGCACAAAGAAAAAGCAAAATATTACAGAAAAGATCACCAAACCCATGACTAATGAGGATAGGAAAGGGGGGGAGGGAGGGTTGGTTTGTTTTTTCTTGATTTTTTTATTTCAGCAACTGCTTTTGGACAAACATGCAAGAATAGGCAAAAAACTTAACAGCAAATCTAATTCAGCAGCTTGTTCTTTACTATTTAAAGGTCATTTTAGAGGATAATGTGAGAAGTGATGCAACAAGTATAAAACACTACAGAAATTTTAGTATTAATCTAAGACCAATTCATGACACCACTAGAGAGCACAGTTAAATACAGCTGCATTATGTTGAAGTAATTTCTTTGCGGATTAAAATGTGCTGCTACAGCAAATTTTGAACATGGTTCTTGATCAAAACCCTTTTTATACATTACTGTAAAAACAGCTGAACATTCCTGTGTTTGAACAAATTGTCCACTGCCCTTCCACATCTGATAATCTCAATGAAAGATTATCAAGTATCAACAAGGCCTTTTCACTCACAGACCTAACTTAAAAAACAATTTTCACTTGAGTTACCTGAGACTGTAGGCCATACTGCAAGGCAGATTTGGTTCAAAAGCTGAGAGCAGCTAATCAGCATGCTAGATTCCTTCATCAACATGGGATTATTGGGGATTAAGTGCCATCATAATAAAGGCTACCTCAAAAATCTTTCTCAGAGCTTGTCATCACTAATAAGCTCCCTTTCATTTTAAATTTTATCTGTTAAAACAAGGGGAATGATCAACATCAACCTCTGCAGCAATTTTCTCCATGTCACAGTGGAGGTGCTTGTGTCACATCTGAAATGGAGATGGCGCATTCGTCTTTGAGAGGATATTAGAGAAAATAAAGCATCAACTTGGAATTGTCATGTAAAAAAAGCTATTTAAAGCTATGTAACTGCACACTCCCACCTCAAAGTACTTAGATGAATTTAGCCAGCTAAAGCTCATAACTACTAACTGAAAAGCATCTATACACACACTGTATGATCAGGACAAATGCAGAACAAGTCACAAGCGAGAAATTAGCAACGAAAATCTAACACAGCCCTGTACCTTAGCACATCTTCAAGTAGGCTGGACATCTTGCTGTTTATACATTAGCCATATATAGCATTCTTAAAATGCTTTTGAGAACAAGGAAGTCAGATTGGCAGAGAAACAGAAGATATTGCCATTTGCAAGCTCAGAGCAAGGGCAAAAGAACAGAAAAGTGGGAAAGTCTCCTTTGGAGTGATGCATTGTTTCCCAGGTTATCGATCTCTACCTAATGAGCCTGACATCACGTAAAGTCAGTCCTCAAATACAAGGCAGGAAGAGAAAATACTGATGTCTAGCAAAGAAAAAATGGCAGGCTGATTAATTTGGTATCCCAAAAAACAAGTAAAATTTATTATCTTCCTCTCATCTTGAGGTAGGTGCTAATTCTGTTTTCCAGCAAAATCTCTAACCATTTAGAACAATCATACATTGTGATGCATGCCTCTAAAGCATGCAAACTAACACAAAGAAACTCACACAGCTGGTCCACAAGTATTAAAGAGAGGCTGACAGGTGGAAGAAGGGCAGAAGTCACTGTTCATAATGTTAGATCAAGTATATCCATCATTTCCCTGCAGGCTGTCTGCAACTGCTCAGAAAAAAAAGATTTGGTGCTGACAACACAATTTTGACACCTGAGCTTTGGCTGCAACTACATCTGCACCTGCTAAAAGGTGGATGTTTTTACTATAAATTACAAAGCAATTGTGTCCAGACAAGCCCTGCAGAGTTTGAGGCCAAATTAAACACAACTTCTAAAAACTTTCACTTTAATCCAATCTTTGCATTTTAATCCAAATTTCCTGTTATTCATTCCCACTAAGAGTAAGTCAAAATTTAGACTTTTAGTAGAAACAAGAACTTGCATGAGAGCCTCAGTAATAAAACTCAGTGTTAACTTGGGGAAAATGACAAAGCAGAGACTAACTTATTCATATACTATCTAGTATGTAGTAAGAGTTATATTAATCCCCAGAGTCTTATTAAAAACAAAACATCAGCAATCAGCAGTAGTGCCACAGTCTGTCAGTGTTTGCAGGGCCTAGAAATGAGAAACAAAACTGGATCCTTGCAAGCAGAAAGAAAAAAAACTGCTGATTAACACACACACACAAAAACCCAGCTGTGGTAATAGGAAGCTGGCTCTAAAACTTTTTTACTCATCAGATACAAACGGGAGTGATGCCTAAGAAAAGTGTCAGCTAGGACACAAACCCTATAGCATTTCTATAGCTTTCTAAGATTTTTAAAGAGTAAAATTATTTAAGAAAAAAATATCTGTTCACAAAGTCCATCTGCTGGAAGGAACTTACAATATTAAAAATGCTTGTAAAGGCTGCTGAAATCTGTAAAAAAAATCTACCTTGAAAGTTAATCTCTGCAGGTCCCAGTAGTTTTTCGAAATTGGCCTTTTGCTTTTAAAGCAAAATGCTTCTTTAATCTCAACCCTACAAATCTCTCTACAAGTCTGTATTTGAGATTTTCCTTCTCTTGCCAATTCAAGTAATCAATAGCTCACACAGCAACTGCAACTCAGCGAGATGCAAGCACACGACTAAAGCAGCTTCCCAATCAGGTGTTAACCAGAGCACAACACGATTTGGTCAGGAAAGGGATCAAAATCCAGCCCGTTGCCTCCTCCCCACCCTCCGCCCACTCTCTGTTTGCCTTGAAACAACTGTAACTTTAGTGCTGCTCCTCGCTTGGCGAGCGTGACTAATGCACACAAGGAATTGTGCGCACCGGTCAAGAATGCACCACTTTTGCCCAAGCCCTTTCCAGACTTGGGCTGTATTTCACAACAAGACAATCTCCAAAATCTGGCAAATACTGTAGCAGGGGGCCTATTTACACCCCAAGTATTCAGACACTCACACTCCAACCCCAATCCAGGTTTTTTGGGTTTGATCCTGCCGTTACTATCAAAACATCAGAGCAATTAGTGCCGTTCAGCGTGGAAATGCCATCTGCTTGAGCCATTTTTACTCCTCATGCTCTGGCACAGTAGAAGAGCCAATAAACTTGGCAAACAAAGAGTTTTAAGAGGTTCAAGTGAGGCTTCCTCACCCTTTCACCCAGTGTAATTAGCGCTATTGAGAAAGCAGTCCAACAGGGTTCTCAAGTGCTGCAGACAACGTGTATGCTTCTAACAGAGGAAATAAGTGGCGTCACACCAGCCTCCTAAATGCAAGTTTCAGACAATTCCGTGGCTTTTTTTTATAGCTGTTAAGTCTACGACCACTTACAGTGATGACTTCACTACAAATTTCATTAAGGGAAAGCCAAGAAGCAGCCCTCACTTCAGCCAGAGAGGGTTCCCATTCCCTCCTCCCCTGAAAGCTCATCCAATCAGTAGTAAAAATAGTAATAACCGCATTGCCAAATGACCTTGGACAATTTGCTTCCACTTGGGTTTCTTTGCCTGAAAAATAAGGTTAGCGTGATGTTCTTCGAAGAGGGTGTTGTAAGACTTATCACTTACAAAACAAAGTTCAGCCTGTTACATAAATAGTCCATGTTTTAGCTATTGACAAAGCTACATTTCCAAACAAGCCTCTGGATACGACTCTAATCAACCTGTGGAATTTGGTTTGGCAGGCACCTAGCAGCAGAGCCACAAGGTCAATGTCAAACACAACATTTAGGCAGTTTTAGGCCCAAGTTTCAGCTGTGTCTGATTGGGGCAAACAGATTCCCCCATGAGGATGGTTTAGCCTATAAAGTATCACATTTATTACTCACAGCAGCAAGACTCGGCACTTGCAGCCACAGCACAATATCCTTCCATTGGGACCTGCTCTGCCGAGGAAAACTGGATCGCCAAAACCCAGCAAGGGGCATAAACAGTTTGCTCCAGGCTTAAAAAAACCCCACTTACCTTCCACCTGAGTTTATGGACCAAAATGACGGGTTTTGTTCTTTTCCGCCCCCAAATGAAGGTTTATGAGGGGAAGCAGAGGGGTTTCAGCCGAAGGAGGCCACGCGGCAGGCCGCCCCGCGCCCCGTCCCCGCTCCCGGCCCGGAGGAAGGGCCGGGCGCCTCTCGCCGCTCCCGGGCGGGGCAGGCCGGGCCGAGCCGGGGGGAGGGCGGCAGTTTCCCATCCCGCCGCATCCCCCCGCCAGCGGGGCCCGGCGCCCACACGAAGCCCTTTCCCTCTCCCCGCTCGGCGCCCGCAAGGCCTCGCCGGCTCCGCACCGACTAGGCCGCGGCGCCCTCCCCACCCCCCCGCCGCCATCGCCGCGCAGGGCGGGCAAGGAGCCCCGAGCCGCAGGCGGGGAGGCCGCCGAGGACCTACCGGCGTGGGCAGTGGCGCGGGCTGCGTCCCTGGCTGCGCTCGGGCGGTGCCGCTCGGAGCCGCTTCCCCCCGTGCCGCCGCTCGGCCGCTTCTCCGCCCAGGCGCACAAGATGGCGGCGCTCGGCGGCCACGTCAGTGCCAGCCCCGCGAGCGCGCGCGCGCGCACGGCACCACGGGTAAGCGAGGAGGGCGAAGGAGGGGGGCGTGGCCTAGAGGGGGGAGTGGGCGTGGCCTGACCTTAGGCCACGCCCTCTCCTCCCCCAGACGGAGCCGCGCGTGGGCGCGCGCGTGGGGAACCCTCCCCACGTGCACGCGGCTTTGCTGCCTCTGTGGGCCCCTTAATGGGGAAACGAGAGGGGGATGCAAGGGGGAGACCAAGCTGCGTGGTGCCTGCGAGTCCCCCGATCCTTGCGTGGGCTCCCATGCACTCATCTGCATGGCGCTGGGTCACGCGTGGGCTCATATGCACCATGCGGCATTGCCACGTGGCAGCTTTGCGGGGGTTGCATGCGCCACTCGTGGGAGGGCGGGGGTTGCATGCACCCCTCGTGGCGGGGGGCAGTGCCTGCACCATGCAGCATTGCTCCCTGCCAGGCTATTTGGGGATGCGCTCCCTCTAGGAGCTGTTTTATCCAAAATAAAGCAGGATAAAGCTGTTTTATCCAAAATAAAGGAGGTTTGGGCAAGGAGGGGGAACAAAACAGGATTTCTGCTTCTTTCCTCTCTCTCTATTCTTTTATTTTTCCAAAATAAATAAAAATTACGCTAGCACAAGGCTCACAGCGCGATCAGAGCGAGCGCTGCCCTGAGCAAATCCCTTCCCCACTGCTGTCGCCTTCTGCGATGAATTCCCAGCCTTTTGCAGTCCTTTGGCAGGAATGCAGAAAATGTCACTTAATTCAATGGCAGGAGGGTGGAGGGAGGAAAAAAAGGAGAAAAAAAAAAAAAAAGGCAATTTGAGGAACTTTGGGAGCTGAAGTTTGGCCCAGGTGCTCTGAGTCACCAGTGATGCAAGAG
>JAUBOD010001074.1:1477362-1493831 GCA_032353885.1 Nothura maculosa | reverse complement strand
GGCAACCTGGAACAATAAAAGTGCCATATTAACAAGTCTAAGAAACTAGAGATCCGTCTTGGCCAAACAAGACTTGAGGATTTAACCAAAAATATTTGCACAGAGGAGCTCTGTGCAGGTAAGAATTCAGGTATTGAAGGGCTTATGATTGGACTTGATGATTTTGAGTTCATATCTCAATTCGTACTTTCCAAATACATCAAGTAACAGGATAGAAGTATGAATAATAAAGAATTTTTTTGACAAACTGAACCTTGTGGATGTTGTTGCTTCTCCTAGCGTAGGCTCTGACCAGAGCATGAACACAGATTTCACTGAGACACAGCTAGCACAAACTAACCCTGAGCACATTCAGAAGAGTGAATCATTTGATATGAGTCAATCATGACTTGATAGATAACTATTTTTTTTTTCCTGAGCTCTTTGTTTTTACCTTTAAACCAGCATACATGTATCCTGCTGTGATGTAACCCTCTCTATTGACTTTATCTCTTAATTATACCCGGATTATTTTAGAATTAAAGGTGAATTTATAAGGCTTTTCGAAGGAGCGTTCTACTCTGCTGCCAGCCCTGAAGACTAACCAATCTAGTGGCTTTTATCTTCCTTCCTAAAACGCAATGAGTTTCTTTTTTTTTTTTTTTGCCTTCCCCTTGGGCCTCTGAACTTGCCTGTAGTCTTGAAATAAATTCTCCAATCCCTCCTCCCATACACTCACTCTTTCCACATGGCTTTCTTCCTGTAATAGGTTTGAAAAGGTTGAAAGGTGCTGAACTCTTGTGCAGTGTATTCAACTTTAAAGATCCTGAACTTTTACATTCCCTGAGGGATGCAGGGGGGAAGGAGGAGGAAGGAGAGGTGTCTGGTGCTTCAGCACCATGACCTAAATGATACATCTCATATCCGTGTCATGTCAAATGACATCTCCAGGATTGGAGGTACTATGAATAACCTGTCTGGTCAGTAGAGGTGACTGAAAACATTTTGCTGCAAGCCATTGCTTTGAGAAAGTCTTGCCTTTTATAGCTTGTCTATTTATTTATGGATTGGAGATTTTCCTCCTTTTTTTTTTCCCCTCACTCTTTGCCAATGATATTCCGGTTGATTTTTTGTTGCCGGAGATTGCAGAATTGCTTGATGAATAACTAGCAACAACTGCAAAACAAACAAGGAAGAAGTGGGGAAGCCGGTTCCATTTATCGATTTGGTGCAGAAATAAAAAGTGGTGCCCAAGAACGATGGCCCAAATGATGCTCAAGCTACGACAGCTTCACCATCCTGATCCACCTTCCTTGGACCACAACTTGCTTCACTCTTCCCTCTGCTGCTGAACTTCTCCTTGGGGAAACTTCTGTTTTATTTTCCAAAGGGGGATGCTCAGAGATGTCTTCCCTGCTGTGCCTGGCCCTCTCCAGGAAGTGAATGCTCCCTGCTCCAGAGCCTGCTTCCTTGTATTTTTTTTTTCTTTTGCTATTAGAAAAAGTATCTTCACCCAGATACCCAGCTTCTATTGAAGGCTTCTATTTAAGGCATCCAATTCCAGTTGCAACTCCTAAATTCCCTTTGTGAATCTGGGAATATTTCTCAGGCTGGGCATCAGGACTATCAAATGGAAAAGTATGGGAGCTCGGTATTTCAGTCTGATCACTGGCTTTCCCTATGGAGAAGGTCTCCGTCTCAGCATATCTATAGCTTTCACCTTTCCTGAATGGTATTTGGTGCTAAGCAGTGGGATTGCTGCTCTTAGCAAACCATGGAAGCATCTGCCCAGGGACATTGGATTCAGGGAGCCACATAGGCCAAGGATAACTCATGAACTGGAAGGGGTTCACAAACTCAGCCTAACGGGTACATCTGGAAGGGTTTCAGCCTATGACAATTTTCTGGAAGGTGAACAAACTCTTTCAAGACTGACCACAGACAGCAGGGACATCCTAGGGAAGGCTTTTCCTAACCAAGTTTGTCTATTGCCATTTTATACACAAATTATAATTCATCTGTAGGATTTCAAGTAGGTATGAGAAGTCAGATTAAACCTTTCCAATAACTCTCAGTAAAAAGTGGGGTCTTTTTGATAATTATACAGCTATGTTGCAATAGAATTCCATAGCTTCTGATAGATGCTTTGAACTCCCAGCTGTTCTTAAGGAGTGAGGGACATCAAAGACACATCTGCAAAGGTTGTTTGTGTACCTGAGCTCAACTGAGCCCTGCAACATCCCTACTTGAATTTTGTAAGGGTTTAAATATAAGCAAAGTTGGCGAGTAGTTGAGTTTCAAGTGGGCTACAGAAAACTAGAAGTTTCCAGGTTGAAGCTCATGGAAGTTTGGAGGTGATGGGAGGCTGAAGCTACTTGATTGTCTTGTTGAAGACAAGGGTTCATAGTCAAAGATAAGGTGGAATGAAGCTTGATGCTCCCTGTCTTCGCATTCTCATTTTTATTTTGTGGTATCATGGTAATTCAGGTAATCTCAGGGTCTTCAATTTCTTTGTATTTATGAAATCGTAAAGAAAATAAATGTCTTTGCTGGTAAGTGCTTGCACGTAAGACCTTGGCTTAGCAAAACACTTGTGGGCCAACATAGTTCCTTTTAGGCCTATTAGGAGTGAATTACATATTCTTAAGTATGTGCTTTTGTCAGGATTTTGCAGATGTGTGAGGTATAATCATCTGGCCTAAGATATGGTGGAATGAGTGAGTGGGGAATAGGAAGATGAATCAATAATTAAATAAATTATTGTAACATGGTCCATGTATCTGCAGAGGTGTTTGCAACTTAGTAACAGCTGCCTCACACATCCAGTTTGGCTAAAAATGAGGAATTTCAGTCGCAAGCTCCTGGAGCAATTAAATGAGATGGGGTCTCAGGGAGTCTTTTGTCCTACCTCCTGCTCAGAACAGGCCCAGGGACAACTCAGACCCAATTTTGACATCAGATCTGGTTTCTTGGGGCTATGTTCAGTCAAATTTAGGGTATTTCCAAAAGGAGGAAAAAAAAAGGACAAATAAGTTGATTTCTGCAAAACAGCCATGAATGTTTTGAAATATGCAGCACATTCCAGAAGAGGGGAACATGATAGAAATCAGCTGAGTTGAGGGACAGACCTTCTCCTGCATGTTGCTGGCCACGGCTCTGCAATCTTCAGTGCCTGTTTTTGCAGGAGAAAAGAAAAATGACTGAGGCAATGAAAGAAGCAGAAATGTGTGATTTATCATAGGGAAAATCCGCACCTTCTCTTTCTGTTGCTTAAATAATTGCCAAGGCTGTTGTAGCATAGAGTAGGAATGACGGAGAAAGCGGCATTTATTTCTTTTGAAATCAAAGCTTCAGTAATGCTTCCTGCATGTCGGGACTAGAGAGACAAACTGCCCTTTTAAAATTTTTCGTTACCCTTTTTCCCCCTCCCTTTTTATTTTCCTTCATTTCTTGAGAATAAAACATTGTTTATAGACACTTAAAAGAAAGAAAAATGCAGAATTTGAAAGATAGGGGTTCCAATCGGGCAGACGTGTTACTTTTCAGTAACTGTACAGATTGGGAAAGGAGAGGGCACTGAATACGTTTTCTTTTCCTTCAGCTTAATTCCAGTTCTTGACATCTGCTGATGAAAGACACAGTGATCTAGATCCAAAAAGTGGCATAAATCAGCCTAAACATAAATCCTTGCTATCAGCTGTGCTTGATTTACAGCAGCAGAGAGACGGTGAGATCCCTTTGGACCAGCGGGCAGTTCATCCTGGCTGCTCTGCTCTGCTGCCTGCTGGTCTAGCTGATCTTCCCTAAACATCCCGCTTAATCTGCTCTTAATCGGCTAAATGAGTGGAAAGAAAATGCCTCCAACCCAGAAGACACAAAACTATTGAGCTTTTTAGCCATTTAAAACCTGTAAAAAATTCTAAATACTATCTTGAAAAGAATTAAACCTGATATTGTTATTATAATGACTTATTAGAAGAATATATAGTTTGTCCTCTGGAAATACGGAAATGAAAGATTTCTCATGCCTCTCTATCTGCAGAGAGATCGTTTTTCTCTATGAAACCAATTAAGCAACAATAACAGCAGTAACAATAGCAACGACAACAAAGCCCAGCCATATGGGCACAATCTTGCTACATGCTTCAGGTTGGGACACAGAACAAAAAAGGTGGCTGCAAAAATAAGTAATTTTGCCAGGCTCTTGCATTCACTGCTCTTGCCTGACCCAGATGGACCTTCCGCAAGGAAGCAAGGTGAAATTTGCCACAAAACTTGCAGGTTTCGGTTCTTTTTGCCTGGGGATGGTGACCACCCCCCTTCCCTGCATTCAGCGTCCCGCTCCGACATCAAAGGCCGAGTCATTCGACCGGCAGTGTGACTTTGGGGAGGAAAAGCCCTACATTGGGAAAACGGCGCAAACAACCCCCGCCGCAGCGGTAGGGCTCCATAGATATGCAGGGGCTGCAGGGAGACGAGGGAGTTTCGTGTGGCCAGCGGTTTCAGTGCCAGGAAAGCCCCTCGGCCCTTTCGTATGGTCATTAGGGGACCTCAATGGGCTTCTCGCGCCCCCGCCCCGCCGCCCCTCTCAAGTACCTGCTAAGAGGTCGCCTTCCCTTTGGTCTCAGCCAGGTCCCAGCGGAGACCGGGCACCATTTCCTAGGCTAATAGGTGTGAGAGGAGCCAAGAATTTCGCTCTTTTTTTTGTTTCCCAAAGAAGGCTGTAAACCTCTTGCTTCCCTCCTCCTTTTCTATCTTTTTTCTTTTTTTTTCTTTTTTCTTTCTTTTTTCTCCCAGGTGGTGCTAAAAGTCAACAGATCTCTTTATCTCTTCCTTTTCCCCGAATCCAGTCAGGCTTTTTTTTTGGCCAAGCCATGCAAGGCTTGGGACACAAGGATTGCAGCCTGCTATGGGGGTTTCTGTATAATCATTTTCCTGCCATGTCTCTGCAACCTCTGGGGGATTTTGCTGAGATGGAGACTTGAAACCATGTCCATGTGCCAGTCTCAACCCTTGCTAGACCCCAGAGAGTCCATCTATGAGATGTGGAGCTATAGAAAAAGAGACTCCTTGGAGATGTCCCCTTGCAGGGTCATATCCATCAGTGCCACCAGCAGAGCCACGGCAAGGTGATCCTTTCTCATGGTCACTCCATGAATTTATCTCTTGCTCCTTACATGACGATGGGAGTTGGGGACTTAAAAGCATTACATGACTCTACTGCTGTTATTGATCCTGATTAAAGTGGACCTGGACCAACATTTTCTTTTGAACTCAGGTACTCAGGCTCTTTAAGAGTCTTTTGTCCCTCATTGGGACTGTTAATATTGGAGCTTTTGATTGCTACCTTTTCACCGTAGAAATTGTTATGACAGTAAATGCAGTGCTGAGGAAAACTCCATGCTGAGGATGGAAAAAGTCCATCAGCCTCTTTGCAAAAGCCTACTCTTTCATGGAAAGTAATTTGGACTTTGCTCTGAAAACACCCAGTTTTGGGGCTGTGGCTCTGTGTGCCCTGGAATACATCTGCTGAGTGGATGGAGCCTTCCTGCCTCAATTTCCTCAAGGATAAAAGGATGGCTGGGCACAGCTCTGAGCTGAACATGGGGGCCCAAAGGTCTCTTCAACCCAACATCTCCAGGAGACTTCCTGCTTTTCTCTTATCTCACCTTCTCATCTTCTGATGACATCCATCCCATCTTGGCCCTGATGTCACTGTCAGACTGGCTTTTGGGTTTACCCTGCTGAAGTCTTGCAAACAGGGAGAAGAATTTCCTCTGCACTGCTCAGAAACCTCCGATTGGGCTGTCCTCCTGAGGGACATAAGATAACCTTCCTAATGGAAAGGCTGGATCCTCTACAAAACCATCTGGCAGCAGAAAAGAAAACTGTGGCCTAAAAAAATGGGAATAAAAATGAGAATCCTAGTTAAGCTCCTCAAGTTCCAGAGAACAAGAGACTACCTGGGCTTTGACAAATCCTCCCCATCATGATAAAGATCTTTCCTCAGCCACCTTGCTCTTTCTCTAACACTATATTGGCTTCTCTAGAAATCATCTCTTGTCTCGCCACTGATTTCCCTTGTCCATTTAAGCTGGCAGATCCTCTGAGGGGCTTAGATGCCTCCCTCAAGGGTAACTCAAGAAGACTCCTTTGTGGACTTGGAGGCAGGGAGAAAGTCACTTAAAAATTGGAGAAATTAGACTTAATTTCTAAACATTCATATCCTGCAGAGCCCAAGAGCCTTGCAGAATTGCTGCCTGGAGAGCAGCAGATGCCTCTTTCAAATCTTGCAGCTCTTTGCTCTTTTTTTTGAGAATTTGCAGACTGGTTTTGTTCCCTGTCCATGAGATGGCAGGGACAGATGGGGACTGAGGTGGGAGACTCTTTGGGAAGCACAGCCCTAGAGTGTGGAGGGCAGTGGGTAAATCACATAAGACCAAATACCTGATGAATTAATAATGATTTGCTGCTCATCAGGCAGCTTTCCTTGAGAGATGTAACACAAGAAAACACAGAGACATCTCCTGTTCAAGTCAGGAGATAGAAAAAAACATCCATGGTGCTGAAGAGAGAGGTTCATCTGGTAGGACAGGCACTGGTGCTAGGATGGATCATTCGGAGTCCATCCTCCAGCAGGGATGTCAGCTGGATAGGAAATGTGCATAACCCTGATGGAGCATCCCAACCTGGGAACTCCTTGCTGCTGGATGCCACTGCACTAAAATAATAACAATAAGGCCAAAAAATAGAAATCCAAGCAGATGAAAAAGGACAAGAGTGATTTAGAGGAAAAATAACAGCATCTGCATGAATGCTTGGACTAAAGCTGAGATCTTGACAATATCTTCGCTTCAGCGTATAAGGTGATCTCTAGAAGTCAACCAAAAGGTTTTAAACTTTAATTCGCTCTAGGAGTTCACCACAGTTTGGTATAGGACAAATGTTGAAGGCAACTTGGCATGTGAACACCACTGATTCTCACCTTGTGGGTGGGAATGCTGCTAGTTTGGACCTGCTTGTTGCAGGACATTCAGGCAGCAAGAGAGGAGATGCTTAGCATGCACTTTTGATGCAGAAAGATCCAGAAATCACCTTTTTTTTTTTCTTTCCTCTTTCCAGAGTCTTTTGGAGCATATCAACAGATATTGAAGACCATCCAACTTGGTTTGGTCTTCCTATTCTAAGTATTAGGAAAACTGGGAAAATCAAAGCCATGTCTCCTGCTCTTTCCCATCCCCTTCACCGTGCTGAAGTAAACCCTTTAGAGGGCTGTCAAGCACTCAGGATAGATGCCACTTTGAGCTGCAGAACATGTGCTATTAAATAATCTTTTTTTTTTTTTTTTTTGATGAACATTTTTCCATAGCTTGCAACAGCCAAGGTGCTGCTTCAAACTCATCTGTTCCTCATCTGTTACTCCCATGGAGAAGGAAGGATCCCTTCTGTCATTCTCTCTCTATATGCTGTTTTATCTGACCTTTGGAGAGTCTGCTGGAGCCCAAGAGAATTTGGAAAAGAATGGCACTTTGCAGTTGCATAGTGCCTCAAGAACGTGTAGTTACAAGGGAATATCTGGTTAGTTTGCAGGAATTTGTTTCATTGTTCTTGAGGTCTTCAAAACCCGCCTGGACACCATCCTGTGTCACATGCTCTAGGTGTGCCTGCTGGAGTGAGAAGGTTGGACCAGATGATCTCTAGAGGTCCCTTCCAACCTTGAAGATTCTGTGACTCTGTGATCTTTGGGAATATCAGAACTAAATTCATTAACATTCATTAAGAATCTGCATTAAGAAGCAGAGAGATCAGAACTCCTGGGCCTTGGCTATAAGCCTTTCTATATAGCTTTTCCTTAAACTATGACCTATAAGGGGAGAAAGAGAGAGAGAAGGAGCAAGAAAGAAAGAATGAAGAAAAGAAAATGAGGCCAATTTGTGGCCATTTGCAGGTCTGTGGTTCAACACTCATTCTCTCCTCTCTAATTGCCTCTTTCTTCTCTTTTCTGTCTCTTTTGTTTCTTCCCTGCGAGCAGTCACTGTTGTGGGATGTTGGAGGGTCCTTCCTCCATGTGCTGCAATGCAAACGATGTCCCCTGCTCTCATGCAGGTTAAGGAGCCACCCCATCCACAAAGGCCACATAGCACCCTCAACACAACCCAGTTCCCACAATAACTCTCCAGGGACGTGCACAGGATGAGGCAAAGCCATAAAGTCTGGAAGCATGAGAGATAACCCCATGTTTTGCTACGCTGCTGTAACTCCATAGTCATGCCGCCTCCATCCAAAAGTTTCCAAAGATAAAAATCTTGTCTTGCCATGCACCAAATTAGTCCGACAAGTACTGGAATTAGCGCTTTTAAATGAGGCAGATTGCATTGCTAATAATTGTCCAAACTCTCTTTCTCACTGTTTTTTATGGCCCACCCATGGGGCGCAAACTATGCTAGGTGGAAATGACTCTGCAGCCTCCCCTGATAATGAACAATTTGCTAAACAAGCTCCAATCTGGGAGCCACACATATTAGCAGCAATGCTGATGTCATGGAGCTGTACCCATAAAATCATTGAAGATGGTCCCGATTCCTCCAAACTGTTAAATCTCTTTTTAATTTCTCCTCTTTGTGTCTATATGAACTCAGAGGTGGAGAGGTTTGTTTATTCCTTCTTTGTGGAGAACGAGTTTTAATTTAATTTGCATGTTGCATTGTTGTTCTTTTTTATCCTGCCTTTTATGGATTCCGTGCATTTCAGCCTGAAGTATGGAGGCAGTGCAAAGCAAGATTGTTTTCATTGACCATTGGCTTTCTGAAGAGAAATGAGAAAATGAGATGAGGAAAATAAATTCCACAAGTGTCCACCAGGACAAGGAAACTGAGTTTTTTTTTCTGCCTTTTTCCCAGGAAAAATCAGTTAATTGCTCTTCCATCTTATTGTATTGTATTGTATTTTATATTTCATTTGCATTTGCTTTGATTTAAAAGATTGCATTGATGGCAAGGAAAAAGCAGGCCAGAAATAAATGCAGATCGGTACCAAGGAGGGATTAAAAAGAGGAATACACAGAGATATGCAGCTCCTATCCAACAAATAATCTGGAAAACTCATGCGAAGAGGCTTGCGCGAGGCTTTCTTCACCTGATATTGCTTCTTGGATGTTCAGACATCATTTGGCAAAATGGGGATTGTCTGCGAAAATATGGTTGTATCAAGGAGAATGAGCCAAAATACTGTATTTTTCTGATCTATAAAGCACTTTTTCTTCCATCCTCTACCATGTCATGCCTTCCCTCTCCCCTCTTTTCCTGGAACTTGCTTCCTCTGAAAATAGCATTTTCCATTTTGCACCCCAAAATGAGTGATGCTTTACAAGGAGAGATTTATTCCCATCCATATATCTTCTAAAGAAATTCATCGTACTTTTTTAGAGGAAAAAAAAAGTATGTTAGAGGGTTTTGTG
Source organism: Nothura maculosa (assembly GCA_032353885.1). Lineage (NCBI taxonomy): Eukaryota > Metazoa > Chordata > Aves > Tinamiformes > Tinamidae > Nothura > Nothura maculosa. The sequence goes on along the minus strand of JAUBOD010001074.1, from coordinate 1,484,395 downwards.
ATCTAATTAGACTTTGCCATCTCTTATTCCTGCATTTTGGTGAGAATAAAAGGCACATTGGATATCTATGTCCTGGATGAGCCCAATGTGAGCTTTGCACTGCTTATCCAGGGAGTAGACATCTTCCAAATCTTGTTGAAGAAAGTGTGGAAAATATCTATCCAAAAGATTTAAAATAAAAGAGAAGAATCTATACTGCAGGAAATCTGGAAGAATTTTTTTCTCTCTCTCTTTGGCCAAAAAAAGAGAGAAATGGTTAAAAAGTGTGTTTGTTGCTTTCCTGCAGTCCCAAGGCTTGGAGGAAATGAGGATCCATTGGGAAGAGCTGGGGATGCCTGGGAAGAAGATAAGGGTCCTACGGATAGAATCTGCCAAAGCCTACATTGCTCCAATGCCGCTTCCTGAGGGATAAAACGTGCCACCCCATACCCATGAAATTCTGCCATCCTGTCAAGTCATCTCGGAGATAACCCTGGAAAAAAAGAAAGAAAAAAAAAAGGAAAAATAATGCAGAAAAAAAAAAAATTACCCCTCGCCAGCCTTCTCTGCAGGCCCACTGTCCTCCTCCTCCCCCCTGGGGCTGCAACTGGTGTGTGTGGCACAATTACGGCTTGATATGCTCGATATGAATGGGATACTTCAAAATGCATGAATAGAGCCCTGAGACCCCCAAAAAGAAGAAGAAGAAGAAGAAAAAAAAAACATTGTTGGAAAAAAAAAAAAAAAAAAGTCCCCACTCAGCCTGGGAGGGAAAGTTTGTGTATCAATCTAGTTTTGTAATAGTGTAATTTAGTGCCTAGGGCCCGGGCTCTGGTGGTGATATTGTACTGCAATGAATGAGACAGAGGACTCCAGGCTGAGCAAGAGCTCGAGGACCCGGCTGGCTCTATTCAGGCCAAACTAATCGGCTTCAGCTCAGCTCTCCGCCAAAGCTCCCCTCTCAGTAGTGGGTTTTTCTCTGGGTTTTTGTTACTGTTTCTTAAAGAGCTCAGCTGGCTGCTGCGGCTGAAAAGAATCAAATTATTAAAGATTTTGTGGAAAATCCAGTGAGAATGGGCCCATGCAAGAATAATAGCATTGTGCCACTGTGGGCCATTCCCAGCTTCCAGTCGGGAGAAATTGTCAACTCTGTCTTTGTTTTCTTAACCCTTTCAATGGAAACAAAATAATATTTAGCTCAGCACAAAATACCTTCTTTTTCATTTCTAATCCTTTCGGGTTCTTTTTTTTTTCTATCTTTTCGCTCTCTTTTTTTTTTCCTTCCCTACTCTTCCTTTCCCTCCCTCTCTTTCCCTCTCCCCAGTTTTGCTGGCCCTCCTCAGAAATAGATTTATAGAGCTCATGCCTTTGCCTTTTCCTTGCCAGTTGGCTGCAGGGGCATCTGTTATCAGGGAAGCCCTTTCCCTCCCTTTTTCTTTTTTAACAGAGTGTAAAATGTGTGATTAAAACTTTTACTAACAACAAACACCAGGAAAAACATGGTCAGGGTAGACTTTTTTTCTTTAGAGCTTCTATTTTTCACCTTTGTTAATAGCTAATAAATCATTACTGATGTTTACATCGCTTATATGCTGTCTGCCATATGTCTGAAATGTCTATCAATGATTTCTGAAGAAAAAAAATTCCCATGGAGGCATTATAATGCGATTAGCAAACAAAAATCTATCTGTCTTTCTGTCCATCTTCCATCCATTCCTGTAGATCCAGGCAAGTGGTTTCATCTTTCTCCTCCTCTTTTTTTTTCTTTTTTTTTTGTTAAATCTGGACACTAAGCCGTGTCTACATTGAGAGCTGCAGCTTTTTTGCTGATGTGAGACCAGGGAATGAGAAGCCCGTAGCCTGGTGGCAAAAGTGCCATGGTCATGGAGCAGATGCTGAACCTGGGAGGACCAAAACTCCAGCTCCTCTTGTACACAAGCAGCACAGCCACATTTTCCAGGCTCTCTCTGGCATGGAGAAGGAGGAGGAGGAGGAATCCTTCCCATACCAATCAGCGTGACACAGTGTGCAGGTCCAGATCTGCCCCTTGGAGCAATCTGCTGCCCCGACGTCAGCAGAGCCGTCTTACACGCTGATGGCAAGCCTGGTATTAGGACATGGGGCAGGGAGAAAATCTGGGGACAAAAGAGCGGTACTCACTGTCCCACTGGAGGAGATCCCTCTAATCAGGATATTCCCCCCTCAACTTTGCTCCGCTCTAACCCATTGACAACAGAACTAGGTCATCCTGGTGAATAGGGGAGATTCAGTCTCGTGGAGGCTGGAAGGGATTGTGTGTTCAGGGCTACAAACGGACCCTTCTGTCTTTATTTCCCAACCGGCAGCGCGCCACTGAACAGGGAGAACTGGACCAGCCTTGTAACAAGCAGAGGGTCCCATCCAAGCCGGCCTTGCCAGTTGGCTGTGGGACAGGGGAAGCTTATTCATGTTTTTAGACCTCAGCCAAGTTTAGCCAGGAAGCCCGAGATGCTTTAAAGTGGGGGTAGAGGAAAGGCAGAGGGGAACCAGGACTCCCTTGCCAGCTATGAGAAGGGAGATGTTGGATTATTTTGTTGTTTTCTCAAGTTCAATCTTCTTTCTTTCTTTCTTTTTTGGCATAGTCCCAGAGATAGAGTTGTCCTTCTATTTCTGTGGCATATGGCTGGCTTGGGAGGGAGGCACACAAGGAATTTTTCTTTCCTCCTGGCACTCTTCAAGAGGACAAGTCTACCCCTGCTTGCTTGAATCATCCACAATGGGGAGAGAAGAATGGAGGACGTGCGTTGAGATCGCTCGTGGTGAGGGATCTCACAGATGAGTCACTGCCGGTGTACGTGGATGTTACAATGTAGGCTGAGGCACTGGATTGTCTCATGATGATCAGGACACAGAGAAATTGGTGGTTTTCTTCCTTTGGGGAAGATGTTCATTCCCCACCTAGCCTAAGGATGCTTCCTCTTCAAAGGGAGAGCAAAAGCACCATGTTCCCTGTCTGAGATCAGGGTGCAGTGAGCCGTCTTTGTGTAATTGTGCCTCCTTTCCAGTGTGAAAATGCCCTTGGATTTTTAGGGGTAGGTGACACAAATATTTCTCACTAAGGAATATCAATACTCACATCTCAGAGTCCCTTAGGGACTTGCTCATGGTCTAATATCTCTTTTCCTATTTGGCCAAACCTCACCTCCATTATTAGGAATGAGCGGCTAACATCCTGGATCCTTCTCTGCTGCCCTTTAGGCATCCTGCACAAATACCAGCTGAGATTTGCTGAATTGGCAACTCCTCTGCACATGTAGGAGAGAGGATCCCATCCAGCCTAACCCACAGTGTTCACAGCTCTCCCCACTCCTCACCTTGAGATGACCCACTATAGCTGCCACAACTGTTGGCATATTTTTGGCATATTTTGTCCTCTTAGGGACATCGGGATCAGGCTGAAGATGAAAAACCCAGCCAGAGCTGAACAGAGATGTACAGTACAATTGTGGTTGGTGGAGAAAAACCTTCACGAGGACATGTTTCCTCCTGGGGACACCCAACCTTTCTGTTCTCAAGCATGAAACTTGGACCAGGCAGGTTGGCAGGAGAAAGGACCCGTCTTTTGTGTTGTTTCTCATGACAATCCCAATCAACCACTGTTGGCTACTCTTAGAGACAGGATTTGGGAAATGAGGAGTGTTCAGCTTGATCCATTGGGGCTGTTCTCAAGTTGCAGGATGCTGATATAGCTGCTACAGCGAATGCTGAGGATATTGTAATACTGGAGACAACGTGTCCTAAACTTGGCTATATGCCTGGATTAGAAATTAAAAGCAAATAAGGCAACCTAAGCTTTGGAACTGCATCAAAGGCAAAACCAGGCTAAATGGGAAGGATCCAATTTCACAGTTAAGTTTGTTAAATAGATGGGTGGTGGTTGTCGGTGGTGCGCACGTCCCTTTATTAACTATTTAAAAATGAAAGGTCCCTGCCTGGAGATGACTGAAGGATCAGACCTTTTTGCTGGCTGTCTTGCCTACAAGTAATCCTTGCTGACACAAGGTTCCTACTGAAAATGACAGAGCTACTCACATGCATAAGGATTGTCCTGGATAAGCATAGACCATAATGGGAAAGAGAATGGGAAAATTGTAAGGACTGTAAGAGTTTTTTGGCAGACCTAACACAAGTTTGTGGCAGAAAATAATTGAACAAATTAGTTTTCGTTCTTCACTTGTGAATCATCTGCAAAGAGAAAGCAATTTCCAAATGGAAAATATTCACATGTTCACTCGCACAAATGAATTTTCTGTTGTGGATTACTTTTGAATTTGTTGGAATAAATTACTTTTCACTGTGTGTTCTTTACTCCTCCTTTTCCTAAAGGCGACTCCTTTTCCTAAAATACACACTGGAAGCTTTACATTCCAGTTAAGGATGACAATGTGCAATTGATAATTTGGCAAAGACTTTTTTGGGACAAATAATGCTATATGTGGGAGCTTGTAGACCTTCTATGTATATTGCTGTGAAATATATTTTGCTTGTAAATTACTGTTTGAAATGTAAAAATAATATTATTTATAACATTGGATAAATTTAACAGTTTTATTTAAAAACACACTTAGGTTTGTTTGCAATACTCACTGGATATGCATTATAAAAGATGCTTCTTTTACCTCCACGAACACCAAGATGGAGAAATATGTTTATGAATATGTCAGTTTTGGTATATTTTGTATATATGTAAGCATCCTGTGCGCAATGTTCAGTTATTATTATTTTTTAACTTTTTGTTGTTGTTGCGTATTGCATTTCATAATTACACAGGAATTCTTTTATATGTGGACTTTTCCTTATCTCTGCTTTTTCTACCACATGATAAGTCTGTTGAAAAGAAACAAAACATCTTTCCCGTATTTCTAGGACTCAGAAGCTGTCTTGAGAATAATCCACAGAAAGACACAGAAAATAGATGTCAAATAACAAGAATCTAGGATGAATTGCTTCTAAAATCTCATGATCTTTAACTAGAGCTGATGATTTGGGGGATGGGGGATTGACCAGTGAGACTGGGCAGCTTGGCAAGGGCAGTGCTATGGTATGGTACATGAAATGATCCTGCAAACAAAAGGAGGTAATTAAAATACATTTGCCAGAAAAGAGCCCAGATTTCCCATGCAATGTGCAATACTTTCTGCACAGCAGAGCTTTTCCTTTCTGTGTGCCCCTCAGCTCCTTGGTTTTATCATCTCTCAGTCAGAGGCGAGCGAGACAATAGACATTCTTTGAGAAATTCACTACAGGGGATATGAAGCTGAGGTCTGTGGTGCCAGTTTTACATCTCCTTAGGACTTGTCTTCATGGCAAATGTGACCAGAATAGCTATTTTAGACTTAGCTTTCTATGGGGCCACTATTCCAGGGGAAAGAGATTTTATTCCAGATGAATTATCCTGTTTAGGAAAGCACTTGTTGTTTTGCAGCAGAAATCTGTGTAGGCAGAGCAGCGTATAGTAATGCACAGAGATACCTGCTCTAATGAGGATCAGGAGCAATAAGACCACATTAACGTAAGCCTTGGATGCTGCTCTTATGCATAATGTTGTGAAAAAAATGGGTTTTCCTCTTTAAAACATAGTTGCTTTAAAGTATGTTGTCCAATGTGAGCTGGACACCTCTATGGATAGCAGGGTGAAAGGGGCTCCTTGGAAAGTCTCACCTATCTCAGGCTGGTATTCAAGGGCAGGCAAATTGCTTGATGGAGATATTTGCTTATGTTCATCAGAAAGGAAAACAAAAGATTGAGCTTAATCTAAACATAGAATTTCAAATATGGTGATGAACAAATCCTTCCTCGAGTGACTTATATTTGATTGAGATCTACTAATTCAGATCAGCTTGCATCAGATCAATTCACACATTGCTTGTGTGAGATAAAATTTGTTCCGGTGCCTATAGGAGCAGTTTAAGCCGCCAGCAAATCCTCATATCCCAAATGTTTGCACCTGAGCTAAGCTGCATAGTTGGGTTTCTCAGAAGTTACCACGTTTTCACACATTTCCCCACACCATTACCCCTGCCAGCCACTGTCTTTTGTGTGGCTTAGCTGCCTGCATATTCTGTGCTGAATTTAATACCTGTTTAAAAGAATCAATCGGTCCTTGGTTCCAGCTGAGAAATTGGCTGCTGCTGGTGGCCAGTGACCTGCCTGCAAAAAACATTCACCTACCCTTGGTGGAGATGACGCTTGTGTTTCGTTAACCATGCATGACTCACAGGAGATGATGAAATAAAATGGAAAAATGGCTTTTTCATCACATACACCCCAAAGATATATTTATCTTTGGAGGTCACTGAATGGTGAGCAGTTCTTTAGAGGAAGAGCAAGGAGATATGACACAACCTCCATCTTTTGGCTCTTCATGTCTGAGCCACAGAGTTTCTCCGTCAGACACCAGCTACCCCAGGGGTGACATGCCTACATATTTTTCTAGTACTTCCATGAAAAATAAGGGATCTTTGAGGAAGGAAAGTGGGTTTTTTTCTCTAGGAGACTATTACAAGGGAAATCGATTGGACCCTCGACCTTGCAATGAAAGGTAATTTAGAACTGCAGAAAGAAACAATGCTTATATGATACATATAAGCCATTTGTGTGAAAATATCTTTTATTAGGCCACCCAACACAATGGAGATAAGCAGATATGCTTCCAGGTAAAGATCTCTTCCTCATCTAGATTAGTTAAAATTAGAAGAAATCAGACAAATAAAGTAGGTAGACTAGACTGTGTCTGGTAATGATAAACGGTTTTCAGACTCCTAGCTGTGACATAGGCAGATCTTTATTTCATTATGTGCAGAGTGATGCTAGGGGACCTTTTCCAGCTGTGCTCATTTCTACAGGTAGGCCTTATTTGAGAGAAAGTTTTTAATAGTATCAGCAGACGGGTCTGGAGAGCATGGGTTGCAAGGCCAGTTTGTTGCAAGATCAATTCTTTGCTCAACAATTGGATCAAACACATCCCCCTTTTGCTGAAAAGAGACCTTAAAGGTGTTAATTTGAAAGCCTGTCC
>JAUBOD010001074.1:1413166-1444869 GCA_032353885.1 Nothura maculosa | reverse complement strand
CTATAGGATCCTTTTTGCAGTCAGAACTAGAGCACAGCAGTTGCAACATAAGATAGTTTGACCTCAAAACAGAATTGCTGTAGAAGCAAAAGATACTAAACGCCTCCAGACAGCTCTTTCTCAACTAGTCATCATTTGTATTCATAAAACAAGCCAGTTTCATTAATTTTCTACTTAGCATATTTTGCCCAGGATTCTTAAATTCTCATAACAGCCCCCTACTTAATTATAGAGATGCAGTTTTCTTGCCCAGCCCCATGTCATGCACTTGTCAGCTATCAGGGCTAGAGAAGTCATACATGGGCCAACTATGGAGGCTCTCTTCAATGGAGACAAACTCTTTCGCTCTTATCTACATATGGGTTTTATCCTCCAAGGAGAGGAAAATGATGGGCACACAGAATTTGAAAATCTTTAATATTTGCTTTGATGAAGACTTTCCTTCCCCAGACTGCATGGCATTAGGGTATTTTTGCTTCTTCTACTTGGTTTTGTGAAGCTATTCTGAACTTCAGCAGTGCAAATGCAAGAAACCTTAATCCTGCCAGCCTGCACTTCTCATTCTTGCTGGTTTTAATTGACTAAATGAGTTCTTGCTCTTATGTCAGCCCTACCTCCGTATTTGACAACTAAACATCTTGTTATGCTTGACTTTGCTCCCTAAATGCCGGTGTAGTTCTGCTTCGAGTTGTTAAACGGCATCCACACCCCACAGCTATGGGTGTGTGTTCTGCAGTTTTGGTGGGAACGATGCATGACTCCTTATCCAACATATTAACTTGGGGTGGAGGAGAAGGGTGATGACCTCTTCTGCATGCGCTGCTGCCAGTGGAAGTGGAAAGTGTTCACCAAGCTGCTGGAGGAACCCACTACCTCAAGGCTTTACCAACAGTGCACATCGCTTTCATTCCTGCATGGCTTAGAGGAAACAAATCAAAGCCATGCATTTGGTGGGCTCCTGGGATGGAAGTTGCTAAGGATTCCTCTCTTGCTATTACGTGTAAGCTGCCATGGTTGTAACACTGCTTCTGCCCTGGGTAATGAGTGAGATAAATGATAATTGAAGTGCAAAATAAAATAAAGGTAAGGTAAGAACCTATTTTGGCCATTAACAGAGCAAGGTTGGACATGACTCTCCTGTCAGCCTGATATAAATCAGAGAATTCCTTTATCTGGTTCAGTAGAAATGGCAGAATAATTAAACCATCATTATTAGAGATGCATCCGGGTATAGGCATATTTTTTTTCACACATACACAAAAAAAAACCTTTTTTTTCCAACTGAGACACCTTACTTCTTGCTATGGTATATGAAACTGATGCCTAGACTCCCCCACTAAAGTGAGTACTTTTCCTTGAGAGGGAGACACTGCAGTAACCCACACACAGGCTCAACTCCTGCTCCACAAAAAAAACCACTTCAAATCACAAAAAATCAGACATGGACCTTGTACCCCTGTGCCCAAAGGCAGAATCCACTCTGCCTAAACTATCCCTGACAGATGTTTGTCTAACCTGTTCTTGAAAACCTCCCAGGTTGGTGCTTCCACCCCTTCCCCAGGCAATCTATTCTCATGCTTCACTACCCTTACCGTTAGCCTGTTCTTCCTAAGGTCTAACCAAAATCCCCAGTTTATAAGTCTATGGCTTCTTGCCCAATGGACACAGAGAAGACTTGGCCCAATTAATCTGGGCAAAGCAAAGAAGGAGGTGGAAAGGAAAGAAAGACAGGAGAACCAAATAATGAGTTGCCCAGCAGATCAGAGCTGGGAATCAATGCTCAGGTCCCTTGCTTCGATATCTTGTGTCTGAGCCACTGCATAAGCAAGACATACCTTACCTTATCAATCCCACTGGGGACTCCTTCTTTCTCCTGGCCATTTCCTATGCTCTCTCTTCTCCCTGTTTTCCATCTGTCAGGGTTATTTCCTCTGCTTTTCAGACTCTCACATGTACCAGTGGAGGGAGAAGGTGTTGTAACATACACAGCCTTAAACTGATTCATCCCTCTGCTTATACATGACTAATACTCATGCTATTTGTCTAAGTATTTCAATTGATGTGTATTTAATATGTAAAAAATTAATTAAAGTGTTATTCATAAAAAAAAATCTAGGCCAGCTTAATTTTTTTTTAAATACCCTGGGGGAATATTCCAATTAGGAACTAAATGCCAGAGAACACTGTCAGATTTTGCCCCTCCCCCTATCTCTAATCAAGCATCAGGTTTTGATATTATAAATAAAAAGCCACCAAAACCACAACAATATTTACAGGCATTTGCTCTGCAGGTGCAGAGATCAATCCTGAGAGAAGCTGAGAACTTCCAGCTCTTGGTAGAAACCAGTGGAAGTTGCTCCATGTCTCAGAGGAGAAGCCAACTAGGTACCCAGAGCCAGCTTCTTACTTAGTGGATCTGTGCTAATGCTCTGATTGGAGAATTTGCTGAATCTTTCTAATCAGCTTGGTCCTGCAACCTTTAATCATGCAAATGGCTCACTTCTTCAGTGCAGTTCCAGACTTGCCAGCAAAAAACTTGCAGGACTGAGTATGGAAACAGTGGGATTTGTGCTAGCAGAATGAAGTTTCTGATGCTTTATGGGCCTAAGAACGTATCCCCCAAAATGGATCTTTGTTCAATGTTAGCTGGGAGAAGTAAAAATTCTGGGGTTTGCAAGTAACACATTTCAATAGCGGACAATCTGATTCAAGAGCCTAACTGATGATGCTTAGTTTTTCCTGCCCTCTGATGGATCACAACTGTTAAAATAAAGGAGACACATGGAAATAGTGATCCAAAAGCTGTATCAACATTATCTGGACTTTGTTTCTGCTAAGAGGACCAGCTTGGTTTGGATCTTGGGAAAAGGTTGAGATCAAATCACCCAGTGTTTCGTTTGGCATCATCTAGATCTGATTCACAATATAGGTCAGAAAATCTGGTCTCCAGCAGTTTCAAGTAACTGTGTAATAGTGGTTTAGTTCAAAAGTCTGCCCAGAGCAACTTTCCACAACAAGGCAGGGTGTGTTGTGTGTTGTAGATTTTATAAGAGTGAGGACACAGAAGTGTTGTGTGCCTCAGAAGAAGGTGTCACACCAGTAACTGTGGACGGTGGCCTTCCTACCCCTTTTTAGCACCTTCTGTGCACCACAAGCCACAAAACACTTCCCATTTTAACTAAAAAGATTAAGACTTCCAGCGTAGAACAGCAAAACCTCAAGAGAAGCAATGACCAATCTGTTCAGTCACCCACATCTCAAGCAAACACCTTCACCCTGAGCCTACATCTCCTCTGGGATGGCATCTGTCCAAAGGGTTTTCTCTTGGAAGCCTTGTAAGATCCCTTATGATTCCAGTGCAGACCTGCAAAAGTTGCAGCGAAACATATAAAAGTGGAAACCTATTTCCAAAGCAAGACCAATGGAAATGTTGTGTGTCACTGTATTTAAGGAGGGGCCCCAAACTCCCTAGCTGGAGGCTGTCAATGACTCATGAGATTTGTTCTTTGGGGAGATCCTCAAGCCCATTTAACTTGTGTCTTTGTTTAAGGAGTTTTATCAACAGATTGCAAAGCCTCAGTCATTTATGTCTTCAGGGAGAGCTAGTAGGGTACCTGAAGAATGTGCTGGTACGTGATTTACCTTCACGGAGGAACAACTTGGCACTTCACATGTAGGAGCTGCTATATATGCTAATATGCTAACACAGGCCTCATCTTGAAGACTTAAAGGGGGATTACAGCAGATGAGTCCTCAGAACAGCAATAGAGATAAATCTGGCTGCTCCTTGTAGGTTGTTAAAGGAGGATTTCCTGGTGGGTGGATCTCCTCAATGGGGTATTATTGTATTGATAGTGGGGCAGGAAGGAATGGATTAAGGAATAGGCAATGGGCTATGAGTTCTTTGCATTTGCGCACAATGGATATGAGGTGGGGAGGGTGGCAAGCTGTCAGTGGGCTATATGAAACCAAGCTTCATTCCTGGTTTATGACTGACCACACTGTAGCGTCTGAGCTAAGCATCACTCTTTAGAAACTCAGGCATGGCTTCTATGCTGGGTTTGTCACCAATGAATAGGATGCTGGACCTTCTGATGCAAGCAGAGGTTGACCAGTAGGTGCTGTTACTCAATGTACCCTGCCTGATTGTCTTATCCTGCAGTGGAGCAAGGTCAATGTCAGAAAGAATTGTTATCTCCTGCATGTAAACTACTTTTGGGTCTTCCCTTTCTCTTGGCTTTGTTGAGCATGTGTTATTTTTTCTGGTATGTTTCTTAGTCATGGTGAAGATTTTGTTATGCTCTTCTTCTAGTCTGTGCTTTTGGCCTCCTTGTGTAGATGGGCCTAGGCATTACAGTCTTCATCACCATTGGTGCTGAGTGAGGGGATGGGAAGAAGTTTTGCCAGAGAGGACTGGAATCGAAAAGAACTGAGATTTTGCTATGGAGATGTGGTCCGCTGCAGAGAGGAGAGCATTTGGTGACAAGCCATGATTATTCTTCAAATTTCTGGGCTTGCATCTGCTCTTGTTTTAATAAAAACTGCAGCATGTCAGTTTTTGAAGGCCCAAATCCTGTTTAATAACGCATTCAATATGCAAAAGTGCTCATCATCTACAGATTCTCACTGTCAGAAAAGTTGCTCAGAGACTAAGCACAGAAATGAAGAGCTCCTGGACAGTAAGCCGTACACTTGGAAAGCATATTTTTCACCTAGGGTGGTTAACCTCAGTTAGCTCAGTTGGGTTAAAACAGCATTTAAGGCAAGGCAGTTTGGTATTAGCTTGGATGAGTAACTTAAGTTCAAGGCAGGTTTGTGAGTAGTTCAGGTTGTTAGGACAGGAGTGGCTCCCCAGTGGCTCCTGAATCATACTAGCTTTCCAATATTTTTATACACTTCTTCATCCCTGTGTTTAGCAGTAGGGCTATGTTGCATGGGGGCTAGAAATCCCAGGGTTACTATTACTCTGAGATGTAGTTTGCTTGCCTAGGCCAGTCAGCAACAGGGTATGGTGGCTCCATGGGAGCCATCATCATCATCCAAGGTACACCAGCGCCCCTGTCATATGCAGCTTGTAGACTCTCAAGAAGACCACCTATCTTTCACTGGACTGCACTAAACTATCTGAGCACAATCAGGGCCAAGTTTAATTCTTCTGCAATTTTAAGTCAAGTTGCCTCCTTCAATTGCCCAGTCTGAATTAGGGACACTCTTCTCGGTAGTGTAGATGGAACCAAATGAAAACCTAAGCATCAGCAGGTGTAAACATAACAAGAAAAGGTGCAGGCGTTGATTAACAAGCTAGCAATCAACCACACATTACTCAAAAATCAGAAGACCCAATCCTAACAAGGCAAGCCTGATAAACTTTCAGCCATTGGTCAAACAACTTAGTGGTCAGGAACATAAAATAGGTAAATATGTGCAGTTGATATTTTCAAGTGCATGACGCAGTGACCTTGCTGAGTTGCAACACTGATGATTGCAGCCACTTTTCCAATGGAGCTGTAATGCTGATACATATATTTTTAAGTTGCAATTTTCATACTTTGCAGACTCTGAGTTATTATTTTTTAGTAGCCAGCACAGGCATATGAGGCTTCTGCTAGGGCTATAATGGTGACTGTGACTCTTAGAGACAGTATCATTCATTTCTAAAATATCTTTTTGGAAAGTCACGTTGAACATAGGGATATGTTTGGATTCCTTATCTCACTATCCCTTCTTTGGAAAACACGGGCGTTATGTTAGATTAATTTAAAGATTTCAAGGACGTCCAAAGTAGCCCTAACCTTAATAGTTAAGAAATATATGAATGGTTGGTGAACAAGAAATTTCTGAATGGGAACAGTTGGCTTGGGTTGAAGGCGGGAGGCTTTAAGGAGAATTTTTAGCTATTTCATTTGATAATTAGTTCCTGATAGCTTAGGACAAACTTTGGAAATAAGGAACTGAAAACCAAAATGATAATTTCTGTTGACTAGGAAGTTCAATAGCTAAGGCACCCATTTGCCTTCTTCTGAACCAGAGCAAGAAGGAGGAATCACACTGTCTTGCTCAATGAATGTATGAAGTATTTTACAATAACGCATCTGCACCCTCTTCAACTCTTTCCTAGTCAATGACATCAGTGTCACTGGATCAATGACATCATACAAGGATATGTTTGGTTCAGGGATGTTATTTATAAAGCTATACAAAGAATTTAGTAAAACTCTATTATTTGCCAGTGTCCTGCCTTCAGGAACTCAATACGTCCTCTCTGATATGTCTAGAAAACAGATGATGTACATTGTCACTTCTGATTGAGAAGTGTTAGCACTTCTAACACTTGGAAGAGCTAATTGTAGATAATATGCTTCATTTTAGATGCTGGACACAAATGCTACTTCTATTATGAAAGCTGCTGGAGTCTTGCTGTGCTGGATGGTCACTGGAGGTCTACTAGAGCATGACCATGCTCCACAGAGCTCCCATCCATTGCTCACTAGGTATGAATATTCAAACTCAGCTGTCTCAGAAGCTACATCAAAATGAGGTTAAGAAAGCTGATGGCAAAGGCTCAGTGAACACAAAGACCTTTCTTCCACCAGAAGTAAACACCACTAGTATACTTTGACACCTTTTATTTATTCTCAAAAAAGAGAAGTTTAGTTTCCTGTTGGAGTCTTTTCATGATGGGATTCAATGTTTTCTCATGGGGGAGGATGAGTCATGGATTTGGGGCTTATCTGTCACAATCCTCATTTTACAGAGCTGAAAGGCAGCTTTATTAATTTATAGAGTACTCAGGAGAACATTTCTAATACTTCACTCTCAGCAAATCCATATATAGACAGCTTGTCAGGATGAAGGAGTCATTTTGAAAGTACACCATGCCTAAGGCTAGTAAAGAGGTCTAGAAAATCAAATTTCTATTCGGTGTGAAATTTTGATCTTTTTTATTGAGTTGAAAATCAGACAGAAAAGATGAGTTTCTGTTTTTTTTGTGTTATAAAAGACTGAATATATAAATATTGGGCTGTAGAAGCATTTTATCTTGTTAATGTTAGAATTTTATTTTTTACAAGATAAAAATAGTCTATCATCTCAATAATATCAAAAGACTTCAACATTCTATAAAATATTAAAGATGCAGCAATGTGCTTCTTCAATAGCTTAATTGCTTACTATTTTGATATCACATTCCAGATGAAAAGAAATAAAATGTGTCTGAAGAGAATTTTTTTCATGAATTCAGAAGAAACTCTTTGAAACAAAAAAATAAAAAGACAAGGAAGAGAAGGCACTTTTAAAATCATGTCTTGCACATTTTTGTCTTGAAATTGAGGAGTCTTACAAAACACCCCCAATTTGTTGCTGCTGCCTTTTCTGATGGCAAATTGGCCTGGAAAAATTAATAAACAAATACTTTTTTTTTTGACAAGATATAATATCTCATAGGCTGGATCCTGCCTGCCTAGCCTAAGGGGTCTCTGACTTTTTTATGGCTCCGGGTGAACAGAAACATCTTCTGCTGCCCTCCCCACCCATTCACACTCCCACAACAACCCCGTGGCAACAGCTTCCCTGGGAAAGTAGCATGATTAGGAAAGGATAAACCATAATTATTAGCTATCATTTAATGTGATTTAGCACCTGGAAATAAAGGAGAGGAAACTATGCCAGATGCTTAGTCAACAAACTGTAGCCTACCAGGAAGTGTTCCATGAAGCAGTACTGCCTTGTCGATCAAACTTGAGAGCAATAGTCATAAATAGGCCAATAAAACTACTTAAATTATGTTGCAAGGGCTGCAGGGCCCTACCTATGATCTACTTTGATATCACTGTCTTTGAAGTATCCAGTCATCTCTTTGGTGCACTCCATGGGAAATGGACATACAGAAGGAAGAGGATTTGGTCTGCTATCTTCACCAATGCCAACAATAGAGTCAGAACCGGAATTGCTGCCTTATACCCTGTCATTGGCCTAGGCTTGGTCTGGAGAAGCCATCCAAATAACTATTATTCATTCTGTTTTCATTCTGTTTTTCTTTTCCAGGAAAGGTGGGATGATCTGAGATGAAATAAAAAGCAATATTCCTCCGCTCCTATCCTATATCTACTGCTGATTGCTCACCTCAAGCCCTGTGCATGGCTTTCTGTTTCTCAAGGGATGAGTGAGCACTCTGGTTTTCTGTCTGCACATTGCTTCCAGACTTTTGGGTCTCCTGCAGCCAAAGCTCCACAGCTTCCTTGAGGTTCCACCATGCCTTATCCTACTTCCTAAAAGAATACAACAAGCAACATTGACCTTGATAGAAGCCTGAAGGGAGGCTTGTGCTACTGGTCTTACGAGCCAGTGCTTCGCTATGTCTGGCCATACAGTAGCAATGGTAAATATGGGCAAAGCAATCCCCAATGAACTGAAAAGATAGAAAGGAGCAGAGGTTCCCTCTTAGAGCGACCTGCTGACCACTCTTCAGAAGTGTCTCAGTGACCACAGGGAGCATGTTGAAGTTGAGTGGGAGAATACCTCTCTGTTGAAAGTCTTGGGGTCCATTTCCATATCCACACAGTTCTCAGCTACTTTGGCTTCACCTGTCTCCAGCTATTTGTCAAGCAAACATCTCTTTTGTTCATCATCTCTGCCTGCTCTCGCTTGGTGAAAGTCTTTGCCTATTTCTGCTGGGAGCTCTCTCCTGCAAGTCACTCTGATTCTGTGACTTTGGCTCTCCCAAGAGCTTGGAGCCCCCCCAAAGTCTGCTTTTCTCTTCTAATCCTGATTGCCTTCACTGTTCGCAACCTATTTGTGCAGCACCCAGTGTTATCAGGGCCCTGGTCCCTCTCACGAGCACATCATTCATATGCATGATAGAAACCCAAACACAAAGCCATAACAATCCTTTTTAGACATTCCCTTTCCCTGATTGTTGGCCTCCATTTGTTAATCCTGTGGATCTTCCTAGACGACAAGGGAGTCTTTCTTTTGAAGGATGTGCTCCCAGAAAAGATGGGGCCGAGGGAGCAGGGAAAGAGACAAGTTAATCTTCCCCTGCAGCCTATCTTTGCAGGGAGCTACCCCCTGTCTCAGCAAAAAAAAAGGACCTTGTTCATCTCTGCTCTGCAGTTTGCACCAGTTGTTTGCCCTGTACTATTTTTTTTTTAACCAAAGAGAGGGTTGCAACATGAGACATAGGTTGTAGATATCAGCACCATGCTCCAAGAAACCCCATCAGGCAAGTGTCACATCCATTCCTCCACCACTTAGGGGCGGAAAGAGCTGTGTAAGAAAGTCCTAACTGCTCCATTTTTTGTGACTACTTTTTTCTTTTTCTCTTACAGCCCCTTTCTGGCCCTGCATCTATTCACCACTGCCAGCTCACAACATATCCCTCAGGCAAGAAGAGCCAGATGCATGGATTTGAATCCCTGGGCATCTTTTTTGGGAGGTTTTGGCCATTTTGTACGTACAAGCATGGGCAGATGCAGGGCTAGCACCGCTGGTGGATAACAGTCCATTTTATCCCATCCTGGGCTCCATCACAATCCGCCACGTCCCCTTCCCCCAGCGCCTGCTGCAGTTGCTACTGGAGCGGGATGTGTCCAAGCCTCCTTCGTCCCCTCTTCCCTTCCTGGCTCCGGTCCATGCGTGTGTGTTTGTGCAGCCTCTTATGCGCAGAGGGCCTATTTGGGGCCGGGATTCTCCCAGGACAAAGGGATGCTAATCAGCTCCCTCTACTGTTCCCTTTTGTCTAGGACTAGCTCCCACGCTTGGACTTGGCACTCTGGGATGCGGCAGAGGGAGCTCCTTGTTGCAACCAGCCTTATCCCAGTTGGGGAATGTAATGTACCCAGCAGGGAAAGGAGGAGGGGGGCGGGCGGGAAGGAAATAAATCTATAACCCTGCACAGCTCGCTGTCTGCCAACCCGCTGCATTGTGCAGGCAGCCCCAAGCAGAAGCTTCCAGCCGCCAGGAGGGACGCCTCTGGTTTTCTAGCCACGGGCTGTCTTGTTCCCTCTCCCCTCCCTGATCCCCCATCTCATGGTTTAGATGCCAGAAAAAGAAATCTCCATGTCAGAGCTGGCAGCTGGGGGTTAGTGGAGCAGAAGGCACATGAAGCACGGGGAGCAAACAGGACTGACTACCAGCTTGGCTGACACTTTTCCTTTTTGCTGTTACTGCTTTCCCCATTTGCAGCCTGTGTCTGGGGGTTGGTTGCAGGAGAGCCTGTTTGCACGGGCTGTCTCATCTCTAGGGGAATTCACAGATGCACAAGAGCCAGGTCTTCCCAAGATCACTTCGCAGGTGATAAGGCCGAGACTTGCTAGGAAATACAGCCTCATCCTTGCCCACCAAGCACAGGCCAAAGGCAGCTTTCTTGCCAGCACACTTAGTCATTTGGGTGGGGGTGCACTGAGCCAAATGCAGCCAGATGTGATGCTAATTGTATTCTTCTAAGAGCTGCTGAGCAGCCTGCCCTATCATCCTACCCCAGAAAGCTGTCTCCACTTGTCCTTGAACACCACCGAAGTCACAAGAAACCAATCTGATCTCTTTTGATGGTCACCTGGCCCTTCAACAGCCCTTGCAATAAAAGGAGGGAGCTCCTCTACTATCTCGTTGTCATCTCTCTCCCAGAGGCTGACAGACGGACACATTGTCACGTTTCTTCATCTTCTGTCTTCTGATATTGAAACTTTGCTCTTGCAAAGGCTCGAGGGAAGCTGCTAATCTCCCAGCACTGTTGTGGGTAGAAGCCAGAGATGCATGTGTAGGTCATATCACTCCCTACAAGCTGCGTTTCCTCTCCAATGCTGCTGCCCGCACTGTGCTTCCTAAGGAAAAGACAGTTCAGAAATGCTGCAACCATGAATATGGGCTGTCCAGAACCTCTGGACTGGAACATGGACTCAGGCAGTGTGTTAATATACTTGCACTTATTAGTGTCTCCTCTCCTGGAGTAATCCTCAGCTCCAAGCTCAAATTACACTAATACGAAACGTAAATGATGCTTCTCTTTTGAGCCAAGAGCTGCCAGTCTTTTTCTCAGCAGCACTGGCAAGTCTCTGGCCTACTTGTGTTTATGCATCTTGATGGCTGAGTGCAGCTTGCATAGTCACATTTTCAATCCTGATCCTTCCAGTTTCCTTCCCCATAGTTACAGGGTAGAGTTTGTAGATCTCCGTTGTTGATACCAGGGCAGCTGCCCAAATTGCCATTAGCGGAGAGGTAGATGGGGTGTGGTTAGAAATCAGATCCTCTTGGGAAGAGTTTCATGAGAGAGCAGAGAGTACCTCCTACATGTAACTAACCTCCTGGATGGATCAGTATCTTGTGGCTTTCTGCTCATGCCTTACTTTATTGCAGAAGTCGAGAAGTCTGATCTAGAGCAGAGAAAGAGGGGGAAAGCTTTTGGCACAGAGACAACTGAGATGCCAGAATGCCATCAGGAAAATATGATGAGATCTGCTAAACATCTTAATTTTAAATCATGCAAGACATTATGAGATGGGGTTGTGCCTGAAATAGTAAGAGGTTGGCTGTATTCAATGGTGCAGGAGATCCTTTACAGTGCCATGTTCTTATGTTCCTAAAATGGCCTCTACAACAGAGGACAGATATCAGAACTGCTTTTGAAAAGGAGAGAGACTAGAGTGGAAAATATTTGCCCCCAAATCGGGCCTCTAAGAAGTATACATTGAAGTCTGAGCCTGTAGCCCTAGGCTCCCTGTATAGTCAATGGAGAGAAATAAACATCTTGGTATGATTCATGTTATCCTGAGATAGATGTCTGAGATAGGTCAGATGAATTGCTCTCTGGAGAAGCCGATTGCTCTCCACTGACTACAAAGGGAGCCTCGGGTGACTAGCTCAGACTTCGACATCTAACTTGGGGTAGATGAGATCAGCCCTATCTGAGAGTCTGTGGAACAGAACTGTTACAACACAGCAAGAAAAAAGATTATGGAGGAGACTTCTATCTCCCAGTTATTATAACTAATGTCTCCCTGTTATTATAACTAAATTTTAAATCCTTGCTCTGTACCTCTTCAACCAAGGGTAAAGCTCACATGGATTTCACTGGACACAAGATGAACTTTCTTGTCCACAGTGGTAATGGGGAGGAAAGACTCTGAGCATGTGGGCATAGTTACATCTTGACCTTCCTGCAGGAGAGAGTAGAGGTATGAAGCTGGGCGCTGAAAGACAGAGCCCAAATAAAACCTAGCTTTGAAGGTGGTAGCACCTGGCATCACAAATGAAATTAGATTTGACTCGGATCTTACATTTCTCACAAGTGAGACTAATGCCTCCTGTGCTCCTTATCTACTACCAAATGGTGGTGAGCAAAAGTCCTCTGACCAAATGAGCTAATGTCCCTGAATTCCCAAAATAATTGATGGGAAATGGTAAGAACTGTACATTGTGATTAATTTAATCCTAAATATCTCAGATACCTAAAATGATAGATATCACAGATACATAAATATCACAGTGCCTAAAAAACCTTGTCTGAATCATGCACATGGGACCCCAGCACAAGATTAAACTCCCTCAATCTGTCTCACCATCTGACATGATGGACTCAAACTTTCACTGAACCACTGGCAAACATGTTGAGAAAGTATGATGCTGCAGGCAGCATCAGTTTGCTCTTCTGTATGCCTCAGTTTTAACTTTTTAATTTCCTTTGGCTGAGAGCAATGTTGGATGTTCTCCCAAGCAACATGTTTAGCTTATCAGAAAGATATTGGAGACTGACTTGTTTATAATGTTCAGGTCCCCCCACACAAAGAAATTATTCTGTTCTAGAAGAGCTGTACTGAGTCTAGCACAGAAAAGCGTAGGAAGAGCCAGTGGCTGGTTGTCAACGCCAGAGCAATGTCAAATTAGAAAGGAGGAGACACCTAAGAGGAATAGTAGATTCTCTGGCTTTTGAAGGTGTATCAAGAACAGATGTCAATTGCAAAGAGACGCCCTAGTCAAATTCAGATTTTTGGTTTCATTCCACAAGTCTTGAGGCAAAATCCTCCAGTCTATGTCATGTGAGAAGTCTGCTTGGATAATCTGACAGTCCTGATGGGCCTTAACACATGCAGTGTGCATACTGCTGCAAGAAGGAAAGAAGTAGGGATCAGGATAGAAGCATTTAAGATCCAGTGACCTGATGGCTGTATCAGTACATGTTATTATTGCTGCCCCATCCATTGGCAGGTGGTCGTCAGGAAGATGTTTTGCCATCACTTTATGAAGGGCACTCTGCCATGTCTACAAGTCAGTGTCCTCCACAAAAACATCATTAATGAAGCTTTAGTTTTCAAACCCTCTCTAAATGAAATTACAGTAGAGTCATACCCCATATCACCATGATTTGTCCAAATTGATGGAAGAGAAGATTAATATGGAAGTAACCATGTGGTCTTGAATCTACTGTGCTTCATATCATGCCCATCTGGACAAGTGCCCAACAAGGAGCTGTATCCAAAAGGGCATATCTTTGCTGGACAAGCATGGAGCTAAGCCTGTGCCTGACCAGTGGGTAACACCACTGTTTTCACAGCTTTTGCCATTTTGCATTATAGGGGTAAGAGCCAACCATTTATGTCCCCAAACCTCTGCCATGCGCTTATCATTTGTCCAGAAGGGAATTTGATATATGTCCTCAGAGGGCACATCTGACGGGTGCAGACAAAGCCACGAGCCCCTTCACGTGCATGGCAGACACCCCGACGTACAAAAAAAAAAAAAAAAAAGAAAAAGGAAAAAAAAAAGTGCAGTTTCCAAAGGTGGCATGAGTGTTAAACTCTAATAAACAAGCCCCGTCCGGGGAAGCTCAAAGCATCTGAGCCCTTCTCAACAAAGCATTTAATCCAGTCTGGCGTAACCTTTGACATTATTAGGGATCGCACTGACCCTAATCCAATCAGATTGATTAACTAAAGCAGAGACCCCATAAGCTGACCCCCCTCTGGCCTCTGCTATTTAGCCCTGGCCAAACAGTGGGAGCGACGTGCTGTATTTACACTACAATGGGTCGGCGCTGAGAACCTGTTTCATTACAGAGCGACTTAAACTCCCATTACTCCATCAATGTATCATTCTTCAATAGTTCATTAAAAGCTGCTCCTCCACAATAACTATTAACCATTTCTCAGTCCAGCTGGCAGGTTTAAAGCCCCGGCCAGTCCTTAGCAGAAGGAGGTGGGAGTGGGGGAAAGAAATAGATAGACAAGGGCTTTCTTTTTAAATTTAAACGAACCGGGGGTTTAAATAGTTTGAGGTAATTTACTTTTATTGAAAGGAGGAGGAGAGGGAGGAAACTTTTATTTTGACTTAATTATGTGCTTGGATCTTTTAAAGCAGTATCACCATGATAAGCTTTTATTGTATTGCTTTTTCTAAGATCGGTTCATATGTTTGCCCTGAGAGTCAAAGAGAGCTCGTATGGCATTTTGAGACGAGGAGATGCACCACGACTTAAGTATGGCCCTGTGCCGGTGTCCTCAGCCTGAAGTAAATGCCAAAGACAAGGGGAAAAACCCAATTCCCATAAGAGTAACTGAAGTTCAATATGGAAAATGCCTAGAGGGTCTCATAATTCACTTTCCGTTGGCAGTGCAGTTGGATTTCCCTCTTCTGCAGTTTCCAAAGTTATACTCCATATATTTTTACAAGTAGCTCAAAATTCTTTCCTTGATTTCCCTTCAGTCTTCTCAAACATGGGAGATATGGAAATTCATGTACAAAAGGCTGGAACTCTTAGTCAAGCCATAGACTGGGTCTAACTTTGTGCTCAGGTAGAGCCATATGCTACTCTGCCTCTTAACAAAGATGTAATAAAATTAGCAATCCCAATGACTGCTACAGAAGCAGGAATAGCTTTTTTCCCCCTATAAACTTCTGTTAGAAAAGTTGAAGTGAAGAAAAGTTACATGAAGTTTAGCCCCTTATATATGAGAGATGAACAGAGAGATAACTAGGTTCAGACATGAGGGAAGGAAATCAGGCTCACCTCCTTGCTCAACAGGTGTCCTGTTTTTATTCCCAATATTTTCAGATGTCAAAGCCACCCATTTCCTAGCGCATTGCCCAACAGTGGCATCTGTCTGAAGTTCTCTCCCCATCTCCCTACAGCTGCTTATACTCTCTCAAGACAAAAAAAAAAAGGAAAAACCATGACTCCCTTTGGACAGGGAACATTCATTCCATTGCCAAGGAAAGACAAACTATGTGACCAAGCAGGATGGGGTGAAGAACTCGTATTGCCTGGGTACACCTAGACAGATGTGGAGCTATGTTGTGTCCAAATGGCAGCAGGCCTTGACCCATTGAATATTACCATTCTCTATTAGTCAGCCTCTGTTCTGCACAGCATTGCTGTTGAATATTTGATTTATCCCAGCTATGGATCTGTAAATATATATACATTTACAGATATATATATGCATAAATCAAAACAGAATCATTAGAAAAAAAATGGATTGTTACTTGCACAGGGACACCAGCATTCAGCCCTACAGTGAAAAAAGAAACCTGTTTTGGGCAAGATACCAGAATATGGCTCCTGGTGACAGTTTGGCACTGTTGAATTAGAGCAAGAAAGAGCCTAGCCCTGAATTAGCAATGAGATAGCAGTGAGATAGCAATGAGATAGCACAATGAGATAGCAATGAGAAAGCAGTGAGCACAGCACCGGCACTGCAGCAGCTTCGGTGAGATTTGGGTCTAGAAAGTGTTTCCTGGAGGCACTGAAATGAATTCCTTGCCATCAGAAATGCCCAGATATGTGTGTGAGGGAAAGGGGAGCTGCTTTAGTGACTGCAGCTGGTTTGTGCTGAGGTCTCTACTGACTTAGACAAGAAACTCCTATCTTCGATGCCTGAAGTTTTAAGCTACAAAATAGTTTTGCGTTCTTTCTGTCCGTCTTTTCCTCTCTCTCTTGCTTTCTGGGTAGTAGCTCAAATATGTTCCTACCCTGGGGGATCTGCCGCACAAGAATGTGACTGAGCTGTTTTTTTTCTCCCCCTCCTGCTGTAGGTGAAGCAAAACTGAAGGGTAGTTTGATTCTCCCTCAAGGAACAACATTCTTCAGTTATGAAATCGTCCCAACCTCCTTTACCTTGCTGAGCTGAAAACCTGCAATCTCCGGGCCTCAAGCAAGGGACAGACCCTTCGTGTCGATGCAGTTGTGAGATAAGAGCATTTGGTGGCTGGTCAGTTTGAGGATCTGGTGGTCAGTGAGGAGAGGACAGTTGTTTCCCTCCTGCAAGTCCTTCATGCTTCAGGAGATAAGAAGTATCTTATCCAAGAGATGTCTATGGGAGAAGTCCTGGATTTTGTTGCACCAGGTAAACCCAAGTGCTATAGTCACCAGAGAGGAAGGTACCCAGAACATGTGTTTTAATTGCAAGGAAAGTATTTTGGTGGGGCTTTTTCATGCAGTTTTAACTGTTCCATGCTGCAGAGCGCTCAGCAGGTCTTATTTTGCCATGGCCTCTCCCCAATGCACAGAAAGAGTGCTGCTACTGTTAGCACCATGTCTCGGCTCCCTGGCTATAACAGGATAACAGCATCAGCCCATCAGCTGAAATCACCAGTTCTCCTGCTGCGTGCATATAAAATGCCTGTTTGGGCCAGTGGAGCCCCACCACAATAGGCCCTGCCATGATACAAATCAAGGCTTTGTTCCCCGTTGGCCGCCGTGATGCTCTCTGGCGTATTTTTTAAAATTCACGCAGGAGGAAATGTCCAAGTCTCTTCGGAGTAACACAGCAGGGGAAAAACAAACAAAACCCCAATAGCAGCCACTGTCTGCTGAAGGCGAGCGCTGGAGGAGCGCGTTGAATGTGGGAGATCAGCTGCATGCATGGGGATTCAGAAATGCGTCCAGACAGTCTCTCCTCTCCTCATATGAGGTCAAGTGGCATTGCTTTGCTATACAAGACAAAGTGATTTCAAACGTCAGCCCTATCAGAAACCTGTAACTGTTTCTGTAGCTGTAACTGGAGACAAAAATTAAAAAAAAAATAGAGAGGATTTCCAAGCCTCCTTTGCTGTTGCTCTATTGTGAGAAGGCAGAATATATAATATTTATGCTTTGCTTAGGGCATCTGCAATGATCTTCTTGGCAGGAATTAAAAGCAAAGCAAATCTGTCGCTCATATGAACTCACTGGTGGTAGAGGGAAATGCAGAGCCTGACCCAGACATACTGAACCCGGCAGAATCAGGAGGGATTTTACAAGTCAAGATGCAAAAGCAATACGGGCTAAAACACTATTTAATAGAGAAAATAGGCTCCTACTGAAAAAAGGGGGAAAAGACCAGATATTCAAAGTCGAGTGTCTAAATGCTATTGCATTCAGCAACTTAGGAGCAAACATTACTAGTATCTTCTACTTATGTCAATGGGACCTGCATCAGAGGTGATTAGCTGAATTACCACCCTTGGTTTTGTCTTGGTTTGCCACTTTCAAGACCAGTGAAAGCTGAGCTGTTAATTGAGGGGGATTTCCTCAGGCCTGTGATCTTCCTGTATCCCAATACAGTATTAACTCTGATAGTCTCGTCCTTAGGAGCCACTTTCAGTGGGATGGAGTTTAGATCTGTATTGTTGTGTGTCACCACCTATCATTTCCCCTCTGCAATCACCAAGAGACCCTAAAAAGTCATCACAAAGTGCCATGAGGGCAGAAAATAAGAAAGATGTGCAGTCTGACCACTGAAGACACAATTGTCCCATTCCTTTGTGCTCCTCACAATGAGCAGGTGATAGGAGAAGAGGATAATTCTTGTTGAAAGGGACCTAAGGACATCTCTTGTCCAATCTCATGCTCCAAGCCACAGCAGCAATGACTCAGTTTTCCAGGCTGCCCATGGGATCCCAGCAGAGGTTTGGAGACTGGAATAGCTGTTACCTGTGACTGAATATTCACCATATAACAAGATGAACTGCCACTCTCACTACACTGGGCAGACAAAATTACTAGCTATTTCTATGAAAAGGTATAGTCACCTTGTGTCTAGCAAAGGCACTCTAGATCAAGCCTGAATTGCTTGGGTGATGTTCTGTGGGGAAAAAATATTCCCCATTTCTTCAAACTCAATGCTTGCTCTTATTAGTCTGTTTCACATGGCTCTATCACACATCATGGGAAGCAAGCAGGAGTTCACAGCCGGCTTCCAGAGATCTCTGCTGTTATTCTCCCCATGAGCATTGCACTTGACTCACCTTTATCCAGCACGGGCCCAAAGATGGCTAAGCTGTCATTGACGGTTGTGCAGTTCCACCTCCTCCCTCGAAACTGGTGCTGGCACTCCTGGATCCCGATCTTCACCCCTTCTGCCACGCTGGGCATGATCTCCACATAGTTCCGACAAAAGCGCAGCTGCTTGGGGACTAGTCCTGGGATGCTCCCACAGAGGATGGGCTGAGTCCCCAGAGATGAATATTGGTGACCAATTGCCAAGGACCTGGAAATAGAAAAACAGAAGGAAAAGGGAATGCTGTCAGGCTGGCTATGACCTTCATACTTGGTTCCCTGCTATGTGGGACAGAAAATTCGTATTTTATGTTCCATTGGGTCTATCTTTTCTGCAGAGATCATTCCTCACACCATCATGCCTCCTCAAAATAGAATAATCTATCTTCTGAAACCTCCTTAGGGCCTAGCAAGAATTTTTTCTTTCTTTTTCTTTTTTTTAAATATTTTTTTTCCTGAAATTCGAGCCCACATATACAAAATCAGGTAGGTTTGACAAAAAATAATGCAGCATAGGAGGCCCAGGGATTATGAAGTCAGAAGCATTTTCAGAGCTGCACGTGGTAGTAACAGTATAAGAGAACAAGCTTCAAGTCTTTGGAAAGGGGAACACCAAGAATGACAACCCTCTTACAATTCACCAGTGTGCCCTATATGACTGAACTTTACCAAGTAACGTCTGTGCACTGAAACTGCCCCTGAAGATTCAAGCAGTTTCGACCTCAAGAGCTTGAAAAGACTGGCTGTGCGCCAGATGCTGCGGGAGGGATATGTAAATTCACTACCTTGTGACACTTTCATAAGCAGTTAAGTTTCCTCTGCTAAGCAGTTAAATTTCCTGTGCTATAGAGGAAAAGGGACGAAAATACAGTTCTTCCAGAAAGTATATAATTTGAGGAAAGATTCTTCTATGGTGCAGTGTGGGCCCAACATCAATGTTATTTCCCTGTGTGAGAAATGGAATAGAGAAATACTCATGTATGGGTGCATGCAAATCAGGGCCACGGCTGGCATGTTTGTAACCTCTCTGAAAGTAAGGTCTGAAAAAGCTTTTTTGCTGTTTATTAGTATATTTCCACGCATGTTTAATTTACATGTGTGCTTTGATGGCAGTGTCCATGAACCACTATGTTGGTTGAAGCCTTAGAGACAGACAAGACAGCTCTGAAAAGAGATCAGTAGATATATAACTAATTAGATTTTAAAGTGTTTTTCCTTGTGCTTCTAATAGTAAACTTGATTAATAAAACTGAAGGAATTCTTGAAATATAATTTCCTTTTATTCTAATTAAATCTTTTGATTGACTTTTCTGCTCAGAATTAATGACAAGCAAACCTGCTTGGGCAGTATGCATTTCTGTTTATATTAACTTTTTGCTATGTGGTTTTAATATGGGAGCACCCTAGCACATTTGAATTATCAACAGAGCAGTCAAAGAACATGTCTTTACTCTGCTTTGCACAAACTAAAAAAAAATGCAAGAGTTCTATCAGTGCTAAAATATACAAGAAAATTAACTTGACTCTAGAATTTCTGTGTACATGTATAAAAGTTGCTTGAAAGTGTCAATGCCATTAGGAGAAAAACGGTACTTATTGGCAGATAGATGCCTTCCTGATGGATCTCCCTACCATGAAGGCACAGAGGTGGAAAGGAGATCAACATCCAGATGTTCAGCTGCCAGTATCACTGCAAAAGATTTTAGGTTGAGCTCAGTAGCTTTTCTAGGTGTGTATAGACTAAGCCTCTCAAATCAATCCTTTCCAGACAGTTTGGGCAGAAGAATATTCAGTTCTGGATCTCACATGCTCCTAGGTAAGAGACTGACACCCAAAGAATCAGCTTAGCCAAGATGATGTCCTTCATGGCACTGCCCAGTGTGCCTGGGAAAATAAACAGCTTTCAGTTCATTTCCTAAATTAATCTCCTATATTTCACATCAGCTGCACTTCTCGGGAAAAGATTATCTCTTCTAAAATCAGCAGAAAATCCATCTCAACTTAAGGAAGAAGAATGAGACAAGTAGCATGAATTGTCCTCTAGAAGTGCTTCCTTCTTTACATTACATTAAAATAGGAGCCCAGGCAGCTTATATATTGACTGGGAATTCTGGTCATCTCACCTGCTTTCAGATGTCTGCAGCACAGGAATCTCTAAGCTGAACCACTCACCCCAGGCTGCTTTTGTAATCAGTAGAGAGAAACAGGTACTTCTAAGTGTCATTCATCTGCAGTATTTTAGATGTCTGCTATACGATGAGATGAATCATGCCCTTAAGTCTGCTGACCATATTGACTAGACATCATTGGCTATCAAGATAGCCTGGGTTGTGTAGTATATGTCTGCACTGCAAAAGTCTCCAGATGAATCATGGCATGATACTTAGTATTTGGAGTGGTTAAATAAGATGAAAAATGTCCTACCAGGGTAGTTAAGTGGTGTGTTGGATCCCAATCAAACAGCTCAGTTCTATTGTAGGAAATAGGCAAGTTCCTGCAGGAGTCCACAAGAAAGGACAGAGAAGAAGACCTAGCAAACTTGTTTCCTTGAAGAATGCGACTTCATGCAGGTCATCTTGAGTTTTGGACTAAGGGAACTGCTAATGATTGAAAAGCATCTGTGAGATACATCCCATGGCAGGTCAAAGGGTGTTTCTCTCTGTATATTTCTGTTTCACTGCTAAATTATATATATAACATTCCTGGACCAAGGAAAGTGGTCTAAAGGTCTGCCTTGAGCTTCAGAGGACCTTCTGTATGTTGCCTTTTTGGGTATGTGAAGCTTTAAGTCTTAGTCCATAAAAACCCTCATTCAGTGAATGAAGACTATTCACTGAAGATAAGTTTAGCATTGAAAAGTAGATTGTCTTAATCTCCCATAAACACTGGGGAGAAGTAGATACCTTCAGTGAATCATCCAAAGATAACCACCAACTTAGTTGCTCTGACATCCTTCAGACAGTAGTTCTTCCACTAGTGAAAGGATTAGAAGGAGGCTAGGATGGCTATTTTCAATACCTATTTCTACATAAATTAAAGACAGCAGCATTCTTTCTAAAACATTCAAGAGAGTCTCACTCTGTCTGTCTGTTCCCTCTAAGGGAAAGGTTTCAGTTATGATCAGTGGTAGGCTCCACCCATTACCCTGTGAAGCCAAGGAGACGTATCTTGATCTACTTTAGTAGGACCTGGATGAAGTTTTAGGATTCTAGTCTGTCATTTATGTGAAAAGTCATGGCCATGCACATGTCTATGTTTTTCAGTGACTGGCAAAAGTATAGTAAAAAGACCAGTCATGGGAAAAGCTCTTTATAGGTTAGCGCCCTAAACCATTTCTTTCCGTTGCTGGGAAGATGATCTAAGATTAAAAAAAAATGTAGAAATATTTCTAATTGCTTTTCACACAACTCCCTTCTCAATACAGTAGGGAAACGGTCACACCTTGCTTTGATCTGTGTTACAGTCTGGAAAGTTTAATCTGCAAAAGACAATCTCCAGCAAGAGTCTTGTTCTCAAGGCGTCATCAGGCACTGAGACAAGGTAATGTAAATTTGGCTTTTTATGGAGGAGTGTATAGTCACTTGACTTTCAATTGAAGATCCAGGGTGGAATCTCAAAACATCTCTCCATGAACAGGTGTCTCTGCTGTTAAATACAGCCAAACTCAGTCCTCTTTCTAATTCACCTCCAAAGTGATTATATCAACCAGAGAACCTTCTCTGGGTCTTTATTTTGCTTCCAGTATCCAGATTAAAACACTTTTTCTCTCTTTCTCTAAAGTTAATTTATCTTTAGGAGAACCAAGTTCTTTCAGCCTTCTGTCATTTTTATTGATCATGACATGAAAAAACTCCACCTCAAAACAGAAGTCCAACCTTCGGAAAACATTGGGAAAGACTGTAAAGATGAGAATCTCATTCCACTGTTACACAACTTTCTAGTAGCTCCCATCATTTCTCTCACTGTTTCCATTGATCAAATCTGTATTCTGCATCTTCCACTCTCCGGCAATGTGCTTCTAAGCTGTCTTCTGTGTGTTGGCAATTTTGAAATTGTGTTGTGGAGAAATGTCAAGTATTGTCATGGTCATGTAACCAGACATGGTTATCGCCTTTAAACTTAAGTACCAGCACTTCCTGGTCACTTTATCGTCACCCTCCCCTTTTTCGACCGGGATTCTCAAAGCATTCAACTTTTCAAAAACATTTTACTTATATCTAATGGGTACTGTTTAAGCCTGGATCAAGAGAAAGCAACAAAGAGCTGGGCTTTTTTAAAACAAATTAGGGTTTTTTTTCTTATCATTAGTCTGAACAGACCATGAAAGTATGATTTTGTATGTCCACAAAGTTCTTGTCTTATCTTTAATCCTTGTATCCCCTGAAGTGTTTAATTCAGCCTTCAGTGAGCATTTTTCTTTGCCAACATATCTAGAGAGCTCTTCATTTTCTTTATCTTAATCTACCTGCTCCTTCAGCAAAACAGTTGCAAATAAGTGCACAGTGATTTTTTTAATAAATTACATGTACCTTCCTTCTTAGAAGGGGCACCACAGTCAGTTTATGATGAAAAAATATATGCTGATATTTTCTTCAGGAAAAAGAGAAGACATTTTGGACTTTGCTATAAAGTAGAATTTCTTGGCACAACTCTACTGACTTTTCAGGATTCCTTCCTTCTCAATCTGGTTGTTCAAAGTCCTTGACACATCAGTAGTAGCATGTAGAGGGACGTAAATCTACTTGCTTCTTCCTGAACTCTAATTTTCTTGAACTCTCTAGGAGGTCTATTCATGTTGGAGAGGCCCTTTGCCAGCTCCAAGTACTGCTGAGAACTTCCTCAGTGGAGGTCCTTCTGGGGTCCCAAGCACAAGTGAAATAATTGCACTTATTCATATTGTACAGCAAGAGTGAAACTTGTTCAATGACTCAACATAAGATCCAGAGAATATTTAATACTTCCTGCTGAATATTGAGATCTGAGCAATAGCAGTGGCACTGTTTTCTCTCTCCTCTCCTCTCCTCTCCTCTCCTCTCCTCTCCTCTCCGATAATAGGTACAGAAGGAGTCAGGCCTGGTTCAGAGGTTGAGTTATGTTAAAAGAAGTCCGCCTCCTTATGGTAGAAGCCATTTATATTCTTCTGCTGTTCCCTTTGCTTGAGGATGCCTTACAAGAGAATGTCTCGCCAGCTCCAAATCATTTCCTATTATCCACTGAGATTTCAAAAAGCACACCTCCCAGTCTTTCCTTTCTCTCTCATTTTTGTTGCCTCCCTATGATACAACACCTAATTTCTGAAGGCCAATCTCACCCTTACTATGAAGGAGGGGACAAGTTTTGAAGTGAGCTGTTAACCCCAAAGATGTACACTCACAACACATCTTTGGTATTAGGACTTAAATATGGTAAGAAGACTCTTGGGTTAAAGAATGTGGCTTAAAGAAGCTGTCATAAGCCTTGCTAAACTATAACCAAAGCCCAGCAACTCTTGTCTTACATCTTCTGATACTAGGCCAAACGGCTCAGAGGAAAGCTCCTTGCTGGTGATGAGCAGTTAGTCCTTACTCAGTTACAGAGCACCAGAACTAGGCCTGTTTTGTTGCTCTAACCATCATCTTCTGTAAGCTGCTAGGATCAAAAAGAGTCAACTTCATGCCTCTGAGGACATCTGTAAGGACACACTTGGTGTAAACTGAGCTACTAGAAGACTGTGAAATTACTTTGAATGGAAACTGCTGCAAATGACCAATGACACCTGAATGTTCAAAAGACTCACAGGATAGTGTCTATCTGTCAGTCTTGATTCAGGCCCCTTACACCAAGGACAATGCATGCATGACAGAAGAGATATGGTATAAGTCATGGTTCAACTATAGTCATGGTGGCTATGGACATGACAGCTGGAGGCTGGGTATGACATCCCAGAGCATCTGAGCCTCATCAGAGGTAGAGATCATGCTCAGGAGAGGTTATTGGGACTACTGTATCTTCTTTTCATTTCCAGTAATATATATCAGTCTCCATGAAACCATATTGCAGAGACTTGAATCACCAACTCAGAGATCAAGTTGGTGAGTAGACTTAGAAAATTTAATATATTTGAATTCACTTAATGAGATTTTTTTGACAAAAAGTGCATATTTTAGAATATACTTTGATTGTTTTGTTAATTTCACAAGAAAACCAAAATAAAATTTGGAGAAACTTTAGAAAGAAAGGGATGGGGTGGAAAAGAAAGGGACGGTGTCAAACCTCTTGTTTATTGTTGTTTATTAATTAATTATTTTTTAATGTTAAAATGATTTATATTTTATTATTTTATTTATATTATTTCAAAGTATTTCAGCTGAAATCTTGAAGAAGTGAAAACCACCTTAACAGAGATCAATAAAGTGATTAGAAGAAGACATGAATCAAGTGACTGATTATCAGGAAAAAGTATTTTCCAGTTTGGGCTTTTTTAGTTTTCTACTGCTCGGTGAAGGCTATATCTCTCTAACAGTAATTCCCAAAGTGGCATATTATAATTCAGAAATTATAAATGTCTGATTTTAGCTTCAGGGTTTCGCTTCTGAGCTTCTATGCATCCATGGATTATTTCTAAAAGGTCAACAAAAAGAACTAAGAAATCCAAGCCTCTCATGAATCAGTTCAAATTTACTGTGCAGGTGTCTGTCCTTCCAGACTTTTTTTTTAATCATGAAAAAGGGCCGAAAACTGTTAAATTTACTGTTCTTTTCACTTCTGTTTTTAGATATCTGTTCTTTCATCCTAAAGTAGCGCATAAGAGCTATATTTAAATTCTTTTTCTGCTCTAGCCCATAAAGCATGCACATAATTTGCAGCTGGGTCTGGTCCTGCAAACACACAGGCATGGAAATAACTCTTCTCCCATGAATAATTCCCTCACCCTTGCCCTGTATTAATAATAACGATGCTACTGATGATGCAGCATTATATTTTTCTAGTACCTTTCATCAGAGGATCTCTAAGCGTGAGACTCCTCTCACCCGACTTTGACCATTTAAAAGTGAGGCATCTCAGCCAAGTTAGCTGTCTACTAGAGTCCATGGAATAGCTCCAGAGGGCAATTCAGCCCATCCTAAGATAGGTGCTCAGATAGGTGGGTTGAATCACTGGAGATGCCCAGGAGGCTGGACTGGCTGTAGAGAAGCTTGGATGATGAGCATAAACTAGACACCTTGTTTTTGGCTAGCTAAAGTTTGGGACCAGGAATCTCACCCATTTTGGCACAATCTCAGAAATTCCTGCAAGACTGGCAAGAAGGCACCAAGGGAAGTCTCTGCTGAGTGACAGAAGACACAACATGGAATATGGCAGATTATTTACACCGTGCAACAACAGTTTGGGTCGAGAATCAGAAAACAGCAGACTCAATGGCAAGTTCAAGTGGATGCTAAAACAGCTGTATATAATTATCTGAGCTGAGGTTTGGCCAGGTCAGTGAATTCCCACAGGAACTAAGGCACACCACAACACTCAGCACCTTCCACTCTAAGTGCAAGACTAGTTTCTTGGACTTTTGTCTTCCCTTAGGATCTACAGAATAGGATAGGGCAGAACAGAGTATGAGCATTAACAATCCATCTCCTTGCAAAAAGTCTCAGGAACTCTTTAATTATCCTAGGTAATTAACTCTTCTGTTACACATGTCATCAGAAAAACAACCCATCCAGCAGAATAATGGCCCCTCAAACCATGTTTTCAAGCTAGGCTTAGGAGCACAGTGACCCTGACTCTGTTTCCACATCACATCCTACATCTGGGGCTCCTCTGTGGAGGTCTCCCTGCTGAGATCTACCTCCATCCATCACTATTTATCTTGTAAAAATTGCCAGGTTCTCTGTACAGGTATTAGAGATGTATAAGCCTTAACATTTTAATCTGCCACCTACACTGCAGTTTATGAGAGCTGTAAATCTCGTGGTTATAATGAACTCATCTAATGATATTGCTGATGGATAAATTTACCTGGGAGGAGGAACAACAGTTACTTGCAAATGAAAGAAGAGTAATTTAAAGTTTCATGTAAACACCTTTGCTGTCTTACCTGTGACTTCTCCCAGTCTACAATATACCAGAGTTTCATGACAAGTGGAAAGTATGTATGCATGCATGTGTGTTTGCAATGCAAAGACTGGCTGGCCTGGAAGAGGATCTGCCTGTTTACACCAGGAATAACACTCATATGTCTTCGGCACTGGAAGCTCAGTTTAGATGCAAATAGGCAAGATCTGCTGTGTCAGTTGTGCTAAACTGGAAGGATGGAAGAAGGAAAGAGGCAACATATTAGGCAAATACTTGAAAAGTGCCTGAGACAGGAGCTTATGCTCTATTTTCAAAAATGACTTTGCCTGCAGTCTTTAACAATATTTAGACTCCTACTGTGAATTTCAATAGTAATTAGGAGTGTGGCTGGTCTTATCCCTTCTAATTTGCCCACCTCCCAGAGCATCCAGACCTGAACCTGTTTTAAATGATCAGCAATATAAATTATGTACTGTGGTTTCAAACCTCTCATTAATGCTCATCCCCCTGAACAGAGATCCATTCAGAGCTACGGCAGTGCTTAAATACCTCAGAGGACTGGGCTCAAAGAGCAAAGATGCCAATGAAGATTGCATTTGGGCTTCTAAATTACTTACTTAAATGTTTAAGTGCTTGTGGGAATTTTATCCTGAAACTACTTAGTGTTTAAGCTAATTTTGAAATGAGAACCATGGATGTGAAGAGCTGTCATTTTTCTTTATTAACTGCATGCTTAGGTAATCTTATATGAAGAACAGAATGATTTTCAGGATCCTAGCCACTCTCCTAATACATGGAGACACACTTATTTGTTGCCCCTTTCCTCCAAAAATGTCTTTTGAAGATGCATTTGGTCATGCCGAACACACACACACGTCTGCAAGTTCCTTCTTTGGCTTTAACTGAGTCATCAGGCTCACCAAATGTGTGAACTCACGCTATAATGTTCTCCCAGAAAAATAACAAATTGATTTCATTTTTACAGGCTACAGCATGCTATATAATTGGAGACACTGCCTTGTCAACTCAGACCGGTCTGACCCGACCAGAGACATTGCTTACAGCTGTTTACGGAGCCATAAAGTTTCCTCCTCTTTGTTTTTCCTTCCTTTTGCACTCTCTTGCTCTTTTTTTTTTCTTTCTTTCCCCTTCTCTCTTTAATGAATCCTAGAGTTACTTTTTGTTCTGGTCATAAAATACTGTTAAGGGAAATGCAAGAAACCGTGATTTAGAAAAAGCATTTCAGTCCATGCTCCAAGTTAGCATTGCATGTATTTAAAACAGAAAATGCATTTAAATACTTCCACTGCAAGGAGGCATTCGGTGAGGAACTTTTCGTTATAGTTGCTTTTTGTTTAATTACCAATAACGAATTAGAGGTTTTGATTGAGCCATCTCAAGGGATAGTTTCCTTTTCAGACTTGCAGAATTGCTCCAGTTGCAACAGAAATTTTGCCATTTTTTCTCCATATTGCCAGTCTTTCTGAATCCTCATCATTCTTGGAAGAGCAGAAGACCAACTCTCCCAGACTTGTTCACCTACTCTATTAAAACTGCCAGTTAGAGCTGAAAACATTTTTTTAATTATTTCGCTATTAAAATAATAGGGAGATATAACTAAGTATTTAATATACTTAAGAAAGCTGAACTCTGAAAGCTCCTGAGCATTTTGCAAAACCATGTGTAGTCTACAAGATTTGCCAAGCATAGAGAAAAATGTACAATTTTATGGGATAGTTTTGCACAAGATTTTACTTTGTGTAAAAATCCTTTACATTTCTTTTAACATCCACAAAAGCTCAAAATTGAAATGTTTTTATTCCTGTGGAATAAAAAAAAAGAAGTTATGATCTACTTGGAATGATATTCCCATAAATACTTGACTTTCTAAACATGAAAAAAGTTCTTTCATTTTGAACTACTGAACTGACAAAAAAAAAAGAAAACCACCACACAAAGAGCTTTTAATCTCGTTGTACTATCCATCAAAATACCATTTAACTACTTTGCAATAAATTATGGTTGTGCTTCCTTTCATATCATCCATTCATCATGGATTCATCACAGAGCCTGCTCCTCTTCTGGTCTGAAATGTCACAGTACTCCTTTAATTCAACCCCTCTGAAAGCCTCCAGGACTGATCAACACTAAATCACTTCTGCACTGCCCCAAAGTCGCTGCATAGGTGTGACTACATCTTACTCCCTCTTTGAGGACCATTTCTGTAAGCAGGATAGATTTAGGACAAATGAGAATCTTCATCCAGACCTCAGTCCAAACAAACATGAGAAAAGGGAGAGCAAGAACAGGTCAAGGAATAAAAGCTTCTTTCCTGGAAAAAAAATACATTGAACTTTCTGAGGACTGCATTTTCCTTCTAAGAATAAAAATGCAACAAGGTCACGCTCTTAAAAATGCTACCCCAAGCAAGCAAACAAACCCAATGCATTGTCCTCCACACAATTTACCTACGTTTCCAGTGGAAATAAGACATTTTTATTTCCAAGTGTCAGACCTACAGTGCTAGTCCATGCATCTGATGTGCATTTACATACTAGAGACTGGGAGAGCTTCCTGAGAACATAACAGCAGCTGAGGGCAAAGACATTTTAAACCTTGTTGAGTGTCTAATAGCAATTCTGAGATGGAAAGAGGTAATAAAAATCTATCTATAACCAGTTTGCTTTCCTTAGCCATCTTCTGTGGACTCCTGATGTTTAACAGACTACCTACTCTACAGGTCTCCAGATTTTTAGCTGCAAGTGATTTGGATTAAAAATCTCCTCTAGTTTGTTGAGTGACTAAGCAACAGCCCCAGCCTGATATCCTGCAATACTGATGGAGAATTACGGCACCACTTGTATGGTGCAAGATCACACAGAAAAGGGCTAAGATGTATTCTCTGGAAGCCGTGGCTCCAAGAACCTCTTCTCCAAGTGACGCAGTAGATGCAGTGCCTTGTTGCTCCTCAGGAAAAAAAAAATCATGTAACTGTTCTCCAGCCTAGTGAATTCTCAGTGCAATGAGTGACTCAGTGGTTGACTGAATAAGGATCCGTGGTGGTCAGGCTGATGAATGGAGAAGAGACTTGGATGAGAGGAAACGTGTAGGAGTGGTAGGATTCAGAGGAAAGCAAGAGTGCAGGGAGCTGTCCTTGGAGCAGGAGAAACCAGCGGAAATCTCTGATGTGGAGGATGAAATGAGATGTTAGTTGAAGAGCAACAGTCGTACCAATGGGCCCATCTACCACGAGCCCATCTACCACAGTTGATGAGGGTAACTTGGTGCTGGTGTTGGGGAACCTCCTGCCAAGAGCCGCACCTGCAGACCTCTCTGGATTGCATTGGAGACTTAATGATTTCTTTCTGAAAGCAGCTAGGGAAAGGCAGACAGCCTGCCAGATAGTGATCAGCTAGTAGAGGGGTGATCACTATTAGGCAAAGATACCAGCTTTGACATGTAGCGAGGGACGCGGCCAAGAATTTGGGAACGCAATCCCAGCTTTCTGCTGCGGGCTGCTGTGCCAAGACACCTCCTGTGTTTACTTTAGAAACCAGAGATGAGCCCTCCTCTTCATAATAATAATAATAAAGCTGCAGGGTCACTCAGCTTAACAGATGGATTCCTTCCAGCTTGGATTTCTTCTCGTTACCCGCAGAACCGAGGCACATGTGTATCTGGGGGATTATGCAATGTTAATAATTAGGTTTCTCAGGAGATCTGAACAGTGACAATGGGAGCCTGTGGGAAGGAAGCTCCACCGGAGAAAATCGAATCACCCCATGGATCTCATATGGAACCTGTTGACATGGCTTGGCTCTAAAGAGCCTCACTCTATGGAGTGAGCCTGAGTAGCCACAGTGACCACTCAGCCCTCTGCAGCAGGAGCTCTCTGCTTGCCAAGAAGCTGTTCTCATTCATAAAACAGCTTCCTGTGCTCCGTCTCACTAGATAACTGTGCGAGCAATGCATGGGACTGCTTGCTTGTTCCCCTCTGGTACTGGATTTCTCATGCCGTGGAAGTAGGTCCTAATTGTTCCTTCCTAGTGGAGGGATCTCCCACCTTAAAGTGTTTCCTCGGTGAGGTTAAGAAATCCACTTTGCTGAAGTTTTCTTTTTCAATAAAAATAAAAAGGAAAATATCTGTTGCAATGTAAGTGGTCTAATTTCTGCATTTTCCACTTTGAAGCAAATTTTATCATGATGGTTATTTACTGTATATAATAATAGCCTAAAAAGTTGAAATCCAAAGGACTTGTTTAGTCTGACCTGAAGTATTTGAGTCACACAGAATTTTAGCAAATCATGCTGATTTAGAAACAAAGAAATTTCAAACTCTTCACATTGCCTGAAAAAGTTCAATATTCATGGATTTTTACAAGAACAATATTTCAAGGGCTATACAGAGGTTATGATTACTACCTTAGAAAATCCTGCACAGCCACAATTTGCAAGAAATTGTTTTGCACAATGCTCAACCAATTAATTAATGGAATTTGTTTTCACAAATTATCATTAAGGTTCAGAGCTTACCAGGAATTAAAAAGGATCAGATATTTCACACCAAACAATAATGCCTGGAGATCTGACAGTGCAAGGATACCTGGCCTTTAGAAGTTTCTAAGCTCTATGGTTACAGGACTTTACCACATCTATAACTAAGAAAAGACTGTCTTTGAAAGGCACAAACTACTAACCTTAACTTAACTGCTGTGGCCTGTTGGACTGCAAGGCTGAACATGGTAATGCAAGTAAAACCATGAACAGAAGTACATATTTATCCTGATCCTGCCATCAGGACCTGTCTTCAGTTCCTTTCCCTTTCTTTCTATGTGTACATACACAGAGACACACCTATTGACACATCTCTGTTCGTGGAGATAAGATTTAGAATTTCTCCATTCTAGTGCACCCAAGCATTGATCGAAATGTTGAACGCCCTTAAGAACCGTTTTAGATCATTTTTTTTTTCCAGAAGTTCAGAACTAGGTGGGCCAAATTTTCCAAACATGTGGCACTATTTAAATACATATGTGGGCTAAGGTGGTTGCCCACAAACAGATATATCACATGCTTCCAGCTACCTTTGGTGATCCTACCAAGCTTCCAGCTTCTGCATCAGGTCTTCTGAAGGGCCTGTGTTGCATCTGCTATCGAGTCTATATGGATATCTCAATAAGGAAAAAGAAACACAAGTAGGGGCCTAAACATGGTCAAACGAACTGCCACCCATCTTACCTGCTCATAGGAGTCTGAACTATGAATTCCTGACATCACAAGCTTTCAATGATATGAATCCACCCTGAACTCAGGATTGTCATGCCAAGTGATAAACAGGAGGTTTGTATTCACTCAAATCAAAGCCTTTATAAAATCACGGAATCACAGAATGGTTAAGGTTGGAAGG
>JAUBOD010001074.1:1402718-1413066 GCA_032353885.1 Nothura maculosa | reverse complement strand
TAAACAGGAGGTTTGTATTCACTCAAATCAAAGCCTTTATAAAATCACGGAATCACAGAATGGTTAAGGTTGGAAGGCACCTCGAGAGATCATCTGGTCCAACCCTTCTGCTCCAGCAGGGACACCCAGAGCAGGTGGCACAGGGTGGCATCCAGGCGGGTTTTGAAGACTCCCAGAGAAGGAGACTCCACAACCTCCCTGGGCAGCCTGTTCCAGGGCTCTGTCATCTTCACAGTAAAGAAGCTCTTCCTCACATGCAGATGGAACTTCCTGTGTTTTAGTTTGTGCCCATTACTCCTTGTCCTATCACTGGCCACTACCGATAAGATTTTGGCCCCATTCTCCCTACATTTTCCTGTCAGGTACTTATACATATTGATGAAATCTCCTTTCAGTTTTCTCCAGGCTAAGCAGGCCCAACTCACTCAGTCTTTCCCCATACGACAGATGCTCCAGTCCCTCAGTCATCCTTGTTGCTCTCCACTGGACCCTCTTTAGAAGCTCCACATCTCTCTGGGCAGCCCAGAACAGCACACAGTTCAGCCTCACGAGAGCTGAGTAGAGGGGCAGAATCACCTCCCTCGACCTGCTGGCAACATCTTCCTGATGCAGCCAGGATCCCATTGGCCTTCTTGGCCACGAGGGCACACTGCTGACTCATGGTTAACTTGGTGTCAACCAGGAGTCCCAGGTCCTTCTCTGCAGAGCTGCTCTCCAGCAGGTTTACCCCTAATCGGTACTGGTGCTGGGGGTTATTCCTCCCCAGGTGCAGGACCCTGCACTTGTCCTTGTTGAACCTCCTGAGGTTCCTCTCTGACAACTCTCCAGCCTGTCCATGTCCCACTGAATGGCAGCACAACCCTTGGCCATTGTCAGCCATTCCATCCAATTTGATACCATCTGCAAACTTGCTCAGGGTGCACTCTCTGCTCTTGTCTACATAGAATCATAGAATCACAGAATGGGTAAGGTTGGAAGGCACCTTTAGAGATCATCTAGTCCAAACTCCCTGCTCTAGGAGGGACACCTAGAGCAGAGAAGGAGACTTCCAGTGGAGGAGACTGCACAACCTCTCTAGGCAGGCTGTTCCAGGGCTCTGTCACCCTCACAGGAAATATGTTCTTCCTCATGTGGAGATGGGACTTCCTGTGTTTCAGCTTACAGCCATTGACCCTTGTTCTGTCGCTGGCCACCACTGAGAAGAGTTTGGCTCCCTCCTCCCTACATTTATCCTTCAGGTATTTATGCATATTGACCAGATCCCCTCTGTTCTCTAAGCTAAAGAGGCCCAACTCATTTAGTCTTTCTTCATACGATAGGTGCTGCGGTCCCTTAATCATCTTTATTGCTCAAGTCATTGATTTATCCAAGTCATTGATGAACAAGTTGAACAGCGCTGGGCACAGTACAGACCACGGGGGGACACCACTGGCCACAGGTCTCCAACTGGACTGGGCCTCAGTTCTCAGTCTTTAATTGAGCAAAGACCCAGTTCTGGAGAAGCTCCAGAGAGAATTGCTGAAAGGAGATGGGGGATTGCAGCAGGGCAGGAGCCTCCTCCTGGGGAAATGCAGCAAATACAGTAACAAAGACCCAAATACAATGATTTCCGCTGTAGGCCAGGCCAATACACATATTCAGGGGAACATCTCTGTTCCCTGAACAATTTGTGAATGGAAGATTCAGGACCTTTCCATTCACTTGCTCACCTTGCAGGATAGCTTTCTTAAACTTAGGCAAAGAAACTGGTGAGAGAGAATCACAGAAGCCTAGGATATATTAAGGAACAGAATAAGCACTTTCTTATGAGTTTCACTTCAACAGCATTCTAATCTTACTGATTCATCAGCTCATATATTTCCAAGCTAAGCCATTAATTAGCTCATCTTTTCTCTATCACTGGACATTGCACTTCACCTGTAGCAAACCCTATAGGTTTGGTTTAGTCACCTCCGTCAGAAAGGTACCCAGTCCTGATCTGAAGGTAGATAGAAATGGGGAATTTACCAGGTCCCCTGAGGATGTGCTCCAACTGGTTAACTAACCACCACAGGTATGAGCTTCTATCTGTGCTATAGCCAAGCAGCTGTGGCAGTGGTGGCAACCTTGAAGTACAGTGCAGTTTTGGAGATTTGTGGAAGTGGGATATGGTCTGCTGGATATGGGCCTTCCATGCACTTATGTGACACCACTGAAATCACCTGGACCTGAAACTCACCTAGAATATGAGGCAAGGAGGTGAAGGCAATCAGCCTCCCCACCTTCCCTGCTTTAATCTGGGCTCGGTCTGATTCTATAAAAAAGACTAATTAGAGGCTTCGCTTGCTCCTTGCAAGACATCATTTATTCTTTCTGCTGAAAATGATTTTGTAAGCAAATCTCTCCTGGAAGTGCTTCTGCCGGGTGTTCACTTTAATGAGGGTGATCTCACCAGCCAAGGAGAGAACTTGAGGTGGGGAGGAGGGGAAAGTCTGCACCACTTAAGGTGGCTCACAGAGTAGGATGGGGACCTCCTCCTCCTCCCACCCCCCCCCAATTCAGCTTTGCCCTGAGCTCCCCGCAACCTCCTTTTACTTTCTGAGCAGCGAGCTGCTGCTGCTTGTGTTATTGACACATATTTCAAACAAGCCTGTGCAAGGGACTCGAGACACATTACATTGCACATGGTGCCCGGGGCCACAGATTCGCCTGCTTACACCGACAGCACGTTTTGCTTCATAAAGAATGTGCAGGCCTTCACCTGGAGCTATTTATCTGGTGTGCTCAGGAGAAACAAGGGAGAGGGAGAAAGCCCTACATGCCCACGTTGGCTCTTAACCCTGTGCTACATACCAGTAAGCAGCCAAATGCTGACCTCTCTCTGTATGAGGTCCAGACCACCCTCTGCTGATGAACCTGGACACTCTCCTGCAGTCAGATCCCCAGCTTTCTGTGCACCTGCATTTAGGTAAAGCAGCTCTCTGCAATTATTTTTGCAGCTGCATCTCCTTGTGCAGACGCTAGCACATGCTACATGCATGAGCACAACTGGAGCCCCTTGTCTCCAATGACGTGCTGTGCTGGAAGAACAAGGCTATCTGAAGGATAAAAGTTGATGATAACACACCTCTTTCCAGGATCTTGCTGTTAGGAACATTTTTCCCCCTCCTGCTTTCTCTAAATCTTTCCATTGCTATTGTTAATAATAACAATAATTATTACTATTACACCTTGAACTTGAGTTGGAGATTAGGTTACCATTGTATTAAGAGCTTTGTGGAGAAATGTCAAGAAGCTGGTTCGTGCTGCTGAAAGCTGATTATCAGTGTGTCAGGCAGGACATGAAGGGGTGAAAGAAGATGAGAAAGGGGGTCAGGAATAAAGTAGAAGTGAGTAGAAAATGAAGAGCATTTCACAGAATAGCAGGAGGCAACACCGGTGCCTTGCCTAAGCAAAGTTCTCTCTTCATCTGTGTCCACACATGTCAAACCTCAGCAGGAAGAAAAGTTCGCTTGAATTTCCCACCTGTAGAAACTGGATTTTTGGAAACAGCAGTGCAAGAGCCTTCAGATCCGATTGCTGCCATGACCATTGCATAACCGCATTTCCTCTTCACTGACAGAGCTCTGCTCCAACTATGCCAGACCTCCAGAAAAATACCTCCTTGGTGGCTAAATCTTCATTCATCCACAAAACTAGCATTATCCTTGTCACATGGATGACCTTGAGAAGAAACATCTTCAGTCATGACTCTTTGAGTACTGGAAAATTGCCAGGGATCTGGGGTAAGGAGTTGCTAGCATAGTGCCATAATAATAATTCTTCATTTCACCCACCTTTTTTTCCTGTCTCTTTAGATTAGGCTTGAAGTGCTTCAGGGCAGGGACTGTCTCTCACTATATGCGCATGTGGTGTTCAGGACAATGAGCCTTTCCTCTTCCTTGCAACTGCCAACTGCTAATGTATTGCAATTAATAAATAATTGGAAAGATCTTGAAAGGAGAGGTGTGAGATGACAAAAGACTGACTGAGAGAGAACTCAGGGTCTAAATTTCTTTTGAAAGTGTTTTCGGGAATGAAAGCAGAGCAAACCATTAGACTTTTATGGAATGACTCCAGGTTGGTGATTAATCCAGTCCTAGCTGTGTGCAGGAAAAGTAATGCAATCCTCCTGCGTTGGACGTTACATAGGACCACTGATCCATAGGTTAGGACAGAAAGAGTAAAAAGAAAAAGAAGTCGTCCAAGTGGAGTGTCATGAGAAGTTCTGGTAAAATTAATGTAATTCCCCAAACACCTCAGCTCTTCTAATAATAACAGTGAGGCTGAAATCTGATGTGATTGTGTTTTAAAGTCATCCAACAGGTCCTATAAAAGTGTCCATGAATCTCAGTCTCACTCAGTTGTTGTGTGCACTCAAGCAACTTGAGGAGCAGGAAATTCTGAATATGAATTAGAACTACATCAGGCAGATAGTTGATAAAGAAAGTTAAAGTCAGTGTGAAAAACCTATTGCTATTAATGTTCCCAGAGAACTATTGGGGAATATATAGAGATATTTATACACACACACACACACACACACACACGGAGCATATATAGTCTCTAACAATATATTGACCAAATAAATATATAAAAGGATAAAGGATGAAGAGAATTTAGGATATTTATGGAACATTGCTGTTAACTTTTGTAATAAATCTTGAACTGGACATGCAACATAAGAGAATGCAAAATTATTTAGGAAACTACCCAGCATTGGTAAAGAACTAATGGATGACTGCAAAATGGTCATTTGTCTAAAAGTGAAGTGAATGATACACAACTGAATCCACAGAGAATTAAAGATCTGTGATATAATTAATAGTACTAAACGGCCATATGGTAAATTAATTTCATGCATTTTTAAATGCTGTTCTTAGACGGGGGTGAGGAAAGTGATTCTACTGAATTAGCATTCTTGTCAGAATATAAATGAGAATAGTGAATGAAAAATTTGAAGTGGCAATATGTAGGATAAATATAGAACAAAATAAACAGATGCAGAGCTGACAGTGCTCCAGTATCCTCCTACTAAGGCATTATCACCAAGTGGGATTGTTTCTAACAGAGATTCTCTGAGATCATCTCAGTGCTTTTTTACTAATGATCAAAAATAATCATAACTACTACTGAAAGCCTGTGGGATACTCAAGCACTTCATTGCTTGACTTCCTTCTCTGAGGCAGATAGAGAGCAGAACTTCCTAAAATATCCCATGAGCCATGGTGAAAAGTCACACATATTGCATTCAGATAAATTAAAGCAGCACCTTAGAAGGTCAGCTGTGGCATCTAAGTTTGGAAGAGGTGTGAATGATTCACACCAGTGCAAAGCTGCTACATCACTCCTCCCTTTACAGACCATGAAAAGTGGACAGAGATCTGAAGCTGATCATATACAGGAGATGCTTTGAGTATTACCAAAGCATCTTTTCATT
Organism: Nothura maculosa; assembly: GCA_032353885.1. Lineage (NCBI taxonomy): Eukaryota > Metazoa > Chordata > Aves > Tinamiformes > Tinamidae > Nothura > Nothura maculosa. The sequence goes on along the minus strand of JAUBOD010001074.1, from coordinate 1,407,608 downwards.
TACTCATAAAAAGCTAGTGTTGACTTGAGCTATTCTTTACTTTCTTGATGTCAGATGCCATAGGATACACCTACAAGGTTCTTTAAGGCCTAAGAATAGTCACCTGCATGTGGACTATAGGACCTTTAGGAACTGCCATCTCAAGTATCTTTCTAAATGTTGTAGCTCAAACACAATTTACTAAACTTGATGAAGGAGTGATTGAGTGTAGTTGTCAGAAATCGTGGTCATAATGGTCCTAAAGAGATTGAACTATACTTAGATTTCCTTGAAGGCTTCCCACCCAATGACTCAATCTCATTATTGTTGTGGGTGTGGTCAGGCCCAAGATGGTCTATAGCTTCAGGCGATAAAGTCCCCTATCACTGAGTGCTGTAAAATTCTCTCATCTGAGGAGCATTCACCACAAGTTCTCGAAGGGTTGAGTATCAAGATATGCCTTACACAATGGGATGTAATATATCTGCAACCATATAAATAGCTGGATAGATGAGAGTGCGATAAGATCATGGCTTTACAATGCTGCCCCTCCTGCTTTAAGGATAAGTCCTCCCAAAGTTGGCTGGAATCAGGATGTGGCAAGCCTTAAGGGGATTTATGTCTCAAAATTACTAGCTTTCTTCAGCCTTACAGGAATAAGGATGTTGATTCTCACTAGCAAATTGCTCCCACTCAGCACTGACTTTGCTTGTTGATCCTTTTAGCACCAGCTTTTTGTTTAGAACCTCTAATCACTTATCAGCAGAGGCTCTAAACTAAAATGCTGTTTGGAAACATCTCAACCTTGTTTTCTCTGTCCCATTGTCCTATGGCATGCTGCTCAAAAAAGGGATTTTCACCCAAGACTCTCCCTGTATGTGCTACTCTACCCAATTTGGGTCTTCTTATGAAAGACACTCCTAGCAGAAGGAAAGGAATTGCCTTGCTGCAATTTATATGCTGCTTGCTGTGACAGGATAAATTGTCTTTTCGGTACCCAGAATTTGGTTGGCGCCAGAGCTCTGGGAACAGACTGAAAGGCGTGGGTTGTTTTGGGATGAATCATATTTTTAATCATCAAACACTACCAATCAGAACTGCAACAGATTTTTCTCAGTTTTTGTTTTACTGTAAGACTGATAATTTCAGGTTCCCACCTCTGGATTAAGCACAGATAGCAACTTTGCAAGCAGTGACTAATGAAGCTTCACAGCCCTCTTGTTTTAGATGGAGAACCTTCAACACCAAAAGACTGATGATTTATAAATTTGTCCTTAATGGAGCTGACATTAGATAATAGATTAAGATAATAATCTTTCCAGCATGCATATAGATCAATTACATCTGTGATGAACTTTAATTAGTAGAGAAAAGGTAGTCATTAAGCCATAATTTCAGGATTTAAGGACTGTGGATTCAACACCTCATTGCACAAAAGAAGCCCTGTGGAACTTGAGACAAAACATATGTTTTGGTTTGCCTCAATTTCTGATCTGTAAATTAAGAAAATATTGCTGTATTTATTTATGAAAATAACCAGGTATTCAAGGAATTGAAGGCCATGAACACATAGATATACATATTATTAATGAATAATCCATATTACAGTAGTAATCTGGTGCTCATAAATACTCAGGTCAACCACAAGAGCATAAGAATAGAAGATAGCTGATGGATCATTGAACAAATGCTGTTCTAGAGGGGGCCAAGAGGATACACATCATATGTCAGCCTCTAATCTGTTGCTAAACAGAAATTATGCAAACCTGGCTTGCAACTCCAGTGCTGTCCATGTGGCATCTAGGAACACTATTTTGGGTGAGAAAGGCTTTTATTTCTATATGAAAACCCCTCTGTCCCATTCAAAAAGTTTTCTTCTTGCTGCCTTGAACACCAAATTGGGGTGTTGGGGTTTTCTATTGCTCAGGTAGACCACTTGTAGATTTTTCTTTCTTTTTTTTTTCTTCTCATTCAACTCACTTTACAGAAGATGCCATATGGTAGGAAGCTAGTAATTTCCTCCTTTGATTCTCAAATGGCCTTTGGTCCTTATTAATCCAGTGGTCTAACCAAGCTGTGCATCAGTGAGACCTAAGCAAGTAGGTAAGGACAACATGGCCTAGGTTAGATTTAGTGCAATAAAAATGAGTAAGTCAATGAATGACCCAGGTTTTCCGGTGTTAGGTGTTGTAATATTAGAACCCACTCTGAGGAAATTGCCATTGTGTTTTAAACCAAGGCTCCCATAATTTGAAAGTCTAGCAAGACAAGAAACTTCCAAATGTTAAAACAGAACTAAACACATTAAAAAAATCACTAGTTCACGTAAAATTTACAAGAAATCTATACTAAGATTTACTTAACAACAGTAGACACCTCCTTAGAGCTTTTCTTCATAAATTGCATGCTGTTTCTTCTAAATCAGCAAAGACTTCCCCTCCAGAGCCCTGGAACAGGTTGCCAAGAGAGGTGCTGGGGTCTCCTTCTCTGGAGATCTTCAAGACCCACTTGGATGCAATCCTGTGCCACATACTGTAGGTGACCCTGCATGTGCAGAGGAGTTGGACTAGATGATCTCTAAAGGTCTCTTCCAACCTTAAGGATTCTATGATTCTGTATTTCCATGGGATATTTTAACAGTTTTAGACAAAGGTGGTCATACCTTGCATTTCTGTTAGAGAGAAGCTGACCCACAACCTGCTTCACAGTGGTACAAAGACTGTTGCTGAGTGGAGACCTCAAATAACCTTCTGCCTCTGCAGCTGGTTAAAGTTGGCTCAAAGGGGAGCTCAAACAGAAGCACTATGCAGTATCCTGGGTTAAGAATTGAGAATGCAAGGTGATATGTTTATATCTTTGCTGAATTTATATTTTAACTAATACATTTTCATTCATTATTTCCATTAGAGTGGTTTCTCCACTGATAATACGTAGGACAAAATCAGTCTGCAAAGCACAAATAAGCAGCAGCTCAGGGAACTCCGACCAGAAGAGGCCCTTGGATACCTGACGTGGTAATCCCAGAGTCCTGAGCAGACAGTGACCTCCAAGATACTCATAGAAATGAGGTAAGGATAAGAATCCTCAGACCTCATATTCACTTAACCTCTCTTTATCCACTGTTGCTTATATCATGAAAAAGATCCACTAAGATAGCTAAGTCAAGCACACAGATTTTTGGAAAGTCAATCCTGAGGTTGCACTTCTGTTATTTCTTTTCTTTTTTTGCAGATACAAGCAGGGAATCACGTAGTCCAGCTGTCGCCTGTGAGAAAGGCTCGTTCCTACAGCTGTCCCATCCACTGTCCCAAGAGAAACAAATCCAAAGCACGCTGTCCTCATCTGACCCAGGGAGCCAGGAGCTCCACTTCTGAAGAAAGGAGATCAAAAGGTGCTTTGCATTTCCCTCAAAAGATGTTCCCTTCATTCTAATCTCTTCACTCCTAATCACTTCATTCTCATCATTTCAATCTGCTTTCAGTGAAAGCATTATCTCCTGGCAAGAGATGGTTTCAGAGCCTTACTAGGGCCTTGACAAAAACAAAGGAGGATCCCAGTCATGGATGCTTCCATCTTTTTACATCCTGCATCCCATGCATAGATTCTGTTTGCTAATTGCTGTTGGATACCCACACAGTGCAGACAAGATCAACATTGCACGCTATCGAGATTCAGGGAGTTGATCAAAGTGAGGAGATAAGAATCACAAAGGCCAAGTTTATGACTCTGTTACTGATACGATGACAGAGCAGGGACTAATCTAGATACTAGCATAATTGATAATAACCTTGGAGCTTCTCAGAGCTTTTTAATGACCCAAGAATCTGATGAATGCTGGTACATGGCAAAATTCTTGCCATGCTCCTAATGCAATCTTTACCTCAGGATGCAGGAAGAGGTATTAGGTCAGTTAAATTACATTGGTGGGTCAATCCTGAGCAAAAGGATTACTTCACATGCAAATATTGGGTGTCTGAGTTCTTGCCTCCTAATGTTCCCCAAATCCTGGAAAACAACATCACTAAATGAAGACAAAAAACCACATATATCTGTTGGATAACTCAGCGCCTGGGAGGCAATCCAAATTCACTAGGCAAATTTGCTTATATGAGTTAGGAACCTGCATGTCACGCCTCAGCCTGGAATCAATCATATTTCAGTAGCTATGGTAAAATATGCAAACAGTGACTTCCAGCTGAGACAAGTTCAGCACAGCTTGGCCAACGGGGTGGAGGCTCCATTTTTGACTCACCTAATAGAGTTACTGCCTAAGGACCATGAGGGTCTCCGTGCAACATGCACATAAGCCATGAAGTCCAGCCAATGCTGGGAGAAGGGGCGGGGAGAATTCTATTCATGTTTTTGGCCACCAGCTGGATGGGAAGAGTGAGATTCTGCTCCTGAGCTTGTCTCAGCTGGAAGGAACTCACTGCAGACATAATTCATCTAGACTGTCCTCTGCAGCTTTCTGTATGAATTTCATCCCAAGGCATTTTGGAGCAGTGCATAATGTAACATGACAACACTGCTGAAATCCAATGATTTCTATCAGCACTGAGGGAAGACAGATCCTCAGGTAGTGTCAAACAGCAGCACTCCACAGACTCTCAGAAAACTAGGACTCAGACCCTTAAAGGCATTCTTCCCTTAGGATACCTACCCCATTTTAACTGTGTCAAGAACACTGTTGCTCCTCCCTACCAGTTTCATATCTGTGCATTTATGCAGTGTGTTAAACACTGATGGCAACTTCGCAGCTAATTATTGGAACTTGTGCATAGTCTTCAAAGATGAATTAGAAGTTACATATTCTATTCCTTTTATCTATCTCTATGCAAGTTACCCAAGTCCACTTACTCTTTGCCCTATGTATGCCTATTCTGTTGATCATTTTACATGCTCTGTTTGGAT
>JAUBOD010001074.1:1389484-1402618 GCA_032353885.1 Nothura maculosa | reverse complement strand
GCAAGTTACCCAAGTCCACTTACTCTTTGCCCTATGTATGCCTATTCTGTTGATCATTTTACATGCTCTGTTTGGATTGTATCCTTTAATGCCAGCTCTTTCATAGCATGGAGATGCTAGATGCCAAAGATTTTAGGAGAATACAAAAGACAGCAGAGGCACATTGCTTAAAAATGTCGATGCTAATGGTCTTTGCCTTTTTACATCTGATATATGTGTGACCCATATACCCTCATCAAGCCTGGGAAGTGAGGAAATGACCATCTCACTAAGGGTGTGTCCAAAAGAGAGGAATATCTAGGGCCCTATTCTAGCAAGGGGAAACAGATCACCTCATTTTCACATATGAAAATATAGAGTATTAGACATTAGCATAAATCACGAGCTCTTTCCAACTCTTCTCAAATGCTCATTTGCTGTTCAGGTAGGATCTATCTCACCTAATGTTAATCACTCAAAATTTTAGTCACAGATATCTCGTCTCACCTAATAATCCAGTTGTTTGAAGGAAAGGCACTTGCAAGAAGCAATGCAATTCACTGCATAGAAGTTAATATAACACAGGTGATAAAAATCCCATTTGTAGAACACTATTACTTATTGGCATAGAAGATCTATTTTGTCATTAACACCGTGAAGACACATAGGCCCAATCACAACAAATGTCTGAAGTCAAAAGAAATGATGAGTTCACATATTTTGTTATATCTGACAGACAAGGCCATGCATTGGCAATCACATCAGCTATCTAAAAAAGTGAATGACCAAGTCCTCAGGGTGAGTAAAAAGATTCATGTTCACACAGCCAAATCCTTCATTCCAGCTCTTCAGTAACCTCTTCTATATCTTAGTGTATCCAGAAAAGCACCACTAAAGTTAGTGGAGCTATAGAGATTTATAGTGGCTGAAGATAAGCCTGCACTGAACTTTTAGAAAATTCTAACTTACCCTGATTCCTTGTGCTCTCTTCCTAAAATGGAGATCTTGGTGGAAATTCTCCATGGTCTTACCTAGTATTATCTAAGTCAAATGATGGTGCTTCCATCATTTACAAGATGCTCCTCTACATTCCCATATTTTCAGGAAACTGGACATATTGCTTTACCTGTTAGTATTCTGTGCTGAGGGAGATGCAATTCTCATGCAATCCTCAATGTCTCAGTGGACATAATGAGGAACACAGAATTGCACCATGTAGATTCTTCCTTGCTTTCCTTTTCTATAGACACCTGACAAATATCCGAGAACTGTTATCATATCCTTATTTAGCCCGGATTACTACTTGTTAATCTTTGCTCATCAGCATCAGTCCTTCCAGCCCTCTGGCTCTTTGAACACCTTCCAGTTTGTCAAGATCTTCTTGGCATGAGCATGGGATGAAATACGGTAGTCCAGGTGTACTTTCATGGAGCCATAACACCACATCAATTCAATTCCAGGGCTCAGTGCATTGGATCATGTGAGTTCTTCTTTCCCGTCACTTTGCATTTCGCATTTGGGCTTATGGATGCATGCCTGTGCATAGTCTATCTATTCACTCGTATCCATGTGAAGTTGTGCATGTTGACATGGCAACACTTTTCATAAATGTGGAGGCAGGGGCTCTACCTCCCTCTGTTTACTCACCAAGGTGACAAGAAGTGAGGTATTGGCACACAATGAATGAGATCAAGTAATTGACAAGTTTTTGCCTGCCAGCGGAGCTGCTCCAACTGTCCATGTGAGCGCCTGTGCTGCATAACAGGGGAGATATATGTTTAAATTTCTTCCTTTCACCTCAAAATTAGATTGAGCTGAGGTCATGTATACCAGGAGGCATTGCACTTCTGTTGATGGCTGGTGACTTGTCAAGCCACAGCAGTTAGGCTGCATTCAGTCATCTGGTGATGCATCTTCTTTTTTTATTGAAGTGAAATTAAATGCTTTCATTAGTCCTCTTGTCTTCAACTTCAATTTAGCTGCTGTGCCAGTAAAATCAAGATTACACTATATGACACAGGGTAACTTTTCCTTCTAGGTAAGACTAACAGGATCTTAATTTTATTCTTATACAGTAATTAGACACAGTTCTCAAACGGTAATACTGAATGACTCTTCAAAGTGAAAAGAAATTAAAGCCAATTTAAAATTGGTGAATGGATAAGATTACCAGTTCCTGGGAACTGTGATACTCTTTCATCACCACGCATCCACTGGCAAAGTAGACCTTCCCTTCCCTGAACATAAGCTAAACTTGATCCAAATAAACTGAACCAAAACACAGCAGGACAATTTATTCTTCATTACTTCCATATTTGGTTCCACTGACTCCTACCAGGATGTTCTCTAAAAGGCAAGGCTGCCTTGTTCTGCCTCTGAACTACCATGTTTATTATAGGAAAAATGTGCATTACTTAACATACTTCAGGTAAGACTGAATATAGTGCCACTTATATAGTGCATTTTTTTCCTTGGAAATATACGTTCCAAAACCAGCCTACTAACAACCGCTTTTTCTGGACAAAGTGTATTGGCTTGCATGAAACAATACTTTTTCCTTAGTTTGTCACATATTGAACTCTCAGAATGGGATTCAATTGCCGTATGACATTCTTTATTGCACCCCCAAGGCGCCAGCCTACAGTTTTATCCCACAAGTCTAGTATCTACCAGGCTCCTTTGTGTGTCTTGGATGCTGTGGGGTGTTAGAAGGGCACTAGATGTCTATGTAGAAGTTGTCTTTGTAGAAGTTGACATGTTCTAGGGTATATCCTAGCTGCTCTTCTGTTACAGATCTAAGGGCATGACCTCCTCATTGTCCCTGTGGTGTATAATACATGTAGATACCTCAGATAACAGAGATTCAAAAAGACAAGGGTCCTTTGAATATCACAGATATCTATACAAGCCTCACAAATATGATCTGAAGCTACAGGAGACCTGTTCCCTTCTGAAGCAGCATCTGAACTCCATGAAGATCTCCAAAAGCTCCAGACACTTGTGTTTAGTTAACAGTATCAGACTTAGCAAGGATTATTAATGCTCAATTCTGAAATTCTCCAAATTCAGCATGGGATTAAAGTTCTCATATTTTCCTTGCTCAGATGGTACACAATACTGAGATTGTGGAAAGAGCTATCACTGCTAAGAGAAAGCAGTTTGCAGCACCATATAAGCCCTTGAAGCCTATGGATTTCTTAAAAAAATGCTAGATCATTTCATTATTTGTGTGATTCTCCTTCTCTCTGTCCACCTCTAGCTGACTCAGGTACTCAGCTACCTTGGAATTTAACCAATTCTCCTATTATTATGGCTTGAGTGAAGATAGCATTCACTGCATAATGCAGAGACTCTCCAGTTCTCTGAGTCATCATATAGAAGGTGTATACACATCACTAATGATTTACCTACATGAGATGTCATTGCATAACACTCTGGATGGTAAATATATTGAGTCCTATCTATTCCTCACTAATTCTGAATACAGATAGTCAACATTATATGTACTTGAATAATCTCTCTTTGTGAAATAATTCCCTCAAAGGGGATAAGCCACTTCACACTTAGGACTCAGTTCATTTGCTATGACATTTTGGAGACACTTTTCTGGGATTAACAGATATGGCATGGGAATTTGGGGAGATCCAGGGCTTTTTGGATAGATAGATGGAAACCACTCAGCTGAAACCAGATCCTTACATGCCTGCAACAAACTGATATCTCAGTGCGTGCCAGGAGATGGGATTCATTTGTCCAGCTGATGATATCTGGGATGTGGAAGCTCACATCCAAGCAAGTCATCCAGATTTCCTTTCCATCAGTGAAGGAAATAGGTCCTTCTAGGGCACAGTTGTTATGCTACCTTAAAAAAAAATCTTTAAGGTGGGATAAATGTCTCCCTAGAAACATCTATTTCTCCTTTTCTTTATTTTTTTCTGACTATGAAGGAGCCCAAAGTAGATTTGTCTTTTGATGTTTTGACATGAGTATCTTAGAGTACCTCCTGAAAGAGGCAAAGTAGTGCACAGACACCATTGCATGAAAAATTCAAATCTCCACTTAGGGTTCAATCTCATGGTCAAGTTAGTGAAGCCTAAATTGCTATGCGCTAGCTGACCCACAGCCATCCTACATATGTGGATTCCTAGCCTACAGCAAATGCTAGTGAATGTGATTTAAATTAACCCTTTTTTATTGTGGGTAAGCAAAGTCTAATTACCTCACTTGCTGCAGGCTAAGAGTGAGCACACAGACAGTTACCAAGGGTCAGCTGATGTGTGGTAACTTGTTACACCGCAGAAACTTGATCATGAGTTTAATTTGCTATAACTTCCATGCACAGGCAAACTCTTAGGCTTGGAATCTAATTCCCACTGAAGCCTCAGGCAGTACAGAAATGGCTAAAAGTTGGATTAAGGAGCGGGAGCAGTCACACAGATACCCTTCTCTTCTCAAAGGTGCTACAACACGGGCGTCAAGCCATATTTGCCTGCTGAATACTTCAGAATTTTGCACAGATGTAAGTAATTAAAAGTGGCAACAATCAAAAAACTAAAATCCTGAATGCTTCTCCAGATCAAAACATTAACAGATACCCTGTGACAAATAGGTAACAAATCTAACAGTTAAGATGTGGAAGATCCACATGTATTTTTTTTCTAGAGAGTTCTAAAAGGTTACCAAAGCACCAAAAATGTCCAAACAGATATAAGGAAAAATTCACCAGGGAACTTGCTCCATATTAATCTTTGGTTGCTTTCAAATGCGCCGAAACACCAGTCAGCTAATGCAAAAGTTTCCCAGGGACCCAGTTCACAGGCTGATATATATACATGTAGATGTCTACATATAAAGGACTTGTCTAAATTTTATAATGCAATTCAGCTGCCTAAACATATGTGTCTAGTGCCATTCAAGGTTCCCTAGGGTGTCCCAGTTGGTTACTGTTCTAGAAAGGCATGGGTCTCTTGTAGGTCTCATATCATATCTGACAGACTTGTGGTGATGCCTTGAATATCTTATGGCATCCCAAATACTGAAGATGCATGTGTATGGGAAAAATTAACCAAGGTTTATATGCCTTCGTCTGTGAGCTGAAGCCTTATCCAGTTTCCTGTAATATGGCATTTTGTATATAGAATATATATTCTTTCTGATGAGCAAAATACATATTCTTGTGCCAAGTAAATTTTTTACAGAAAAAAAATGACTGTTTTTTTCATGTATACACAAATGACATAGCTAATAACTCTTGACTCTGGCTTTACTGAACTCCTTGTAGACAAGTTATTTTGCAAGTGCACCTGATATATCCAAGACTGCAGGTGTTCCCAGTCACCTCTGGGACCAAAGTCTCCAGCATCCATAGGTAAACCTTGGAAATGCTAGACCTACATTATGCTAGTGGGTTGAGCTGGCTACCATCACCACTCCCTTGGAATCACTGAAAGGTAGGTAAGTATTTCAACTAAAGAAAAAGGTCTATTTTGTTTAAATTTTACAAAGATGATCACCTTTGTGATAACAGTAAAAACTGGACAGTCCTTATTTTTTGAAAAAAAGCTCTGGTTCTGTAAAGATCAGAGGATCCCAGGTTGATGCTCTGCAAAGTCATGCTAGTTGCAATAACCTCTCCCATTTGCTCAGGATATTCTAAGGAAATCTCCCAGTTTCCAGGTTGCCTCATCTGAATGTGCAGCCACAAAAGCATAATGAAATGCCAAGATTCATGCTTATGAAATCAGTCTGGAGACAGAGACTTTCTCACTGGGGAGGTTTGAAGCAAAGAAGGAAGCTTCCAGAGATTCATAGCTTGCTTAAAATCTTCCCTGCAGTCAGAATTGCTGTAGTGTTAGCACAATTGGACTTTGAAAAGACGTGTAGATACTAGAAAACTTCTCAAGTCATAGTGCTTTGCAAGCAACTTCCGTTGCTTCCTCAGCCACAATGACCTCATATTTCATCTCTTCATTGTAATACTGTTGTGGTAATATTGTCAGTTGCGGTCACCACCCTCTAGGCTGTAAAGCCATGGCAATTCACACCATTTCAGCTTTAAACAGGTTCTCAAGGCTGCGGAACTTCATTGGATTTGTCAAAATCTCTACATTCACCAGAACTAAGATGTCCTGCATTGTCATGCGCAAACCAAAGCTAAAGCTCCTACAGTGGAGTTCATCTCATCGTATTTCTCTCTAGTCACCCAAAAGTTATTCAGATAGTTAAAGCTATCATGACAGAGGTCCTGCTGTCATCATTAGAGAGAGAACAGCACCTCAGATCAGCTAGTTGTTTTGTTCTAAAATAGGTAGACTGAAATGGCTTTTAGAGAAGTTTGTCCCTACAAATGGAGCCTACATGATAGTCATAAACGAAGTGTTTAAGTTTTAGGTGGCAAAGGTTTGACATGATGAATCCTACACCTCTTGTGAGACACAAAAAATTCAGCAGAGGATTTAATTCCAGTTCAGAGAGGATTAAAAAAATACCTTTCAGTTGGGTTAGTCCTCACTGGTAGCAGTTCAGATCAATAATTCACCAAAATATTGTTAAAATTATGCTAGGCCATTTGCCAGTTACAAATCACCACGAACTTCTGAAGGATGCAGTGATGAACATTCCTTCTCTTTCCACTAAAACAATCTCACTGTCTGCATGTATCCTTGAGCATGCAGGACTTTACATCCTGGGCTGGTAACAGAGAAAGAGAGGAAACATCAGACTTCATATGATGATGATTTTCCTCAACTGACCAGAACTAGCTGCTGAAGAATATAATGTAAGTATGCTGCACAAGATATATGTGGAATATTATTTCATTGCACGTGTCTCATTTTGATCTCCAGTAGCTAGGAATGGCCTTAAGCCTTAAAAAAATGGCCTAGTTTGATCCCAAAATACTTATTCTCATTAATTAAGAAAGACTTGAATATTTGCAGTCTCCCTGTAAATATTCTCTTGGAAAACTCTCTTCACAAATTCTCTTCAATCTTGTTCGGTTCTTGCTCTGAATAACACTCTACTGTTCAACTCCAAGCTGTTGGCTTCTTTCAGCAAACCTCTGTTGGCTATTTCTACCTCAAGACAGAAGACAAAACTCAGATGCTTAGGGAGTAGATGTCATTTACCTTTTTTTCTGAGGACTATTTAGCATTTGGATGAAATCAGAACTGCCCTCCCACTCAGGTTTCATTTTTTAATGGCAAATGTTTTCTTTTCATGAGATAACACTGCAAGCAGTAGTGTTAAGTTGAGTAAGTTGAGCAGTAGTGGTGAGTACACTAGTTGTACTCAACTTCTGTATAAGCCTGAACTGAAAGAGCTGTGGTGTTTTTATCAGAGAATATTTAGGAGTTTTACTTCTTGTCTCCTAATAATATTTCCAGGAAAGGACAAGGATCTGACAGGCTTGTAAGGCCTCTGGAAGAAGTTACTGATCAGCTACTCCTAAAATAGGGATAAAAACATTCCAGACATCAGTTAGCATCACATCAATGACATCTCTTGGGTGTTCATACTCTTGGTCATACTTCAGCTGTCTAAAAGCTAAGTGTCTAGGCTGTTTCTAGAGTAGATGGAGAAACAGAAGAAACTCCAGACAGTGACTCATCACATCCACCAAAGATACTTATCTCAGGAAGGATGAATCGCTTATGGATGATGCCCATCTCTTTCTAGAGAGAGATAAGATGAGTGTCCTAGATATTTGAGCATTATATGGCTAAAATTAAGTCAGATGAATTACATCTACAAAGGTTTGTAGGGAAGAAACTAAGGATGCAACTCTTGGTATGCTTGGATGCAGATTTCCTCATATTTTCTGAGCATGATCTGTTTTCAAACAGGGTCGTCCCATGTTGGTAGAATGCTATCTCATGGATGAGCTGAGTCTTTCCCATTCAACTTGCAAGGAGATGCCTAAACATGATAGCATGCGTCAGCCTACCTTTGGGATCATGAGAAAAGGACCCACCCCAAAAGCTAGTGTTTTTGGATTGGAATGTTGAATCCAGTTCCTGGAATGCTTTAAAGAGGTTTTTCCTCATTCAGTCACTTGGGCCAAGGCAGTTGCACTCACACTGCTCCCAGACACAGTTGTCTACCTTTGTAACCCTGGAAGACTCTTGGACCAAGCGCCTCAAGTTGTAAAATCAAGAGTTTCTCTTTGAAACTGCTGCCATTCTTTGTGGCCATTTCCCAGACCTGTGGGATGTGCGTGAAAGAGCGTTGGGCACTTGCTGACCTCAAGGCAACCCACATGCACTGCTCATCTCACAACCAGACCTTCTTTTTTCCCCATGGTTAAATATTGTTTCATGTGACTAACTTTGTGTCTCCACATGTTTAGACCTCTTCAAAGCTTAGAGGCTGGCTATGGGAAACAGAATTATTACTATTATGCCAGTGCCCAGAAGGTCTCTAACTATGTGGCAGGCAAAGCTTGTGGAGTTGGTGGACTATGTGCCCATGTTCGCTAAAGCTAGCTGCAAGGCTCTCAGAATGAGCTGTTCTATAAAAAAAGAAAATGTGCAGTTGAGTAAAACCTGGCAAATTATTTTTGGCAAGCTGAAACTGCATTAAAATAATTAGAAATGTAGAAATGGAAGATTTGGGGCATTTCTAAAGCAGAAGAGTTTAATCTTATTTTTCCTTTCTTCCAGGGTGGATACTCCAGGGTATTGAGGTTAAAGGCACAGACCCAAGTTACTGGGAGTTAAACCAGGGTGTGAGCCATGTGAACACCCATGTGAACATTCTTACCCCCTGGTATATATGAACCATCCTGTAGTTATTGCAGGGTAAGAGCATTCACACGGGCAGTTACCACAGAAAAACTGGCATCTTATTAGTTCACACCCTAACTTACCTCGTGGTAATTTGTTCATGTGCCCATCCCCTCAGGTACCATTCCCAAAGTGAAGTTAGAGGACGCAATGTCCCCTTTATATTCGTAGTCAGCAGCTTAGTGGTTTAGGGCACTCATCCACTGTATGGGAAAATGAGCTTCATAAGTTTCCTCTGCTTAATTTGAGGCAGGGTTTTGAACATAAGTTTCTTAAGTATCAGTAGCACACCCTAGCCAACAGATTATTCTGTTCCACAGAACTACCAAATCAATTATTCACATTGATTGAGTCTTCGCCAACACCAGGGACTCAGCCAGAAACTTCTAGAGCTTAGAGCAGAAGCTCTCGACTTAGCTCTCGACCTGGATGCAGATCAGGATAGATGGCATATGGATGGATTTTGAAAATGCTGAAGCCCATTAGGATATACACAAAAGTTCTGAAATGCTGCCTTTGCATGCCCCAAAACCCCATCTCGCTTCTAGCCAAGTTTTGCTACATGTTGTCAGACATATACAAGCCTTAACTGGGTTCCCTCTCTCTCCTGCAACGGGATAGGAGATGGGACTGAGAGATATATGTGTAATTTACATACATTATTACCGTATGTCCTTGATAGCGTGTATAATAATGTTCTGTTTATCAACCCAACACGGGAAAGACTTTCCCTGCTCTCAGGCTTAATCTCACACTATGTGACCCAGCTTGGTGCCTGTGTGCACAAAAAGAGCAGAATCACCCAGATATTTAGGGATAAACTCAAGGCTAACCAGCACCTCCCTGGCCCCAAATCAGAGTAGGAAGCAACTTGCAGGAGACCTGAAAGAACTCAGAGTCTAAGATATAATGCAAAAAAATGCTCCAAAGTCTTTTAGAGTTAGAAGGTTGGAAGATTTCAGCTTGTCTTCAGATTCGAAGCCATGGCTAAGGAGCAGAGTGGGTGTGTTTGTTATCATATATGTATACACATATGGACATAAATATACACATAGATTATACATGTGTACATTTGTTTTCCAGAGTAATAGATATCTATTTTCTGCAAAGAATCCTCAAAGTACTGAACTAGACTTTTCTACAAGATGTCACTGTGAACTGCTAGTACTGCTCCACCAAAAAATGGGTGCACATCTGCAACTGTCTTGCTCCTGTGCTCAAAAAACATGAAGTTGACTGCTGCTTCCAGCACAATTTTCATGAGCCTCACTCTATCTCATGACCCTCTACAAAAATGCTGGCAAAGTTGAGCCGGTATGTCCCACATGAGAGACACACACAGTATGTTTTAAGCAGGTGTGGGACATAAGCTGTGTTTAGAAAGCAAAAGTGTTCCAAGAAGTGGAATTTTCCACCCTCTTTAAGCCTTAAGTTTCATGCACTTCATCTCCTCCTCAGTTCAACAATGCAATATGTCTATCACAAACTCTGTGGTATACCCCACTCTTGTCCTCCTTCCTCTCACATACTGCATGTCTGATGCGCTAAAATCCACTGAGTGAAAAGATTGTCAGAAATGTTACACAAAAGTCTTTGTCTTCAAGCCCTGTCCTGATGTTCTCATTCCAGTTTCTGCAACTGCCCTTTTCCTCATAGAAGAAACCCAAGGGAGACAATAACACTGCCATACTGGAGACATCTAGAAAAGAGACCCATGAAGATATACAGGAAAAGGGGAGAATGAAATGAAACAGAAGGAAAGCAGCAGAAAATGAAAAAAGAAAAGGAATATACAACAAGGAATTTTTCTATGAGTTGTGAAAGGAGTGAACACTGGCTTCCCTTCATCCTTCTGTGTGGATTCTCTGATGTCCAGAGCACATCGCATGCACGTGCATGTGCATGAACACACACATGTGCATGCACACAGATGCACGCTTGCACTGCAGCCTTTCCCTCTGCAAGGGCACCGGGAACATTTCCCCTCCACTTTGCTGCCCTCAAGCTCTTGTGAGTCTTGTGTGTATCAAGTATCCCTGAGATCTTCTGCCAAACGTTTGCTCACTTGGCCAACGGGTTCAAACATCACTAGAGGGACAAACAGCCGTCGGGATTGCCTAAACCTGGGTTTCTGCAGACGCCCGTCTGTAAGAGATAGAGCAGAGGAGCAGCATGTCTGAGAGCCCCACTCCCTCCCTGCCCCCAGCCTAGCAAACCCTTAGGTGCTCTCCTGCCTAATCCCCACCGCACGCATGCCCTGGAGGACATCAGTCCCTCAGTACAAGCTCTCTTCCCACAACTCCACATCTGCATTTTAAACACACTTTGGGAGAGAGCCTGGATTTCACAAGAAAGGGGTCCAACACTGACTGGAAATTACACCTTGAGAATTTCCATCTAATACCCATCTATCAGTCTGTTAATAATAATGTCCAAGTGAGCATAGTTGTACCTAAGGCTACGTTCATGCCTATCTTAGCACCTAGATGGTCTTAATAGCAAAAGGCTGTGTACAGACATGAAATTTAGGCAATTTAGAAAATCTTTCCTGACCTCTTTAAGATAGAAGAAATTTAGATAAGCCCGACACCGTGGAGTTCACAGTAACAGCTACAATCAAGGAATTTAAGAACCAGACAGCATATTAGTGTGAAGAAATTTTTACAGATCTTTTTGTAATAACAAAGTCAGTGGAACCCTAGAAATGCCAAGATTGGCTTAAGGGGCACATGATCTCTCTCTTTCTTTTTCTTCTCTCTCTTCTAGGAAAAATCTACCTTACTTGCCTTCCATCTGCTCAAAAAAAAAAGAAGAAAAGAAGAAAAAAAAAAAAGAAAAAAAGAAAAAAAGAAAAAAGATGATGTGTCTAAGATCTTACTCACAGACATAATATTTATTTATTTAATAAAATAAAAGATATGGAAAAAAATCAAAGCTACTTGCTAATCGCGAGCTACCAACAGGCTCAGGAGAAAAAAATAAGGGGATTTTCATTATAGGTATTTCAAAATTGTGATTGTCCTTGAAGGTGGACTGCGTCACTGTACCTCTGCTTTTCAGTTCTTTGCTATTTCCAAATATTAATCCAAAAGACTGTATTTTAATAAGTAATGTCTCTCCAGGAGCTCTTTTATTGAATGAACCCTTGTTTTCTACACAAGTACCACAGAAAAATGAAATAGACAGACTTTGCCCTTGGAGTCCCACAGCTCTGCTCAAGACTAGCTGAAGGATTTGAGATTGATGGAGTTAGCTCATTTGTCCTAGCCTTATTCATCCAGAAGTCAAGCATCTAACTAGTCATCTAAGTTGTCCTGATCACCAACTGAGAGGGATAAGTTCCTATGAAGAGAGAATCATTGCATCCTAAGATTGCCGTCAAAGATAGGACTAGTGAATCACGATGAGGAAGTGTCAGTCTTCATTCACTGACTATAAACGGTACTTAGATGACTAGCTCAGATGGGATGTCCAGCTCGGAGATGACTATGATGAATCCTGCCTAGCATGGCTGCAGTATGTAGACACTGTGTACATCTCTTCAACAAGGTGAATGAACCAAAACTCATCACTCACACTCTCTGTTGTACTGACTCATGAGTGTCCAGGTGCCCTGGCCAGTATCCTCACCTCTCATGGTTTTAGAAACTGTGAGTCAAAGGTAACTCCAGCACAGTCCTCCCTACCATACCACAGACTTTGCTCAGTGACTTCATGCTCTATGTTGAAATGGTATGTGAGCAGCCCACTTGTGTCATGGACTATAGTGGATAGTCTCTGCTGGTTTTCCAGCTGTCTGATTCCCATATGTGCAGATCACCAAAGTAGCTTTTAAATTTACTGGCCACCTATACTTAAAGTCTTCATGATATTTAGTGGAATTACAGCCCCTATCTGGTGCAGGTAAATGTTGTTTTTATCTCAGTTTTAAAGATCAGAAATAGTGGGCCAGAAAGGAACTTCTGCTGAAGATCATCTGAATCCTGGAGGCCAGAGAAAGGATATGACATCCCATATGCTAAGCATGTGCTTTAGCCACAGGGCTGTCTTTTTTTCCCATGGTGTTATTAAGGAGTTTGCAATTCACTGGATAGTCAAGGTTTTGCATATTGTCCTACCCTTACTAAAAATGGACAAGATTAGGCTCTTCCATGTAAGGATCCATATAAGAGCCTTAATTTTAAGTCCAGATGAGTACCACTGTCAAAGACAATCGTACCACTATTGCCAATACAGGTGACCTGTGTGGCCATGATTCATGACAGTAATTACTACCACTACCATTGGAAAATCTTCTGGTTGCCATTACAGCTACGTTATAATCTTATTAGAGCTGTAAGCAAGCTGTGCTGACAACACAGTTGTAAGGCCT
>JAUBOD010001074.1:1368701-1383459 GCA_032353885.1 Nothura maculosa | reverse complement strand
ATTAGTAAGATGACCTACTTGAAAAACTGAAAATTTAGAGGTGTATGGACATTTACAAGGGACATGTTTTGCTATCTGAAAGGGGTTTCTTTGGGGAGAAAATAGCTAATTTCTTAAAATTTTGTTGAGAAAATGCTTGCTTTGTGCCTTTGCTCAGTACTCTGAATACCATATTGCTGGTTTTAAGATTAGTTCATCTTATAAATATATATTAGAACAGTTTGCCAGCATATCACTTTGGCCTAGCACATGCTATTTTGTCTCCAGATTCTCCTCACATTTGAAACAAGGGTTGTGCTCTTCGTAATGCCTTGGAAAATTGTCAAGACCAGCCATGGCAAAGGCTTCTCATGTGACCTTGGTCCAGCCACTTGATCTTGATGGGAAGGTCATAGCTGGACTACACTAGGAGTGACCTCGGTGCCATCAAGGCCTTCTTCTCCAATCTCACCAGGAGAAATGGAGATGGGATTTCCTTTACCCACTGCTCCCTGAGCACCATGGCTCTTTGCCATCACTGCTACCCACTGCAGATGAATACCACTGTGTCCAACATGTGAAAATACATATTTTTGAGCCCTGGAGATTGCATTGAGAGTTCTGATGCCAACATCAAAGGCTCACGCTGTCCCTTGGGTGAGCTTCCACCACTCTGCCTCCTTCCTGTCTGACAAAGGATGATCATCTCTCACTTTACACACTTGCTCTCTGCCAAACCTAAGGGAAAGGTTTTTTTACAACAAGGAGCCTGCCAAGATTCAGTTCAGTCCTCATGGATTCGCAAGAGAGAGGCATTGCGTTTCTTACAAGGTCAAGAGCTCAACCTGGTGAGAACGGGAGCCGCTCTGGGAGTCAGATCTCCAGGGACATCCCCACTGGGACACAATCCAGGTGCTTCAAGTGACATGGGATACGTAAAGGCATTGCACTAGTGATACCCAGAGTGATGCTATGGGCTCCATTCTCTTTCTCCTGGCACAACTGCCTTCCATTCTCACTCCTATGCACCCACATGTCTCAAATCACAAGAAATAAAGACAGAAAGAGTTATTAAACTACACTGCCAAGCTATCAGGGGTTGTGTGAGTGCCTACAACAGGACATGGAAGTGTTTGCCCAATCTACCTCTCCATGGTAGATTCCTGTGGAGTCTCCATGACCATTCCTGATGGATAAAACAATAGAAAACCTAAACTATTTCCAAATATTCCTAAAATATTCCTAAAACACATCTCTCACATCCACTTTCCAAATGCCATCTTGGCATCTCCACTTGCACTCCTTCCTTTCCTTGGTATCTGAATAATATTTAAAAAAAAAGAGAAAAAAAGAACAAACAACAACAACAAATCATTTTGGTGCTGGTCTTCAGCTGCTGAAGCTCTGAGTGTAAAGCTCTATCTCTCTGTGTTACAGCTGCTGCCAATGGCTCCTTTCGGTCAAGCCACATCAGCAGTGCCAGAGAAGGTCCCATGGGGTTATTAAACTCCCGTATAACGCAGCGACATGTTCCAAGAAACTCGTCACCTTGCTCCCAACAGATACCAGTGCCCTCTTCATTTCTTATTTTTAAAACAGCTATTTTTAAAGCCTGATGTGTCCCTTTCTGTAAATACACAGCCTAGGGATTTTCTTTCTTTGAAAGTTTCTAAGAACTATTGTCCTGCCTGTTATTCCCACTCAGTAAAAGGTATCCAAAGCTGTTGCAAAAGCAGAGCTGCCTCGTGGGAACTTTTCCCCTTTTCTGTCCTAACTTGCTCCTCTTTTCTGTCCCAAACTTCTTCCTGCACATCCAGCCACACATCCATGCCCATGCTGAGGCCATCAGGCTCTGCAGCATGAATGTGAGTCTCAATTTTAAGCAGGTGCCCCTACACTGTGGTGGGGACAGCAACTGAAATAGCTCACTCGGACAAGAAAAAAGGTCTATTTGTAGTCCAACAGAATTATAGTATTTGATGTGTGTCCACCTGCTCCTTTCCCCAAATGCACCATCTATGTTTCCCCTGATTTCTCATTTTTTTGGAGAAAAAGATAAGCAAACCCCAACTTTTTCCAACCCCTGTTTTCTTTGGGTGATCAAATTGTTTCAAGGTCGAAAGCAATGCAAGTATCCGTAGCTCTGCATGCATTAGGATGGACTTACATTTTAATTAGAAACTATTATTTGGGAATGGAGTGGGGAGTGGGGCTGACACAGTTTGGGGAAGGTTAATTACAGCTTTTCTGCTCTAAGTGGCCAAATCGCTGCCAGGAAACCTAATGGGGAGAGGTTTAAACAGAGATGGTTTAAACGATATGTTCGCCGCTTAATATAAAACCAATCTAAAATAAAGTCAGGCAACCAAATTGCTAACTCAGCTTGCAAGCAGCCTCTGCTTGCAGAGTGCGGGCTCAACTAAGCGGAAAAGAAGAAGCACTCGGGGTATTTGGATTTTGTGATGTGCGCCCGGCAGGACCCCCACACCAGCCTGGTGGGCACCAGGGCTCCAGGACCTGCTCCTTGTCCTGGGTCTTTCTTGCCTCGGTGGGCAACAAGGGGGTTATATTCTTGCTGAAGAATAAATAAAGAGAGAAAGGGGTGTATGATGGATGGATTCAGGCTGCTCATAGAGAAGCAGCTGGCGTCTCCCCCACCTCTGCCAAAACCTCCTTTGCATTTCCATGGCCTAAGGGGGGCTTGCACCCTTTGCAAGCGAAATCTCTAACCCCAGCCCAAGGCTGGGGAAAGGACAAGGGGGGAAAGCAAAAGTCACCCTGTAGTGTCCCCTGTTCCACTCACACCTGATGACTGGCACAGACAGAGCTCCTGCCACCGCTTGGATCCCCTTTCCCTGCCTTTCTGCCTTCTCTCCCTGCCTTTCCCTGCCTCAGAGCGGGATGAGGGGCTCCGGGTGCCGTCCGGCTCTTGGCCGCGGATGGCCGGGCTCCTCGCCCGCCTGTCCGCCGGACCGGTGACAAGGGGGATATTTATGTCGGCATCGGTGGAATGCGTTTCCTTCTGCCACCAGGAATGCAAGCAGAGTTTCTAATTATAAGTTAGATGGGGGCTGTGAATAAAAGATTGCTTTTTAATGACTCCCCGTCCAGGTGCTCTCTCTCTGCCTGCCTTCCCAAGAACACATTTGCATTTTATTACCTTTCTCCCGTCCCGGCGCATTCCCTCGCTTGCAGACATACCTGGCATAGCTGAGGAGCCTGCCTTCAACACCCTCACCTCCGTGCCGCCACTGCCGCGCGCGGGGACCCGCGTTGCCCCCCAAAAACCCACCGCCTGCGCCGCTCTCCCGAGCCGCGACACCACCGGCCCCCGATGCACCTTTTTCCCCACGAGGGTGATGATGATTAGCACCATCGCGATTGTTATTATTATCGTGATGTTTTTTAAGGAAGGGGTTAGGGTGGCTGCGGGGGACTGCAGCGGGGACCCTCGCGGAGCGGGAGCCTCCTTGCTGCAGCGCGCGCTCCCCGCAGCCCAATTACCTCCCCGCGGTAATTACAGCAGGTCTTGCAGTTACATGCCTTGCCCGGCACCATTTGCTTTGCCTTTTTTTTTTTTTTTTTTCTGTGGGGGAGAGAGCAAAAAGGCTCTTAAAGGTGCAGCGCGGAGAAGAGCGTTTTGCGCCGGCAAAAAGCGCGCAGCGGGGAGCGCAGCGCGGGGTCTCCCCTGCCCTGCGCGGCCGCTGCGCTCCCCGCCCTGCCTTTACATAAGGCGCCCGCCTCGCTCCCTCTCACCCCCTGCCTAATTTCCCTCTTAATTTCCCTCTTTTATGCATAAATATTTTTTTAAATGTATATATTTTAAAATAACAGTCCTCAGCGCGAAGGAAATAATCGCCGTAATAACAACAATAAATAAAAAAAACAACGTGTTTTCATCCATCTCCGCACCCCCCCTCCTAGCGCCGCCGCCACCCCGCTTCCTTCCACCTGACTAGCTCGAAATCACCTTGAAATGCTCATGTCAACTTGTATCATTATCTCTTTAATTCAGGCAGCGCCTTTTGTTCTTCGCAGGAGAGGATCAAAGTGCTTTTTTTTTTTTTTTCTTTAAGAAAAACAAAATAAATAAATAAATAACTTTCCGATCGCGCTCGCTCGGCTCGCTCGCTCTCCCTCTCCCTTTTACAGTAGGAGAAGGAGAGTGCAGGTATAACCCAGTCAAAATAAACAAAGCGAATGCATAAATAAAAGAGGTGAAATGCAGGTTCTAAGAACTTGCTGGCGCTGGAACAATCCCACCTCTTTAGCTGAGTGGCAACGAAAGGAGAATTTCAAGTCATCTCTTAAGCGCAGAGGGTTGCAGAGAAAACAGAGGAGGGGAAAAAAATAAATGAAAATGAGAGAAAAAAAAAAAAGAAGAATAAAACTTACCACCAGATTGGGTAACTTGACAGAGCCTGACTCAACCCACAAAGAAACAGGAAATATCCAAAAGAGGCCATTGATGAAAAGTTGTCTTTCCTTTTTTTTTTTTTTTTTAACCAGAGTTGCCAAAAACCTTCCTTTCTTCTGAGGCAGGATGATTATTTTAATAATAATAATAATAACAATAATTTAAAAGAAGAAAAGGGAAAAAAAAAACAGTCAAATGAAGTGAACTCAAGCCGACCAGGTAAATCCTCTCTTGCTTCCTCTACTACTCTCAAGGAAAAAAAAAATCTCAGAGAGGTAAAAAACTCTTCTCTCAGCCAAGACACTGAAGGCAAATATTAAAAAAAAAAAAAAAAAAAAAAAAAGTTTGAAGTAGCTCTCTTAAAAAGGACCCAATCAGCACTTATTGCCAAAGGGAGAATTCTGATGCTTTGGCTTGTTCTGTCAATCAGGAGCGCGAAGTCAGGAATGAGCTAATTGCGAGGAGATAGTGTTTTAATACTCATTAGGGGGCACGTTGGCCCACAAGCCAAGGGATAAAATGTAGTTTTAAAAAGGGGAAGGAAGATTTAGGGGGTTTAAATAGACAGGGGGGACCCCTGTGGATTTGGGTAGCTATAACAACCTGCCCGGATTTCACTCCCTGGGTCGAAGCTACTAAAATGCGGGAAAAAAAAAAGTGTGAAGTTCTTTTTTTTTTTTTCCTGTAATTATTATTTTGTCGATCCACTCCTTTTTGCCGCTCTGTCTTCTCCTAAAATCCCCTTCTCCTGGAGGTGGCGGCGGGGATGCATTCGAACTAACTTTTGGGAAACTTTCTCTTGAGATTTTTTTTCCCCTCCCTTTTCTCTTCTTTTCTTTTTTTTTTTTCATTAAAAAAGAGAGGATTTACACACACACACTCGTGTGCCCACCCGGCCACGCACACCCCTTCCCCAGCAGCCAGATACCCGAGCGCTCCAGTGAAGACATCTGCAAAGAAATCAGCCTCTTCCAGGCAAATTGCAAGGAGGCTCGTCCAGCTCATCCCAATTTGCAGGAGTCACAGCCCCGGCGCTGGCGACCGCGCTGCTGCCAACGACTTCATCCACCAGATCCACCCCACGGGGCACCAGTAATTGATCTCTTTTTTAATTTCTCTCTCTACATATTGCAACCATTTCTCTCCTTTCAGCGGCGGTGGCGGGGGGTGAGACGGGCTGGAATCGCGTGTGTACCCCCCTGTCTAAAAATAGAAACCTCAAATTGGTTTTTTTTTTTTTTCCTGCAGCTTAAAAAACATCATAATTGGAATTAGTATAAAGATGTAGCGCCCAAAGCCCAGGCTGATTTTGCCGCTCTTCTGCAATATATCGTTTAAAACGAGTGTCACCCGGCTGACAGCCCCTGCCCTTGCCCTGGGTAGCACAAGAGGGGTCCGGAGAGGAGAAACCCCCCCTGGATTAGCTAAGAGCTATTTTCTCCCGGGAATAACAGCGACCACTCTCTTTGCCGTGATTTCTTTTTGTTGCCGTGGTGGATGCGGCTGCTGCCTGTTGGATTTTTGCTGCCTTCTGATGGCCTTTTATCTATTTATTTACCTATTTATTTTAGCAAAAGGAGAACTGGATGCAGTTTATTTTATTGGTTTATCAATATTCGTTGGCTTTCTTTTGTTTTGCCTTAGAACGGGGAGAATTTCTGCAGCGCCCAGGGGACAAAGGGGCGTACGCTTTTTCCTGATTTTTTTGATTTTCTTGAAGGAGAACGCGTAACATTTGCACTAGCTCCATCCAAAATGCCTTTTCCCTCTCCCTACATATTGCCTCTTCTCCTTGCATAGGGGCAATATTTCTATTTATACCTCCCTACACAGCTTTATAGTGAATATATATATATATATGCAGAGAGAAATATGTTTGTGCTTAGCTAGATGCAGCGAGACATCCATTCTAGTGAAATTGTATTGGAAATGCATTTCGTTTGGGGATATTTAAATCACTGGGAAATTTGGCAGGGGTCAGGTGCTAATTATTTTCTTTAGGGCTGGATGTCAAGTGATTGCAACCGGGAGCACTGGCAAGGGCTGCACGATGCAATTGTGCCTGCTCCACTCCATCCCGGCTTCCAGGGAAGGGACGGATGCTCCTTGGGGCTCTCCAAGCGAGTACCCACAGTGTCGGTGCTGCCACCATGTCTGGTGCATTGATGTTACCCCCTTTCTTTAGACCAACTCTTGTCCCCTGGGGCAGACAAGGGAGCCAGAGAGTTTCACCACAGAAGGTAGGACTTGGGAGTAAAGAGGAGGGTGGCGGCATCGGCGTGTGAAAAATCATCCTAAGGACTTTCCCTCTCTGTGTTAGAGAAAATCCCATCCAATTATAGCATTACTGGAAAGAACCAAGCGCCGAGGCTTTTCAAAAGCGGGGGATTTCTCCTGCCTTTTCAAGCGCCATCGCTCGCGTGGCGGATGGGAACACACGCGCGCATCCCGTCCCGGCATCCTGGGTCCGCGCCGCGCCGGCGGCGACAGGGGAGGACGCGCATCCCTCCCCGGAGTCCGGCTCGTCTTCCCTCCTTTTGTCTTGGAGCAGAGGTTTAAACATCCCCCCTGGAGCTGCTGCTCCTCCCAGCAGGAAGCAACGGGGCAGCTTCACCTGGAGCTACAAATTCAGCCACTCTCCCTTTCCCTCTTAGCGCCGGGGCTGCTCTTTGGAGAGGATGGAGATAATCCCCTTGGTCGCAGGCGGGCGCGTGCACGCACACGGGCAGCATCGCCGCTCCTTCTGATGCCGGCTGGTTTAATGATGCTGGCCCAAAAGATCTTTGGGTACATGTGTAGAGTTAGAAGTGTTGCCGTGGGTTAGTTATCTGTTAGCAATGTTACCTTTGAAACGGAGTCTCTTATGAGCTGGGTTGTGCAGTCTCTTAGAGTCAATAAAAAGGCTTCCATGGGCTTTATGGACATAGGTGTGTTTGTACATAGCTGGTCGAATCAGCAGGGCTTCCTGCAGGCGCTTGGGTTGAGGGTCTGAAATCCAGGCTCAGTTTGTCCACACTGCTCCATTGGTTTCCACAAGGGCTCATCCCTTGCTCAGCTCTCCCAGACTTTCATGCATGAATAAATGCAGGTGTAACCTTTGCAATGAGTAGGATCTGGCCCTTGGAGGGCTGAGCTCAACATCTCCTTGGTTCATGGTGTTGCTCCTTTTTCTTTTTCTTTTTTTTTCTTTTTCTTTTTCTTTTTCTCCTAACAGCATCCAGGTAGAAGGTTTGAGAAAAGTTCAGCTTCCAGCATTGTGGATCCTCTGGCTGATAGAAAGTAAATCCCATTTCTGATGGACCCACGGGCTGTCTCACACAGGCATTCTACTATGCCCAGTAATATGTTGACAAAACAATCACCAGGTTTGGTTCATGGCCTCCATCAGAGCTGAAGATCTCGATCGTCAAAGGGGAGAGCAAATTCTTGCCCACACTCATGGCTGTGAGGACAAACTCCTGTGAACCGTTGCAAAAGGAAGGGGTAGTTTCAGTTGTCAAGTTGGCACGGGAAAGGGGACGGAAAGGACACCGAATAGCCTCATAGTCATGGGGCTGACATGCCTTACAAAGCATCACAAGCTGGTCCCCTCTTGCTTATTCATGGGCATAACCCAGCTGGCATCTTCAGGGGCCACTTGAGTGAGCAAATAGAGCTGGATTTAGAAACACGACTGCTTCACTGTGCAGTTAGTCACAAGAGGGAACAGCTGGGCTCCTCCATATTCACAAAATGACATCTCCAGGATGCCTCTACCCCAGGGTCCTCTATGTAAAGTAATCAAGGGTAAGGAGAGAATATTTGGAGGGAGCCAGGCAGACAGACAGATGGATATATGGGTGCAGCACAGTCTGTCATCCATCAGAGATATGCTATGTGTCACTTCTCTTGCTCACCTTCCCCCTCTTCCCTGCATGGGGAACATTTGATCTGGCAGCACATGGGAGAGACCATCCTCACTGAAAACACACAAAACCAAGGAAAGTTCCCCTCAGGGCAGGAGCCTTTGCTTATTTATTTAGTTATTTATTAAAGAGGACAAAAATACAATTCTCCCCCTTTCTTCTTTAATATTTGAAATTCCACTAGAAAAATTTAATTCATTATCTGATTTTGACAATAGCCCCTGGGAAGTTTTTGCTGGAAGATAATGGTGCTTCCCTGTTCTAAAATTTACTCACTGGTTGCTCCAGATATGCCTGTCTGGACATATTGGTCTCCATGGTTGGATGAAGCTACCATGGCAGCATAAAGAAGCCACAGTCTATACTTGAACTGTCACCAGTTTTACTGTAGAAATTCAAGGTGACTGTCATTTGGAAGTAGAGCTTGTACAGGTAATATCTGAGATGGAGAGAGTTTTAGGAAAGTACAAAATATACCTACAGTATGGGTTTCACCCATCCTAACTTTACGTACTTTATCTAAATCCTCCTTAGAAAACCTTAGCTCGCTCTTTGGTCAATGGAGCAAGGGAGACATGAGCAACTCAGCCCACCAGAAGATGGTTGTCTACAGTAAATAGTGAATTGCTTCTGGAGTTGCATTTCTGTCTGTTAGGTGTCTAGTTTGATGGTTAATCTTCAGATGGTTGAATTTAAGTGAGATGTGCCCTTGCCTGTTCGCGTGGCTCTAGAGAGGCCCTGAATAAGCCAGGATCACATTCGGGGAATGAGTCTCAACTCTGTAAGTTGAGATATCTCTAATGTTCCCTATATTCCACCTGAAAAGAGGCAAAATGTATTTGATATTGGCTAAAACATCTTTGGATATAGCTTCCATCTGTCCAGGTTATTCTATGACAGACTAGGATATTGGCCTATAGCTTCTGGCTTCTGGCATGAAAATGTCCAAGCTTTCTTCTGATCATAAAAGAAATGTGGGATGGCTGAATGCAGAAGGTCTAGAACTGGTATCTCCCCAAGAAGATGAAAAGGATTAGGTCCAGAGATGGTTGTTCTGTTTAAAGAGAGCTGAGCATCCAGCGTGCTGAACCTTTTGATCCAAGCGCAGTCATGCTTGGATCCTTTGGAGTTTTATACACAGGAGCTTCTGTCACCTCTTGTGGGTTGAAGGGAATATTGCTGGGTTTGGGTCTGTGCTGAATAGATTTCTTCCATGGCAGTCATTGATGAATGTGCCCTGCCCAATAATAGGATAATTTAGAAAGGGAATAAATGTTAAGGCTAGGCCTTGAACTGGTGGCTGGGGCTCTGCTCTTGGCTTTGCCATTGAGCTGTGACTTTGTGCTGAACTATTTGCCATTTCCCGGGCATAGATAACTGCCCAGCTGGGTTGCTCTCTCTGCAATGGGCACTTCTTTAGGACAGGAGACTTCTTCTGCCAGGGCTTAAATGACCACAAGGTTCAGACTGAAACCCATCACTCTGTGATACCTCTCTCTGTTTCCTCCTTCCATCTTCTGGTCCTGGACAGATTGTCCCCTCTCTGGCAGGGATCAGCCCAGTACCTACCTTGCCTCTCTGTGCAGGTGAGGTAGGACTCTCATTGGTGTAACTTTGGCCCACCTAGTGGTATAGGAAGAGAACAGATCTGTAGAGAAAAAGACAAGGCCTAGAAATTCATCCAGTGCACAGGGGCCTGCAGTGCCAGGGCTGTGGTCTCCTCTCTCTACTTGACCACCATCAGCAGAGCCCAAAATGAGGATGGGCTTGGCACTCAGGAAGGTATGTCCATATCTGATGGGGAGAGAACAGTATGGCCTTTCCTAGGAAGGACCTTTTCTTGTCCGCTCCATACAATGCTCAAGAGGGATCGATGTTCTGGGGCAGTACCATCTGCATACTCGATGGAAACGGGTAAGTGGAGACTTTGGCACCTCTTGTCTCCTGCCTTCATGCTCTGCTACACCCTCTTGAAAAAAAGAATACATATGTGGGGACAGTGTCTTCTGATTGTGCAGGCAGTTCTTAGAAATAACAGGAGCTTCATCCAGATCTTTCCTCACTGTAAAAGGCAACAAAAGGGAACGGCACATCCCTATCCACATCCCTCCATCAGTGCCCACTTTATTTACTGAATAGTAGCAGAAGCAGAAAAGAACTGAACATCGAATTCCTCTCTGCTGAAAAGGGAGCTGTTACCTGTCTCCTTTCAGATACACTATCACTTCCTTCTTACCTCCATTGAGTTGGTCATCTTCAAGCATCTTCTCCAGAGAACCTCTTGGACAAGAGGTATCAGTAGTTTATTCATCTGGATGACCTCCATCAGCATTTGCCTCCTTGGTTTCAAAGCTGCTCAGTGGAGACCGTGCTCTGACCAATGGCTGCCATGAAGGCCAAAGTGGGTTCTTCCTCCCTGAAGAGATTCGGGGAAAACAAACAAAAATTTGTGATTCTAGAAAGTGTGGAACTAGAAACAACAGTGGGACACCAACCCCATTCAGCTTCATCAGACAGTGAGGTAGATCCAGGATGTGTCTGGTGCTTCTGGGGCACTTGTGTTGCATTGATGAGGAGACCACAAAGAATCTACAATTAAATCTCTCCATTTGAAGGTAAACTTACGTCTTTGTGCACATAAAGACCAGTTCTGCTTTTCTAGATGGGCTGAATACTACAGATTTGCAGAAGAAATAGCCCCAAATGAGAACAGAAAGATCTGCACTGTGTAAATTTGCCCCTTAGAATTCCAACTCCATTTCAATAAATGTATACATAACCCAAACCCTATGTGTGCATTACGTGTTTGCCTGGGTGGAATTTCTCCAAGCTATACTCTGATAAAACCCTATTAATCAGCAGTGGAAGTTGATAATCACTAATGCCCCAAACCTGCTATTATGGCTGTAAATAACCATTCATAGGACAGAGCAGAGTTAGATCCTAATAACTGAATATAGTGATACTTGTCTAAGAGTAATAATAATCAGTTGTTCTCATTCAGATAAACATTATAGGGCCTGGTATCTCTGCATGTGGGGCCAAACCCTGTAGCTCTTTCAAATGGAGAAATGAAATATCCCTTGGAGACCCAAGTTTTCCACCTCACAATTCCCTTTCATTAATTGCAGAGAGTCAAGCATCATATGAAAAATGAAGCTGTTTTGGAAAAGTCCTTCCAAATCCATGCTCAGTTTTAAAATTACAATTTCTTTTCCTGCTCCATCAAATCCCACTTTGCAAAATTATTATTTGAGATTATGTATCGGATTAAGGAAAAAATAGGAGAGGAAAAAGTAGGAACAGTTATTTATGGAAGTGCTGAGATAGTAATTTGGGAATTTTCTAATCTCATTCTAAAACACCATTCAAATCAGCCCGTCTCAAAGGGCTAGCCACACTCCTGCTGCAGGTGAAAATAAAAGAAAACATTAAAATTGAAAGAAGATTATTCAGAGTTGCATCCCTTTGTGAATTCACTCATAATATCCCTCCTTGCAAACCCAGTGATGCTATCTCTCTTGATGAATGTTGGGATTCGGTCTTACGCTTGCAAATCAATATGCATTTTAAACAGGGATTTCTCTATGCTGCTGACGAGCTCTGGTCTGAAAAACCACCCAGACTGGAGAGTCTTCTCTTCAGGCATAGAACAAGGGTAATTAAGGCATATTAAAAGCAGTAATGGGGAACACAGGGTACAATTTGAAAACACAGAGGCATCTTGCAGATAGGCTCTCGTGTTACTACCTTCAACTGCAATTGCGGAGGTCCCTAAGTAATTTTTTTAGGTGTTTTAAAAGTGAAGAGCAGCTTTATTTTATTATAATTATTATAATTATTTAAAATATCTTCTTATTTAGCACCAGATATTTGTATTGGTTGTCTACTATATGGCACAGTAGCGAAGTTGTTGTGGAATTTATTAGTTTTGGGCACCAGTCTCGAGGGGCTGACAAGCTGGCTCAGAGCTTTAATAATGAAATAATGCAGCAATATGTCTTGCACATGCCAAAAAATCCCTCTTGCTGGAAAGTGGTTGGACAGGGCTGGGCAACAGCTCTTTTTTCCTGGGTGAGATACTGATACCAATGAAAACACATTTGTCCAGAAGGAGAAAAAGCATTCAAAATGAGAAGAAGAAAATGCATTCTTCCAAAAGTGATGAGAGGAAAGACCTGTTGGCTCTCAGGGAAGGAAAATAAACAAGCAAAGGAAAAAAAAAAAACTGACAGATTTGGCTGAGAAAGTTAGGAAAAAAAAGGGAAGGAAGCAAAGTAAATCTCCACCAAGGTGCGATATCCTCAGCCAAGCGAGGTGTTGCAAGCTGCTAAATAGACAGGAGCTCATCCTTGCAAAGCCCTAATGACCAAGAAGGCAAACTCAGGAACTGGAGGAGCCCCACGGGCTCTTGCTTGCCATTTTCATCACAAAAGCTGCTGGTCTGACTTTCTCTCTCTTTCTCTCTCTCTTTTTTTTTCTTTTTCCTTCTTATAAACAGGGAGGACAAGAGGTCACACCCCCGGGGTTTAAAGAGACAGCTCCCTCGCTTCAAGGGAGGGTGGATGTTTTTCCAGCCTGTTTACAAATTAGGCAAAATTATGATGTCTTCATGCACTTGCCGGGTGGCCACCTGTCCTGGGCTCCCTTGGAGTGTGTCTTCTCCATGGACAGGAGTGACACCTGCAGATGGTTTCTTGCCCAGCATCAGAGTGGGTCTAAATTGCCATAAAATTGGGCAGAAAAGTGGAGCTTTACATGAGGTGCAGCCACACTCAGGAGAGATTTCTTTGAGTGGTTTTGGAGCATGATGACAGGAGGGACCAGCCAGCTGCATCACTGGGGCATTGACTCCATCCACACATCTGCAGGACTCCAATCCCTCCTGTTCTTCACATTGCTTTAAATAGTCATTCCCAAGACCTGGGCACTTGGCATTAGGAATCAAGCACTAGGGTAAGGCGTCAAGGAACGTGGCTTAAAGGTCAAGTAGTTTGGTGGGAAACAGGAATCAAGGATTCTTGGTGCCTCCTTCAAAATGCCTTCTTCTTTCCTATGTGGGCTTTCTAGTGTCTAATAAACGGGCTCCCATTGCAGCCCTTCTCTCCTGGGGGAAAGGAGGGGAAATGCAGTAATGAGGCCTCTCTTCCCTACCTGTACACTTATTTCCATACAACTTAATCTCTCCAAAACTTTTATCTGCCTGCCAACTTTGACTGGGATTGGCCGAGGCGCTCAGAAGTTGGAGGGGAGGAAATGAGCGGATAGAGACACACACCATAATCAACTAAACCAAGTTTCCCAAGGAAGCCAGACTTCAAAAGGGCATTACAGCTCTTTATAAGTCTTGCAGGAGCGCTTGCAAACTCCAAGCGTGAGCCAGAACCCCCCAGTGCCAGGCACTGCACGAACATATTCCTCAACACAATCCTTTCCCCAGGCCAGTGCTCAGGAGTTTAATACAAGAAGTTGAAGGCACACAGCGTTGGCAAGCAGCAGCTTTTCAATATGAATGTAGAGCAACTCCCTTAATGTGGGTTGTGTTTGGGCTGGATTCAGCAAGAGCGCAGAGCCTGGCCCTGCTGGAGTGGGTTTGTTCATGGGAATGGCAAGGAAATCACGGGACTTGGAGAACTTTGCCTCTGAACAGCCCTACTTGGCTGCAATCCTCCCAGGAATCCCATTGGCTTCCGCAGGGTAAGAAGGGAGTAGCAACTGCAGGGTATAGGCCTGTTGGAAGCTGCGAGATTTTTTTTTCTTTTCCAAGAAAAAGGAGCTAAAATGTCTCTCTGAAGCCACATAAGGGAGGAAAAAGTGCTGAGGTCTCCACAGTGACAGAATGGGTCGCTCGCATGCTGATGTCTTATTAGGGACCGAAAAGGGATGAGCTGGATTAGCATTGCAAAAAAAGACCTGGCTTAGTGTCTGAAAAAATTACTTTATCCTCCAAAGGCAAAATCTGGGCTCTGTGGCCTTCTGGTAGGCCTCACTGGACAAATTATTTGTCACTCATGTTGCTGCTGACAGCAGTTCTTCATAGTCCTGATGCATGGGCTTCAGAAACAACTTCCCAGAGGGGACAGGGACCTTGTTGTCATGGCCCTGTGATAGGAAAGAACTTGCAGATGGTTCATGGACATCAGGCTGCTGAGTCGTCTCTTGAGATGCCTTCTCATCCTCTCCTCATCCTGCTTTCTCCTTCTGTGGCCTCCTTGGGGCTAAAACCATGCAGGTCTGAGCCTGCAAATTCAGAGGACATCGAGCAACAAACCACCAGCACTTCGGGCATCAGGAGTCAGCTCTTTCTGCCTCTCTTTCCTCCTCCCAGAAGTCTAGGGTTTTAAGAAAGCAAATAACATTTGGAGTCATGAGCTGTGTTCTAGTTTCTTAACTTTTGAAACAGTCTATAAGGTTTGTACAAAACAGCATGTCTCCAGAAGCTGGTGTGTTAAGTAGA
>JAUBOD010001074.1:1291181-1306059 GCA_032353885.1 Nothura maculosa | reverse complement strand
AGCAAGAAAACTGCATCAAAAGGAGGAAGCTTTTAGGAAGATGGTGGGTAGCGACCAGGGGAACAGAAGTCCATGTAGTCAGGATGCACAGACTTAAATTCTTGCCAAGTAAGTTGATGTAGAGATGATCGGAGATGTCTGAATCAGGGATGATGATTAGAGCCTTTGCTATTCTAGTCAGACTGGCACTGTGGCATGACCAAAGGGTGCAGTGCTTGTTTCAGGTATCAAAACACTGATTTAAAGCCTGAGCATTACATTTCGTAAGTGTAATTGTTGGATTGTCTCTGCTACTGCTTACCCTTGGATGTAGATTAAGGTCAGCTTTAAACTATTTGCTTCCTTTCTGCCACCAGCTCTGCACACACTTTGAGTGCAGCCTCAATGGAGGATGAGTGTTGTCAGATAGGCAATATTTTGATTCCACAGATGAGTCTATTGGTATTTATCTTGATGAAAGCAGTAGGTTAAATATGAAACTCTTGACACATCACCTCCTTTCTTCAAAAATACTGCCCATCAATGAACTGTTGTCTTATCTGGTATCAGGAGATGCTAAGCTGGTGGCTATGTTAGACTAAAACTATTCCAGACTAACTCTGTTTGTTTATAATTAGTTTGACCTGGACTCGAGGAATATAAGTAACCTTGATTGATTTCATTTTGGTGAGTGATTTTAACATGGAGCAGTTATTAAAGAGCTGTGGTACAACCTGCACAGTTTCAGTGTCTCTTGCTAGACATCCTTAATTATTTTACTACTTCTATTTTTTTTACAACCTCAGTGAGTTGACTGTAATTTTGCTTCTACCAATGAAATAATCACCAAATATGTACTCACAAAGTTATGATATGACCTCAGTTGCTAATGAAAGGGTGAGTCTGTCCAGTGTGAAGATGAGGTAATTAGACCAGGACTTCAGCCTTCTTTTTATTGAAAACTAAGAGCTCTGAATAGGCTAGTTATTAAAAAAGCAATTTCCCTTCCTTTGCCAAATCTATTCTTGCTCATTCAGCTATTCTTTTAGAGGGGGTTTGGGTGGAGAGTGTGTTGTATGTGTGTCGGGGAGTTGTGTGCATGTGTCAAGGGGATTGGGGGTGACGGTGGTGAGAGAAGTCAACTGTATTACAGCTCAGTTGCCAGCAATGAAGTTTCTTGGTTATATTAAATGAAGCACAGGCAGCCTCGCTAAGACTCTCTTCTCTATCTTCCCCCCTCCCTTCTCCCTCCACCGTGTACACAAGTGCAGCCCTCTTTTGTAACCCATTAATGAAAAGTCGGAATATTAGAGCACTCAATTAGTTCCACTGGGCTTGAGTAAGTGATGTTTTAATTAAATTTGCCCAGTTTCTCAGCAAAGTATCATTAAACATGACTTTCCAACTCCCTCTCTGGAGCGTTGCTAAGTTTCTTAATCCCAGGAGTGCTGACCTCTTCCAGAGGTATGTCTGGTCAAGCATGTCTTACAGATCCAAGGGGCACTATTAAAGGGGACTGCTATTACCCAAGGAGAAAGAGGGAGGGGAAGGGGGGAAAAACTTGCCATGTTCCTGTTCCCATTCCCCTCTTTAAGGGAAGAGGATAGAACAATTTCCACCCCAAAGACCCTTTAAGCAATATCTCCTTTTGAAAATCTTTCTCTGTTTTGGGGCTTTCTAAATTATTTTCAAACAATATAAATCCTAGTATTTTGGTCTACATGGACTTATATATGTGTTTCCAGATGATTCTCCTCTCTTGTTGCTGTAGGGGTATAAATGTCCCGAGATGTACTGTACCTGCATCTTTGAAACCATAGGAGATGTTCTGAAGAAATTAGCTGGAGTTGCACAGCCTCTTCTCTAATGTTGGCTTGTTTTGGAAGTCCATGCAAGGAATGGCTCTTCCCTTAACCAGTATTGGCAGCGATAGCGAGGGCTGAGCATGCCTCCTTCTCTGGAGGCGGACACTCCATATCAAGTAGATGTTTGTGGAGCTATCATCTGTCTGAGGAGCTTCATGAGGTATCACATAACATGTTATCAGAGCACACCACCCTCTTCATTGCTATATCTTCATTGCCATATCTCCATTTTACAGATAGAAACTGAGACCTAGAAAGATTAAGTGACTTGCTAAAGGTCAAACACAAGTCTAGCAAGAGAGACCTGCGCTGTGGACTCCACTTGCAGAGACAGTGTTTCCAAGCTTTGCCCATCATCTCTTACCATTCCCACTAGCAACTATGGTTAGTCTCCAGAGCTTGTTGAACAGGCATTATAAGTGCTAAAAGTGTTTTCTAGCAGCTTTTAAACAGTGCATTACACTTTTGAGATGCATATCAAACCTAGTAAATATCACCCCTGAGATTAGCTCCTGACTTTGCACATAAAGGTGGGCTTGTAGAGCTGCAGGTATGGCAGAAAGGAATGCATTGGCATGCTGCTTGGAAACCTCCCTCCCACCCCTCTTCTTTCAGGTTGAGATTGGCTCAGGCAAAATCTAAGACCTGGAAATCAAAACTCAAATTTAAAGTGTTTGGTATGTTCCACAAGGAATTGAACTTATTTATGCTTTTTCAGTATGTGAAGCATATTAGAAATACTGAAGGGAAAATGAATTACATCTAAAGTTCTTGAGTTAGGGTAGGGCTATGTTATTCTATACTGCCTGCATGCTTATTTTTTAACTCATTTTTTTCACTAAAATGTTGAAAAAGAAGGGAAGGTTAAAGGAGAAGCCCTTCGGAAAGATAAATTTTTAATTAAAAAAAAAATAAATTCTAACAATTTGTGAAGTTCTCATACTTTAAGCCAATGTCAATGACTGGTGTTAAGGGACAAGTCTAGCTTTGTGGTGGCTTAGGTACTTAGAAGAAATCAGACTGTGGCTGTTGTCCAAATAATCATTAATGTTTGAGCTGAGAGAATAGCGAAGTACTTTTAAATGGAGTTTTGTGTATATAGAGGATGGAACTGGTGGTGGTTGTTGTAGCTTTGTTTGAAGAGACATCTCAAAATCCTGTCTGAAGTCAGGCTAGGCGAGGGCAGGCTTTTCCCTGGATGAGCCGACTCCAAGGAGCTCATCTGCTCCCTGTTCTCCCCCAAACCATGGCAAATGGTTTGAAGCTCCAGAGCCGCAGCCCAGCCGTGACGACAGCGAAAGCGATAACCGAGGAATTCCCACGGCTGCGTGGCCGTGTCAGACTGCGGCAGCCCAGACAAGAGTTGTCTGAAAACCACCGCCGGAGTCCCGTGACCCAGCTGGGAATGAATGGCAATCTGTCCTCAGCGTTTCGGCTAAAACACTGAGAAATTGTGTGTTGCGGCATGTCTGAGACTGATCGTTACGGGGGCACTTAGTCTGAGCTTCGCAGCAAGCCGTTGTTGCAAGGAGGGATTACACGTCGCATAGCAATGCTCTGCTGTGATCCCTTTTCTCTGTGGCTCTCAAGCTGTTTGGGCAGGCGGTCCTGCAGTATTCTCTAATTTCATCTTTGCAACCAGCACCAGTAAAGAATCAGTGTTTCCATATTGTAATTGTTCTCCTTGCTGTGCCTCTCTTTTCTTCCCTCTCCAGGTTTTGGTACGCTCAGGACAAGATCAGTGGGGATCTTTGATTGCAAGACAAAACTAATTTGAGTCTTATTTTCCTGCCAAAGTGCTTCCCTGTTTATAAGAGGGATATAGACTTAGTGATGATGCTCAAGTGAGAGCTGAGAGGTGCAGTTGTAGCCTATAATCCTATGCATGTCCAAGGAGTTGGCTTGCTCAACTTCATTTTGATGGCAAAGCTCTCTGCAGCAGATAACACAAGAAGGATTAAAATTCACAGTTGTGGTGTTGCTCCTTTCTGAGTATTTTTAGTTGTGACCACACTGCTGATTTTTGGGCTACAGAAGTGAATATACTGTGCTTTTGATTTGAGCTGATACGTTTTCCGTCTTATCTGTAACAAGATAAAAGCATGCACATGACCATTTACCGTGGCATAAATTAAATATATTTAGTCATATGTTTAGTCATAAGCAGTAATGCTGTGTGTGTGTGCAGGAAATTGAAGTCTGTGTAGGATACAGATCAGGCAGTGAACTGTGGTGTGCTTCAAGAATAAAAAATGAGTTACCTATGGTGCTTGAAATAGGCTTGTATTAAAGTCCTCTCTTGCCCTATACCCACTGGAACCTTTTGGCTAAACTAGTCTAGCCTGGAAGTTCTTCCAACATTGGAAGCATGACCTAGATATTTACCTGTTTGCCTTGGGGCATGGCCAGAAGAAGTTTCTGCAACACTACTCCAAGCCACCTGCTGACCTTTCGCTGGGTTTAAGTCTTTCTGGAAGAAGATGGATTAGGAGCCTGTGACAGGAGGCTGCAATGAGAGGAAAAATGAGCAAGGAAAGGCTACTGCGGAGAGGATTTTCTCTGGAGTATTTTTGCTAGAGTTGCCTTGTGGGATTCTTGAGTCTATCAAAGGGAAGACTTGTGGGGGCAACTGAGGTGCACCAACCGTGCTTGCTTACAGGCCATGTGAAAATCTGCCATCTGTCTTTTGTGAAATGATATGTTCATGAAAACTGGGGAAAATTGTGAAGCTTTTTATGCTTTGGCCCACTACTGGGATGTCTGGGCTCCTATAGCCATTAGTCAATGGTGAGGTAGGAGCAAGGTGGGTAAAAGCAGACTAGGATTGATCAGGGCCTTTTTTCATTGCTTTTTAAGCCCAGACAAGGAGAGTGGGATTTACCCAAATTTAGGCACCTCATACTATTTGAAATATACTGGCAGTTAGGACTTCATCTCTAGGAGAGGGCTTGATGCTCCTAGAGAGCTAGTGCCATGGTGCAATATGTTAAAGCAGCTAAAAATAACGCTAGGCTGGTATTAAAACACCTGAATCCTAAAGAGTAAATCCTACCTTCAGGGCAGGTTGAGATATGTAAATTTAGGTTCCTTGGCTCCTGTTGGGCTGTAGAGATGGAATTAGTATAGTGGTGACTCCTGGAGAGCTGCTTAGCTGAGCCAGTGCAGGTGTCTACTTGAGTGTGAGCTGCATCTCTCAAGGATCCCCTGACAGTCGCAGCTCTGCTGAGTCCAATGGGATGTTAGAGGTGTTTCTAAGATGCAGGCAATTGCATTCAGATGTCTGACTTGGTGAGCTCAACCCTGGCCGGAGGGAGTGATTCAGGTGCCTAAACCTACGTGTCTGTAGATGCTTGAAGGTCTCCTGCCACCTACAAGCTGCTAATCCATAAGGACCTGAGTTTCCAACACTTACCGTTTTATGTGTACCAGCCCCATATAGATGTCTGGGATATGCTAGACCTCCAATGTCAGCTCTCACACTGAGCTGCAGAGAGGTGGCTCCTGACAAGGAACAGACGTGTTCAGGTTTCTGTTCCCCATTTCCTGGCTGTGCCTTGCTCAGCTGTCTCTAAATCCAGTCCAGCCTGTACACCAGAGCATGTGTACCAGTTAAGCCCCTTCTCTTTGGTTATTTGCTTTCCCATCTCCTGTACAATGGTGGTTGTCCCCTTCTCCAAGTGGAACAGATGTAAGTGGATTGGGAGGAGGTGGAGAGGTTGAGAAAAACCATAACTGATGAATGACTGTAGTATATTGCCCTTCTGCAAGTATCTCAACAATTTTGACCAGTTTGCTGATGGTCTGGGCGTGAAATCAGGTCTAGGAGCTTTGTTTCACACAAGCCCAGCTCTTGAACCAGTGTAATGTGACTTTACATGAGGGAGAGTGTGGATGAACTTCTTTTTTTCCTCTCTCTGTTGGTGTTGAAATGTGCTCTGTATACTCCCGTCTAACATTGTGGGATTTCTTGCAGAGTTGGCTAGACACTTTGGCACGCAAAAGCGTGACAGCCCCTAACCAAGCCGGCCCAGCTGAGGACTATAAGCAGTAACACATCTCTCCCTGTAACCCATCACTTGTTTGAATGCTACTGTGTATTATTGGATTGCATTTGAGAAGGTCTTGGCTGTCACAGGAATGAAGTGTGACCATTGGCCAGGCTTTGCTGAAGGCTGCGTTATGCTTAGCGTCTTTCTAAAAAAGTCTCTGTAATGTCAGGATTGGGCCAAACCCCAATTCCGAGTCCATGACCTATTGTACATTTGCACATGGTGCTCACTTGGGACTCGTGCCACTGAGTAATGAAGAAATGGGTGGTCAGGAGATGGACTGCAGCCAGTACCCTGCTGTCATGAGGCCATAACATAGGCAGATGCCATAATGAGCAGAGAGGGGGATTTGTATTTTTTTTTTCATTTTTAGATATTGGAGATGCCCATAGGAAGGACGCTCCTCATCGGCACTTTGTCAGGAGGTAGCTCTATAAAACGGACACTGTTCTGACTTGCTGTTTTAAGGGCTGATTGTAGGTTATCCATTTAAAGTCAAAATGTAAACTGTTTTAGGGGAAGAGGAGAAGGGAGAACTGGAACTATAAATATCTGTTTATAATCTGTGGGCAAAGCGTGAGTTATCTGTGACCATCCAAATAACGCATCTACTCTCATGTTGCCCGTAGAGTTGTCCCAGGAGTAAACTTGTCTCTAGAGAAGGTGGTGGAGAGTGCTCAAACGCCTTTAGTGCTTTTGGATCATGAAGCATTGTTATTGCAACTTGATTTGACAGGAACCTTTACTAGATCATTCGCTTTATGAACATAGGGTCCTTTATAGCATCTGAGAGGTTGGTGCCGTCTTTGTCTTACAGATCAAGAACGATTCTCTTTCTGTTTTATTCTCTTCCCTTTTTGATATTGCTGTTCAAGGTAGCATCTGCTTTCACTGCTTTTTCTTTTCAATGTAGTGATTCCACTGGCTCTGCTCTTCCTTCTGTATTTTTGCTTTGTTCTCATCCGTGGTCAAGGGGGAGCTGCCTCCATGGAAGGAACATCAACATTTGCAAGTCTCTCTGAATAGGAGCTTATTCTTTGCAAATAAATACATTTTCTCCCCATTTGTTCTGGTATCATCAATGAGATTCTTCTGTGAGGGATCAATGAAATGGATTTTATTTCTAGCAACATTAACTACTTAAAGAATATTTGCATTTTAAAATTGAAAAAAAAGGAAAGGATTTTAAACCAAGCCTTGCTCTTGATAGTTGTAGTGGAAAAGTATAAGTAGGGATAGCATTTAAACAGAAGAGTCCTGACCTAGAGAAGTCAAAATCTAGTCCTATTTCCAAAGGATTAAATGCTTTCCCTTTATTCCCCATCCTCATTTTGAAGATCTTTGTCATAACTGCTCAACTCTTTTTTTTTTTTTTTTTTTTTTAAGTCAAAAGGAGAATCAAGTGTTTTAATTGAAAATATCCTATGTAAGACTCTGCACATACATAATAGTAATTATGCTAGATTGGAATTCAAACCCTGCTGCCTGTTCTTCCATGGATGATGGCTTGTATAGATAATATTTAGATATGGCAACCCTCAGATATATGTAATGCTGCTCATATCCACCCTTACCCCAAAAGTCCTGTACAGCATTTACCTAAGTGGCTCTTCTACCTGCTGGATTCTGTCCTGTGCAAATGACCTGTGTCATTGCTCTCTGGTCAAATCCTATCTTTGGATGGGCAAGACCAGCTCACCCTGAGGCACTGCTATCAAGGCATAAGTTAAGGTTCTTCATCCCGATGTGGAGCATCTCCTGTTTGCTCACAATAGGGCAAATGGTGCCATAGACCCACTTCAGCACAGTGAATCTGATCTTAGGATCAGAAATGACTATTTGAATTCCCTCTTGTTTTTCTGCAAAGTAACTGGCCCACATCCTAACCTAGGGTGAAAATTGAGCCTCTTCTAGTCAACCCCACAGCCATCAGCTATATCGTCATTCCCAGGGGCTTCTACCTGACAGGCTGTGAGGACTGAACCCATGGAGTGGATTCTCCTTACAGTCACGCCAGCCTAGTTTGCAATTTTTTTCCCCCTTGAAAACCCGCTGTGTGAGAAGCCAGATTCCCATCCAAGCTGCCTACAGCTGGTGCCACAGGCAGAGTAAGTTCTGAGGGCTGCATTAAAGCACCTGGAATTAATGAACCCTCCACACAAGGGTTTATTTTCCATTTCTTCATGTCTTAATTTTTCAAAGAAAGGGAGGGCATAGAGGAGACTGAGAGAGCTTTAGGTTTCAGAGCGCACGAACGTGTGCTTCATTAAGCAGGTTTTTGGCCAGTGAGCAATGGTGTTCTTTGTTTCTAAGAGCACATGCATCCTTCTTTATTGCTGTCAAAAGAAATTTAGGAGCACCTTTTGGATACTGTGCCACATTCCAGAAAAGGAACCTGAGCAAGGTTTGGGGATGTGGAAGCTACCTGGGTACTTTTGGAGCTGCTGATTTTGGTGGTGATGATTCGGGCATGTGCTGTTTTTTTAAGGGTTCTTATATACGTCAACTACATGAAGGTTTCTCCTCAGCCACAAAGTGAATGGGCTGGGATGGCTATGTGCAATCTTGATGCATGGAAACAGCACGTACACACATACCAAAAAAAGAAAAAAACTTTCACTGAGCTTGTGCTGCTGTATCAACTGGAGGAGGTACAAATTGAAATCCTATAACAAAAAAATCACATCTGCTCTGGTGAAGACTTAAATACCTTCACCTGCACCTCTTTCTCTGAGGTGGAGGTTTGAGATGCATTAATATTGTTAATGAAGATGAGTTAGACCTGAATTCCTTCCAGTCCTGTTGCGTCTCATCTCCTTGCTCTTGTTAAAATAGATAGAGATATTAAAATTTGTGTTATATAATCTCTTAACTGCATCGCTCAAAACTCTGAGTAGATGAGTGCCAGCGTGACAGGGTGGTGCCAGAAAGTATTTGAACACTGTACTAGTATCATTAACTAGACAAATAATGCAATATTCTGGTAGATAAATGGCATAGTTGTAGAAATTGAGACTCTCCTTCTAGGCAAACACTTCCTCTAGCACACACTTGCTGCCCGCTTCCAACAGATAGATTGATGTTGTCATCGACTCTTGGTTCCAGGAGTGTCTTCCAGCAAGAGGGCTTTTCTGCTTCATGCCTTAATTTCTCCTCCTGTAACTGATTTTCTTTTGGGGCTGTGTATTCACAGGTCATCAAAGCTGGAGTGGAGACGACCTGTAAATGCCATGGTGTATCGGGATCCTGCACTGTGCGAACATGCTGGAGGCAGCTCTCTCCATTCCATGAAATAGGGAAGCAGCTGAAACAGAAATACGAGACATCACTCAAAGTGGGTAGCACTACCAACGAGGCCACAGGGGAAGGAGACATCTCCCCGCCCAAGAAGTCCATCCCTGGTCACAGTGATCAAATCCCAAGGACTACGGATCTCGTCTACATTGACGATTCCCCGAGCTTCTGTCTGATGAGCAGATACTCACCTGGAACTTCGGGAAGGAAATGTTACAAAGACAAGAACTGTGACAGCATTTGCTGTGGGCGAGGGCACAATACGCAGAGCCGGGTGGTCACCCGGCCGTGTCAGTGCCAGGTTCGCTGGTGTTGCTATGTGGAATGCAAGCAGTGCACCCAGAGAGAAGAGGTTTATACCTGCAAAGACTAATGCGTCTTCTGTCTCTTGGCTACCCTCAGTGATGGGCGATCACGGTCTATGAGGACTACGTATGGAGACAAACAGGGTTTGACTGACCTTCTGGGATCTGAAAGCTATGTTGAGACATAAGCACTTTGTAGGGTACAGGTGACCCAGCTGTGTTGCTGTTTTTTTCTTTATTTTTTTTCTCCCATAGACTGAATTTTAACGAGGTCCAACCATGTGGAAGTAAGTGCCTGTCACACTGGGGTTAGACACCAGTTGACCTTCACCTTAGTCATCCATGCATTTATCCATGGAACATCCTGATCATTTCACCAATCCTCCATGGACTCCTGGGCTAACACAATATCTTTGAATTAAACATCTGTGTGACCTATACTACTTTATTTCCAAAGCTTACCTAATGGTCTAGAGAGCTGAGCAGATACAGAAGACCTTTCTGCTTTGAATGTGGTGATAGAGAAAGTAGTCATTTTTTAAAAACTTTTGAAACTGGAGATAGGTGCATAGGGTAAGCAGAACCAGCTCTATTGGTTCCTCTAGTGGAATTTCTGCACAACAACCAAAAAAGCTTTGACAAAGAGACCTGCTTGGAGAGTAGGCTTTCTAATGACAGTTCTGTTTATCTGCATGCTCTGATCACTAAAGTAGCTCCAAAGTGCTGGGTCCCCCATGCTGCAAGATGGAAATTTATCCAAGAAAGAGGTTGGGAAGATGGTTCCAAACCAGATGTGCCTATCCCCTTCAGTCCAATTGATTTTTTTAAAGACATTTTCTTCATATGCAGTTTCTTTAGCACTATTGGTGTCTTAATTTTTTATTTTTTAAGGAAACCACTACTTTTATTTTCGCTTTGTACATGATGCACATTTTTTTCTCTTCTTCCCACCTCTTATTGATAAAATTGACCCTGTGGAGATTGCTTTGGAAATCCAAACTGGAACTTTTTCAACTTACGTCAGCTGAATTCGAACATGCATTTCTGAGTAGGACAGGAGAAATTCCCATGCATCTCAAATCACAGTGCAGTCTTGCATTGTATAGCAACCATTTTTGACTGGATCGGGCCTTTGAAAGAGTCGACTTTTCTTTCGGCAGGTCATCATTCCATTTACTCTAAACCATGGCAGTGGTACATGACACAAGCTGTATGTAAACCCTATGACCTTAAGATTTTTTTTTTTAACCACTAGATTGAGAACTGTAATTTGAAAACACAACTGCTAAATGGTAACCCACTATTGGATTCAGAATAGCTCATCGACACCGAGACAACCTATTGAGTGGCCAGAGAAGCCAGAAATCAACTGCGGTGGTAGAAAGCTCTGATGCTGTGAAACACGATCTGAAACAGAAACCTTCAGCATTTCCTTTTTCCCTTCAAAGAAGATACTTGCAATCCAGGACTTGATGAGGGCGATATCAATCAGTCATATAAAAATGCTTCTGGATTGGTAGCAACCAGTTGCCTCAACAAAGCTTTCTAAAAAACACTGGAGAGCAGAGGGCTTTTTCTTTGGTTTTAATTTTTGATAGTAAGTTTTGATTGTTCATTAGTCACAATTTCGAATAGCTTCATAAAGCATTGGTCTGATTTTTCAGAAGATGAGTGGCTGAAATTTTTCAAGAAGTGGTAGATGTTTGCCAAACAAAACATATTTTTCCAAGATGGACTATTATTTTTTCAAGATGTTGTTTTCTTTTTTTTCCCTTTTTTTTTCTATCCCTAAATAGTGCCACTAATATTTAAGTTGTTCATGTGCATCTACTGGAAGGAGAACAGGTTTTTATTTTTCTTGATAACAAATAACTTCAGCCCAGTCTGGCTCTGCTGGATTCAAATATTGAGGAGAGGGACTGGAGAGGGACAGGA
Organism: Nothura maculosa; assembly: GCA_032353885.1. Classification (NCBI taxonomy): domain Eukaryota; kingdom Metazoa; phylum Chordata; class Aves; order Tinamiformes; family Tinamidae; genus Nothura; species Nothura maculosa. Next base: position 1,294,632 of record JAUBOD010001074.1, on the reverse strand, counting down.
TGTTACTGTTAATAGTGCCATGGCCCTGCAAAGCAAAACATATTATTGTTATAATTATTATTGTTTTTTTGTTTATTTGCTGTACAATTATGGAGATTGGGGTAGTGCTGGAGAAGAAGAAGTCCACGTGCAGTGTTTGTCCCATCCACCACAGCCAGAGCTTGGTGGAGCGTCCGACGCCAAGAGTTTGCAAGAGGGTGTCGCAGCTTCCGTGGGATGCACCATTTTGAGCAGTTTTATCTAATGGTTTTTTAAAAAAATGAACTGAATAGAAACATATTACTCGGTGTGTGCATGTGTGTATAAATACACATGCAGACACTTAAATATATATATATAAATATTGAATGAACATTTATTTATTGGAAAGCCCTTCAGAAGGACCTTCTTATGGTTTCAATGTGGTATTATGTTAAACTCTTTCTCCCTCTGTCTCTATCTCTCTCACACATATGTGCAAACTCACTGTTACATTTTTGTGTGTGTGTTAGAGTAGCTCTTGCCCCTCCAAGTAAGGCTGGATCCAAACCTGCTCAAATCAGGAGGGTTTTAGGGTCTTGGTTTTACTAGTTTTGGACCCATTCTTCTTTTTATTAAAATATTTGTTCTTCATGAAAGAATGGGCCACAACTTATGTGCATTATTATTATTATTAATTATTATTATTATTGTTATATTTAAACCATGGGCCTCATTTTCCTTCTTTTCACTGGTGTCTCTGTCTCCGTTGACCTCGCTGGAGTAAGTCCATGTTGCACTGGTGTGAGAGGAGAATGAGTCCCTAGAAACAGAAGAGAGGGCAGTGTTGGCGTCGATATCATCATAGTGGAAATGCCTGCAGCAGGTGGGATAGGATATATAGCTTGGTGTGCTTGGCCATAGAGAGGAGAGAAAGATGGGGTGGGCAAATAAGGCAGACTGACAAAAGTCTCAACAGAAGTAAGAGGCAAAGAGTGAATGAACTACTGAGTGAAAGAGCTCTTCTGTGTATTATAATTCACGCACTGAAGCCTGGATGCTTTCTGTAAGTATTTAAAAAAAAAAAAAAAGAAAAAAAATCACAAAAAGAAATTGTATTTATATTAATGTGGATATATTACTTGCCTGTTATATATTTGTAAATAGCAAGGTTTATTCTCCTGTGGTTAAAAAAAAAATATAAATAACTAAATAGTAGCGAGGCACATGTGTTAAATGTATAGGCAATGTATAAAATATACTAACACTCTGAAATCAGGAGAACTTGTCTTCTTGGCCTTTTGACCTAGGGTGGTAAAACATATGTGGGTTATTTTTCTTCTCCCCATCCCCAAACCCTGTGTGTGTGTTTTTGGGGAGGTTTTGTTACGTTCCAGAGTTTTCTGATGCTTACCTTATCTATGAAGAAGGAATGGAGAGAAAAAGCCTCACTGTGGAAAAATCCAATGGAGCTTGAGTAGGATCAGATAATTAGCAGCTGATAGTAGATTTGTTAGACCCTCTCGAAAGTCTCTTGAATGCTTGAGTTGGGTTTTCCTCTGCAGTGCTTGGGTGTTGGAACGTAGTTAAACCATGGGACAGAGTGGGGACTTCCTCTCACACTCCAACATGTGCAGGCCTAGAAAACCCTAGGCAAGGAACACTTGAAATCTTCTATAAAGCATCAAGTAATGTCCCATAAAACCCACTTGGTTCCAACTGTATGAAATTGGATTTTTCCAGGGAGGCCAGTTCTGCTATCAAATCATCTGATCTCCAGTGCAATCCCACAAAGATTTGATCATTTTTGTGAAAAATACTGTAAGAGTGGATACGGGCCCTGAGTTTTTCATGGCATCTCTTCATTATGAAAGTGCAAAGCAACTTTCCCGCTTTTTCTTCTCCCCTATAGAAACATATTTTTGCAGCAGATGTAACTGGAGAAGATGGATGGGTTGAGGGGAGTCTCTAGTTTCTGATCCCCTTCCACTCCATTTTTCCCCCAAAAGTGTCAAAGTGTGGATTCTCCTAAGCTGATCCAGCAAGACTTGCAAGATCAGTATTGGGGTGGGGGGGTGCAACCATTATTTATATAACTTTTTTATTAATTTTTTAAAAGAGAAGTTAGCTGATGGAAGAATATTTTTATTGAATAGTGCATTTAGTTATGTCAGAAATATAAAAAAATATATAATATTTTTGTAAACAAGGCAAACTGAAAATGTTTGCTGTTTTATATTAGAATTTTCTATTAAAAGAAATAAAAACCCACACAAATAATTGTTGCACCCGTCATCTGTTTTTTAACAAGCTTCTATTCTGTGTGACTGACTCATGTATATGGGATGTGGAGATGTGCAAAACAAATCCTAAACGTTATGTTCTCATTCTCTTCTGACTCTTGAAAGACTTCAGCTGGTGAAACCAGCAGTGTTTAGTCCACAGTTTTATGTTTTTTCAATTTCTCATTGCTGACACTAAAAATTTCTTACAAAAGGGTGACAGATTGAATGGCTTGTAAATGAACTACAAAATCCTACTCAGAAACCTCAAACTTACTGTTTCTAATTTTGTTTTCTGATTTTGGGATGGCTCTGGAGTAAGGAAAGTCCAAAATGGTTTTCAAAAACTAGATTTTTTGCCCTTGATCTCTTTTGGGATGGGAAGGCTGGCCCTTGTGAGGGCTTTTTGGGAAGAAAAAAAGTTGATGGGAAGTTTAAATAAAGAATACTGAATTCCAGGCTTGATCTAGGGCAAGCTATTTTTACAGAATTCAGAAGTAAAGTTGTGGCACTGGAACTTGGTCTGCTGGAGTTCAGGAAGTTTCTTGTTCCTCTATAGAAGCAAAAGTTAATTTTTGAGCCATCTCTTTTCAGAAGAGCTTTCAAGATTGCAGATTTGGAAACCTGCATAGTGGCTAAAAAAATTCTGAAGATTTTTCATGATCAGACAGCCTTTATTCATCTAACTTCCTTTGACTCAGCCCTTCAATTTCTTTGTTAATCATTTTTCAGCTGGCCTATTTTGGCCAACATATGAGGTATGATTGGGTCGTTTTGGTTGCAATAGATCGGATGAGAATCCAAAGGAAGTGACAAATTCCTACTGGTTATGTTTATTGAATAGATGCTACTTAAGGTAATTTACTGTTGAACTAAAGTGCCTATGGAAAAAAACAAAACGCACAAACAAAACTATCTGATGATGTTGCAGTAAAGTCAGATTTATTCAGTACTCTCTATAAAAGTTCACCAAAGCTGTATTCCTTGCTCTTTTAGTGCTACGTACAAATCTGTTGGGATGAGTCTGGCTGCCACAGTCAGGTCATCCTGGCTTTTGCTTTTCAGGATTGTAACTATGTGATGACTTATTGCAAGCCGCATTCTCCTGCAAGATGAATAGTGCCTTTTATGACCATTGCCATCCATGTAACTTGAAGGAGGCTCAGTATGACATGGGATCAGACGCGTAAAGATCTGCCGATGCTGAAGCA
>JAUBOD010001074.1:1271585-1289468 GCA_032353885.1 Nothura maculosa | reverse complement strand
CATGATAAGTGCCTCTGTGTTTTGGCTGAGGCACAATGGTGGCATCACCTTCTCCAACCAAGCAAGGCATCCATGGCGTAGCAGGAGCAGCCCCCCAACTTTCTAACCATTCCTTCCATAATCTTTTGCTCTTCCAGTGAAATAGCATAAGATCTGAACCAGGAATGCCGTGGCTCTGGTTTGGGTCAGGTGCCACTGGAGTGTTTAGAGCAGTAGCAAGTTAAACAAGCCCAGGAGGTTGAAGGATTTTGTCAGCCTTTTATAGGGATCATATTAGTCATCATGTTTAGCTGAAGAAGTCATGATACCTTGGCCAAATGTCACAGTCATGATGTGACTGCAAAGTTACTCTGATAGAGTATCTGGCAGGAGCTCGGAACAGGGAGGACGTGGCCAAATTTAGACTGGCTGAATGACAACCATTGTCATTATCTTATGCTACATATTGTCTTGCCTGCTCAAATGTCTTTCTCCTCATAAAGGCCTCCTGAAGTTATTTGGTGTCTAAAATTCATTTTGGATGAGCTTTAAATATCCAGAGCCTGTTGCTGTTCATCTGGAAAACCTGAACATGGGTGACCTGGCTTTGCAAAGCCTCTGAGAAACAATTCCTTGTGCATATGTGCATGCATGCGATGAAAGGTTGCTTTTCTTGGTCCCCGCCACGCGATGATTCACAGGTATGGCTTTTCCATGTAGCTGAGGAAAAAGCTGAGGAATCAACCAGTAGCCAGTTGAGGTCACACTGGTCAAGACGTTAAAATAGAAAAGAAAAAAAGAAAAAAGAAAAAAAATGCAGCAGATAAGATTTATGGTAGAGATTATATTTATTGGGTCAGCAGAGGGTGGGTTACATGCCCTACTAAAGATGTTTCCTGGTACCTGCTAGATGATTTATGAGAGTATTTAGTAATGGCACTGTCAGCTCAAAAAGCTTCTGTATGAGGATAGGTTTGAGGGATTCAGTTCTGAGCAACCAAATGTCATCTGGAGCGTGGGAATTCTCTCAAGTTCCTGAATATAACACACTGCTGTATTTAGAGTAGGTTCTCCACACTCCTAGAGCTAAGCATTTTAATCCCCGGGAGTTGAGGATAGAGTCCTGAGGGAGAAGACAAATCAGAAAAACAAAACATAACAAAGCAGACTTCAAGGATATAGTCCCAACAGTTGTGACTCTGGCCATGCAAGATGACTTTACTCAGCTTGACTTTGGTCACCTGCTGGAAATCCTGAGTCTGTACCTGATGTCAGCATCTGCACATAAGGGGCCTGCTCTGTACATATTCATTGAGAAGAGGATTGCATTTCCATATGCAACATGGTGGCTGCCGACCTTGTATGCCTGCCTCTGCTGCAAGAGCCCTGGTATGTTGGGGAGAAGCCAGACTCCAGCGTTGGACTTCTTTGCTATTGGGTATGAAAACAGGCAGAGCACAAAGCCAACCTTGTTTCAGAAATGGAACTATGCCACCAAATGGCCACAAAGGTGGCAGATATTAGGTTCCTTCTCTAGCCTTCCTGGCAACAATCAAAATAAAAAAAAAAAAAAAAAAGAAAAAAAAAAAGGGAGGAGGCCAGAAAAGTTGCACCTGGCAGGGAGTTTAATTGAGGAAGAGATGTGGTATAAAAGTCATATATCACCACAGTGCCTTGATAAGAGGATGCAGCCGAGTTCCTGCAGCCTATTGGGCTACTGGCTTTTGAGGCCCATGCCTCACCTTGGCACAAGCACCTTTGTCATTTCCTTCCTAATTCCTTCCCAGTGACTAATTAATCAAATCAGTATAAACACTAGGCTTGGAAAGAGCTTTAGCCATGGCTGTCCTTTCAGTTTGCCCTTGGTAGGCTTCTGTCCTGGGTAAAAGTATTAAAAAAGAACTACTGCATTCTCCTGCGATGGAAGGCCTATCTTGAAAACTCCAGCTTGTTTCTCCTAAGGTACTTCATAGAACTGGAGCTGGTTGTTAAGTGTCTTCCTTCTTTCCATGCATGCACGAATTCTTGGATTTATGTTATCTCACCATCTTGTTTTCCACCCTGATGGAATCACATCTAGGTCTTTAAAAAGCCATTCAAGAGGTGGCTCCTCAGTACCTCACAGAGAATCACCTTTTTCATCCCAAAACCAATGTTTAAAGACGGCATCATTCTAGCGCTAGTTTTTTACATACACTTTCACAACTTACTATCTACCTTATTCCCAATAAGAATAGTTTATTAAATTAGTTAGAAATGGGCAAGCCAAGGGATCATCCATGTTTTGTAACACACAAGGCTGAGAAATTCTAATGTTTTTAATTGCTGCCTAATCATTAACATCCTAAAGCATTTCATGTTTCCTATGGTGATATGGAGAACAGACTATAAATTCTGAGTTAAGCATGATGTTTGTTGCAATGAGAATGATCAACACCAAGCTTTGAGGAGTCAAGCAGACCTTTCAGAGGATGCTTGGCCCAGGGAGTTTTGAGCAAGAAATGTGGATTACTGCGTGATGGGAAACCGGAGAACCAAGAAGCTACCTCTGTTCTACCTCCCACCAAACCCCACAACGTGTCTTCCTGCCTTCTCCTGCTTCCCATCTGACCTTGCATTAAGATTCCTGCCAGTCGAGCAATGAGAAATCGCAGGCTTGAAACCTCACAGCCAGCCTCCGCCAGACCCTTAAAGAGCTGCTAATGTGAGTCGTAAAGCCACAGTAGCCTAGGATGTAGCAGCGTTTTGACAGCTGTTCCCACAGAGGAAGTGGGTGAAGCTAGAATGCATATTGTAAAAATTTGAAATTAAAAAAAAAAAAAGAGAGAAGAAGGAAGAGGAGTATCGAATGAGAGAATACCTCTAAAAAAATAAATCCTGGCTCCTTCCTTTTTCTCTCCCACTGCTCTTGAAGCCACTTCTAGGTTTTTGCAAGTTGATTTAAGCTTGCATCCGTAGAGGTGATGAGCAGCCAAGGCAGCATGAAAATTAAGCAGAAACCAATATGTAATAGAGGTACCTTTTGCTTAGAAAGAAATAAGGACTTGTTCTGAATTACTTGCAGGGTTCTAGATGACACAGCAAAGTGTCATTGTGTGTCTGTGTGATTCTGGTAGATAAACTGCTGAGTACAGACACGGGGAGAGCAGTTTGTGTTTGTGAGTTAAAAAACAATGAAGAAACAGACAGAGGTCAATGAGGGAATTAGTTTAATAAAAAGCTCTGCTTCCTCTTAAACTATCAGGAAAACAGAAAATATTAATGTTGGTTCTTTCTGATATCTCATCATAGAGTTCAGGATATCTCCTGAGTTCAGAGACTGTCACCATGCTTTCAGTGTGAACTGGATTACGGATACATAGAAAGATGAAAGAGGCCTAGAGAGGTGATACGACTTTCCTAAACTCATGTCCTGGTCATTTTGGGAACTGGGCAGTGGCAAGTCCTATCAACATTATTTTAGACATAAGAATTCCATGTGTGGCTAGGACAAGTACACAAATCAGCTCATACTTCAGTGTTTATATCCTGCCTTTCTGCAGTAGGAAGCAGGCAATGGATGGCATCGTGGTTCACGTGTTTCCCTATGGATCTGCTTCAAGCCAGGCTTATGCTGGAAGCCGTCTCCTCCACTTTTGCAGTTGCCAGTCTTGCAGGGGGAAAAATGAAACTGACTGGCATTGATGCTAAACATATGGCTCCCTTGCGCGTGGTTGGCTGCGGTACTGTTGTGCTGCAGCCAGGCTAATAACGGGCACAGCTAGCAAATACAAAATTGACAATTTCCCTCAAGTTTCGTGCTGTAGAAATGGTAAGAAGACATACCATCAGTTGCCTGGAAATGAGTTGAAGCCATTTCTTTTCCTGCATCATATCTCATCCATGCATCTAGTGCACAGAGTTGGCTACTGTCGATTGTACTACGCTTTATAGTTACATCTCTACTAGTTAATTAAGCATAGCTCCAATTCTCACACTCTGCCTGGTGTGAAACAGCCCATCCAATCTATTTCATTCTCTTGCCCAGCAGAACAAAGTAGATCTATGCAAATCACTTCTGGGGAATGGTCCTTGGCCCATGTTAGCACATGAAGTGCACTCTTACATAAGCCAAAACTAAACTGGAGATTTTCTAGTATTTTTAACAACATATAGACCAAGTTACAGTAATCAAGAACATTTCTTTCCAGTCTCTAAATCTTCTCAAATAGATGCAGGAATCCAAATAATTCTTGCTTGGTATCAGTGGGAAAAACAGACCTCTGGAAAGGCTGGTTTTCCTTGTTGGCCAACACCAAAGCCAGAAACAAGTCCATCATAGCTACTGATGTAGGACTTTTGAAGGAGTGGGTGTCTATAACAAGGTCTTTAAAAACCCACCACTTCTCAGAAAAGACACAAAAGATCTTGAAACCGTTCTCAAGCCAAGACACAAAAGATCTTGAAACCGTTCTCAAGACATAGGTCTATCAAAGTGGGGATAATTCATCTGTGTTGCCTGTCCTTGCTCTTGCCCCTCTTTAGCTTTCTGCTCTCCTATTTCACCTGCTCAAAGAATAAATGGCCACAGGTTTAGTTTGAGGTTTTTTCCTGCTTTCCTTTAATTATTTAATGGAGAGATATCTATACAAGGAAAATAGGTATTTCATCCTCTGTCTGCAATTAATGCAAAGGAAATCATGCCTAGGAAATAACAGGGAGGTTAAGATGTACCTGGCAAAATTTCCTTCTCCTTTAACTGTTCATGCCTGTGGAAATCTCTGCCTGGTTGAATATATCTGTGCCTACATATATATTTCATATTACTATCTCCTCTAAATTTCATTTCTGGCAGTGTTCATTGTAAGAATGTCAAACCCAGCTACAAAAACTTCTGGAGACAATAGATATTTCAGCCCATTCTCCAGTTGTTCATCTCCTATTTGATTAAAAATTCCTGCTGCAAAGTCCTTCTGTGTAGCAGACTCAAAGTCCTAGTGTGCTAAATGCCCTATATGTACAGATTATCCAATAGTTCCTGCCGTAAAAACCTGTTACCACATCAGCTAAGACTAAGGGGAAAGCATTTGGGTGCTCTGGTTGCCTAGGTCCTTGCCCAAACCTCTCAACTATGCTAATCCTGTCCCCAGCTCCCGCTGACTTTAAAAACACTTTAGACTTCCCATCAGGATGATCCGCCCGTCCTGGCAACCCTTTCATTTATGGCCTTCTCAGCTTCCCTGGGCAGGGTTATTTTCCAAGGTGTAAATTGCAAAGGCACTTATCATAAATTATCACTCATTTCTCTCTCTCACTTGCACTGAAGGATCCCCCAAGGGATTATGTTCATTAGAGCAGGACTCGTCTCTCCACCAGTGTCATCCCAGGAACAGAACCATGCAGCCTGCTGAGAGGTCTGAGGTGGTTTGGCACTGAGGTGCAAACTTGAAGGGTCTCCAGCCTCAGGGAATCCCCCAGCATCTGCTGGGAAAAGCTGTTGCCTAATCCTTCTTGATAATTCACCCAGGACAGAGGTCCCTGAGTTTCTGATTTCACTGCTTTTCTCAAGTTCTCAAGATTCAGAAAAACAAAAACAAAACAAAACAAAACTACAGCTTGCTTTTTTTCCCCCCCTTAAAAGGTAACACTTAAATTATAGTATTGGATGCAATTTCCAAAAGAAAAGTGTGAGAAAGACTTTCAAGGCTCTCCTGGGTGGTCGTTACCTAATTTGATGTCTTGGGTAATTTTAAAGGCTTGCAAAATATCCCCAGCCTCAACACTGGTCTGCTGTGGTGTCTTCCATAGGTGTCTCCTATTCTTCTTAGATGTCTGGTCTCAAATGAGGCCAGGAAACCTTCTCAATAAAAACACAGCTTTTCTTTCACTGTGTGTTAATGATCTCAGGTGGAGTGAGATGCAGCATGAGGACTGTGTAGTGGAGAGGTTGATGGTACCAAGCAAGTTATACATCACTGGAGGGAAGTTTTCTGCAAGGTTTGGTGGCAGAAAAGGAGCTAAAATTCGTTATTTCATCAAAATAAGCAGGATATTCGTGTTGGCATCCACAACTGACTAGACAGCGTTTTGTTTCTTAATTTTCTTTTGGAAAAAAAGTTGGAAAACTGAGAATGAATGAACAGCCTCTTTGGGCCACAAAAAGGCAGCTGTGATCCATGCTGGCTCATGAACAACTTTCTGTCCTCTAGGACTCCCAGGTCCTTCTCTTCAGAGCTGTTCTCCAGAAGGTCAAACCCAGGCTGTAGTGGTCCATAGAGTTATTCCTCCCAAGATGAAGGCTTTTGCACTTTCCTTTCTTGAACTCCATGAAGTTCACCTGAATTACAGGTTGTTACCTGGCCTCTAACCCAGATGCAGTTTTCAGGAATTATAGTGACCACAGTCTACTCTGAAATTAATGAGCAATTATTGACTTGGTTATTCCCAAGCTGCTGGTTGATTCTGCAGCTAAGGGAAACAGCATGGCTCTAATACCACTTTTTCCTCCTCCATTTTCCTTTCTTTTTCTCCTTTCTTTGCAGACAAGCCTGAGCACAGTGTTTCAGACTAGAAGATGACAGAAGCTTGAAGCAGTCTTGATCCAGATTTGGCTCCAGATTCATTCAAAGAGCCAAGATGTGAAGGGTTGTAATCTTGCATCATGAGGGCTTTTGAATCAGTAGCCTCTCTTTCCACCACCTATGCCATTATGATCATTTCAAATGGACTGTTGCTGAAGTTGAAGGTGTCCTCATAAGGGTGAATGCCAACTCCACTCCATTTAAAAAGAAAACTGGGCCAGGTGAGGCACTTTAGGTCTTCTCAAAAGACATGAGATAATTATATCAGGGCAACTGAGTCAGCCTTAGGCCTCCTAAGTAATAATATAAATGTCCCTGATATTACCACCTTCTGTGAAGACTCTTGACTGCCTCATTGCCCTTGACTGCCAGAAGTGGCTCAGCCCCAAGACAAATAGCACAAGCAGCTGTATGCTGGGGATCGCTGAAAAACCAGTGGTCTTCTTTGCTCTCCCATTAAGTCCCTTCATCATGGCCATGACTCTCCTCCCCATGCGCATGGACATAGAGATCACCCTGCAAGAACAAGGCCGTGCTCCTGCAGAGAGGCAAGCGAGCCCTACACCAAACTGAGGGCAAAAATGCAAAAGAGCAGGAGCAGGAACAGAAACCCCTGTCTGAGGAATCCCAGTCTAGTGCCCACATCACAAATCTGAACGTCCTTTTTGCCACCAGGTGGAGCTGGGAGAGAACTCCTTGGAAAGGGCCAGATGACAACACTGGGGATGATTGCACAATCCTTGTAGCTAACTGAAAACTAACTGAAAACTAAAGCTAACTTTTTTGTACGTTTGTTTGTTTTAGCTATTTTGTCTTTCCAGCGCAAGAAATTCCTGTCCTCTTTATCCTCCACAAAATCAAATAAGGCGAAACAGTGTATGGTTTTTATTTGCAAAGAATGAACTCCTGCTGAGATGCTGAGCAGGCTATTGCTTTTGGTGGGTCACTGTTGACTAGAAGGAGCAGCTAATGCAATGTCGTTGCTGGCGTTTATCTTTTATGTACCACTGAGTGTTGCATCAGTCTGGCATCACCCCACCCCGTGCAAGTGGGACCAGCCCCATTGCATGCATTGAGTTGCTCGTCTCTGCAAGCTGCTGCACAGCTCCCCATGTCGCTCAGTAGCTGCTCTGGGAAACAGCTGTGGACTTGCTAACCAGTCCTGCTATTTCAGCTTATTTCAATTCTCATCCAAAACACATGCACATACTGGCCTGACACATTTCTGCTGTCTACAAGAAACACTCAACCCGAGTAGAGGCTTAGGCAACATCTCCTACTTAACAGCTTAGAGGAGACCCTTAAGCCCCCTCTTTTTCTTTGGAATATACATTTTGGCCCATGCTAGTTCTAGGAGCTGTATCCTCCCAGCAGACTGCTGGTTACCCTGGTACACTTCTGAGCAAGTAAATTCAGATGTGACTGTTCTCTATTATTTGCCTCACTTAGCCTTGTAGACTGTCACTGTGTGATTTCACTCTGATATTGAAAGAATCTCATGAGACTTGCATTAATTGGGCCTTCATAGATTCAATAAGCAACTATCTGGTCAGATGGTAACAAGGCGCAAATGAACCTAATGCTGTGTCTTCACTAATACCTACTGCCCCTGGGCAGGGCTTGCCAGGTCAGAGTCAGATCTCCTGTGACATGACGATTTGAGCCCTGTAAAGTAAGTGCCAAGCAGAACTTTCCCATGCAGCTAAAATAATGGTGGGTTCATCAGCTGACAGAAGAGATATGCATGGGTCATGGCTAGTTTGATGTCCTGTTTTCAGGATATGGGTAATCCCCACACATCTCAAATATAGGACCCATTCATTTGGAACAAATAAATAAATAAATGGAATAAAACAAGTTCCTTGAATTTTTTTAAGTGAGATCAAACTTGCCTTCACATTAGATGATCTTCCTTCCTTTCCTCCCTTTCCTCCCTTTCCTTCCTTTCCTTCCTTTCCTCCCTTTCCTTCCTTTCCTCCCTTCCTCCCTTCCTCCCTTCCTCCCTTCCTTCCTTCCTCCCTTCCTTTCTCCCTCCCTCCCTCCCTCCCTCCCTCCCTTCTTTCCCTCCCTTCTTTCCCTCCCTCCCTCCCTCCCTTCCTCCCTTCTTTCCCTCCTTCCCTCCTTCTTTCCCTCCTTCCCTCCTTCTTTCCCTCCTTCCCTCCTTCTTTCCCTCCTTCCTTCCTTCCCTCCTTCCCTCCCTCCCTCCTTTTGTGAATTCCAACTGGATTTGCTTTCTTTTTGTTACATTTTTAGTACTGTTGAACTCTAAGGTTCGGTTCACAGGCTCTTATTTGCTCCCTTCCAGCTCACAGATGCTTTTACATGCAGAGAACTGGGGAAAACAGGCTTCCCAGTTAGGGCTGGGTACTTGGAAATGGCTTTGAGGGAATCTACAGGCTTTGTCTATCTCTGGACTTTGGACCACTGATGTTATCTGATTCATGGCCAAACCCAGACATCCAAAGACAGCAGCAGGTGTTTGTGCTCAGAGGAACCTTTCCAGAAGACACCTTCTCTACCTTCAGTGTGATCCCAAGCCCCTTCCTCTTTGATGACTAAGTGCACTGTCTCCATCTGTCATTATCCATCTTGGCTATGGCACAGGTACCCCAAGGGAGGAGAAGTGAGAGGTGTCTTCTCACCCTGCTTGTATCTCCACATCACCAATACCAATGACTCTCACTAGAGATCCAACAATAAGCAGAGCAGGGACACATTTTGGTCCCCTTGTCCTTACCCACTTCATGTATATCCAACTGGCACATTTCTAGCCTGTATTTTTTGCTTCGCCCAGCTGTGCCATCACTTCCTTAGGCTGGTTTATTTCTTTTCCATGAACTCGGCATCCTCCACGAGGCCGCTGGAAAGGCTTTGCAAGCTAGCATGGAGGTAGTATAGGTAATAAGATACACGTTACCGAATGCTGTGCAAACAAGTGAGGTCACTATGTTTAGTAAATCTGTTTTTCCCCCAAATGTGGATAAAATCTTGTTCTCTCAGGCCTTTGGAAAGTCTTAACGCTTGCTTCTTTTTTTTTTTTTTCCTTTTTTCCACTTTCTTCTTGTGCTCACTTCTAATCCTCCCTCTTGGTTCCACTCATGAGTATCCCACCTATTTACCCAATGCTTATTATTGTTGTTAGGTAATGAGAAAAGATTGACATCTCAGGGAGCAGATCCTCAATACTGCCTTTTTCTTACCCAGAAAAGATGATGAGGGCCTCTAATATGAGCTTTATTTTTATTGGCAATTTTAAGAACTGGAACTGCCTAGTCCTTACTTGTAGAATACTTCTTAATCAATACTAAGCTGCCGAGGGTGCAAATGACTTTCCTGTAAAAGCAATATGTTAATCAATGTTGGGGAGGAGCTGAGGTGATGAAGGGCATGTAATAAACCTTTAAGACAGGAGCAAAAAGGAAGAGGTTGCAAGAGTTCAGTTCTAACAGAGGGGAATGTGAGTAGGTCGAGTACATGCTCACGTGTTCCCACACGCCAAGGGATGTAAATCTCATCTGTCCACGTATTGGCACTCAGTTAATTCAGGATCTGATCCCCGTTACACCTGTATTTGATGGGAAACATTCCCATTTCTTGATGATTATGTTCTCTCCTACTCCTATTCACATCAAGACTTAAGTCCCGGAATAGCTCAAGGTGTAGGTGTGCACTTCCTTAAATTTAAGGAATATTGAACTTCATATGCTTAGAAAGCAGAGGCACAAGAATTAAAATGCTGAGAAAATAGAAAGAACTGATTCTATCCATTTCTTTTCTTTTTTTTTCTTTTTTTTTCGAATTCAGCATAAGGTCCTGAACAGATCCAGAATGCACCAATTAAAGTATATCAACTACATTTACTTAAGAAAATCCTTCATTTGTTTGGAATGAAATGCATCTTCTGAGAAAGCAAAACAAGACGGTTTAAATCTTTTGAGAAGAGAAATGAAGAGAACTATTTCTGGTGGTGACATTGATCCTTCTAAGAGCCAATGGAATTTTCTGAAGGAGCATTTTCCTATTCAAAAAGACAATTTGATAAATTGGAAATAATTTGGAAATGTTAATATTGAAGATCTTTCATTTTTTTAAAAAAGGCTTTATTTTCCAGTTTCAAAATGTCTTTTCATTTCTATTTTTATTGCAGATGTTAAAGCATTGAGATGAAACACAAAACATGTTTATCAGCCCAAAGTGTTTTCACTCTCTCTCATAATTGTGTTTTGTAGGAAATTTGGAAAATATTTTGCTTTCTTTTAGCTTCAGAGTGAAAAAATATTTGAAAGCATAGGATTTACCACAGAATGGAAAACTCACTTCCTCTCCAGCTATCGTCCATGCTTCATGGTGCTTTTGAAAAAGGATACGGGAATAGATTGTGGCATAGACTTTCCAGGAACATAGTGCAAACCCCCTAATGCTTGAAGAATTTTAAACCTGATTTCACAAAACCCTGGAGAACATGTTCTAGAGGGCAATTTGGTATTGGCGGGCAAATGGGCAAGTTGACTTAAGACATTCTTTATACTTCCATGAAGGGAGGACGAAATGTTTATTTTGGTTTCAGAGTTTAATAGGTTTGGAGATATTTCAAGCTACTGGAGACTTCAAAATTAAAATATTCAGCCCAGCGACTTTTCCTTTTTTATTTTATTTTATTTTTTTTTAGGAGACTCAACAGAAATTTAGATACTATTATCTACACAAAACCTTTCTGCTGTTATTCTTTGACTTTGAACCACAGAACACTTTTCCACCTGAGGAATGGTGTTTAATAGGGGAATGTTTTCCCTTCTCCACAATCCCATTATTGAATTCCCTCCAATCTTTGGTGAAGTTGATATAGGTAACGACTAATAAGGGAGAAATAAAATTCCTCAAACGAATATTAACTCATTGGTTGTTTTCTACAGTAGTCATAGTGTCTCACAGCTTCTCCTTCTTCATTTCTGTTTGCTGTTGACGTTGCTCTGGGGCTCTGCAAGCAACCCTGTTTTCCTCAGAACGTGAAGAACTTTTTGCCTTTTTATTTTCCAACTGCATGTCAGGAAGCCAAAGTCCTTGGAAATGTCAACTCAAAGGGGAAACAGGTGATGTGAACTCGCCATGAGTAAGACTGGAAGTTGGCTGCAGAGGGATGGTGTTCCAAGATCTTTATATATAAATGGAGACCTGCTGGAACATGAAATATTCCTGCTTGTCCTTTTGCCCTTTTCCTTTCTTTCTTTTTTTTTCCTCCTCTCCTTTTCTGCATCTTTCCAATGTGTGTGTCCTTTTCATTCCTGAATGGGTTGTGTGTTTTGGATGAGGAGGTTCCTCCTACTCTCTCATGTGACGGGCTTCAAGAACGAGTCCACCAAGAGCTTTAGGAGAGAAGATAAAACCCCGGGAAATCTCTGAGTCCAAGTGTGAGTCATCAGAAGAGTTGATTTGAAGGGACAGCTGTACTAACATTGACTAAGATGGCTATTAAAAATATTGGCAGTCAAAGAGGGATCACTCAGTATTTGATCATCCATTTTGGAAATTAGCAAAACAATCTGTAGAGATTCTAAATAATATTTTCATGTCAAGATAAGGACTTTTCATTTGCAGGTGTTCTTTCGCATTTTTATGATTTTCTTTCTGTTTTCCCTAGGAAATTGTAGAACCATGAAACACTCCTCCTTTGGTGGAGTTGATATTTTAGACAAAACAAGAAGCTGAGGATCTGCTTTGTAAGCCTAATCGTGCTTTTCCTCCATGCTCAGTCATTTTTCTTGTTAGTCTGTCACAAACTGCCTGGGTGTTCTGGGCAATGAGTAGTTAATTTTTCATCATTGCAGTTTAGATCAGGTAATGCACGGGGCAGTTTTAAGTCCTCCAGAAAATCCTCAGTGGAGATGATATTTCTCCTAATGGGCATTATCAGTTATGCTTTATCCCCAAAGAGTTCCAGTTTCAGCTCTGGCTTTGGGACTAGTCAGCCCCATTCTGGCTTTGGGACTAGTCAGCCCCATGTTTTTTCCTTACCAAATGTATTTGACCCACCAGTAAGGGCTTACAGAGTCCATTAAGGCATCCAGTCACATGGGGCAATATTGTAGGTCAGTCTAATGACAGTGCTGGACCTTGAATATCCCTTGAAAATGGGAAGACTTGTCTCTCTCTCTCTACGTATTCCAGAGTGGCATGAGTGGTTATATTGCCACTCATCTCATCCACCTGATATAGTGAAGGCTTGTTGGTCATAAGTACTACTGTTGCTATTTCCTTTCTTTTTTTTTTCTTAATATAAATTACTATTTTGACCAGGATTAAATATTTTGTGATACAGAAATTATCTCTGCCTGAAATTTGAGCTGAAAAGATGAAAAATTTTGGTTGTTGTTGTTGCCAGAGAAGGGCAAAATACTCTCTTTCACTTTTGTGAAGATTTAGTCCCAAAGTTTTTTTTTTTTTTTTTTTTAGTTGAAAATAAATAGATAAGAGAATATGTGTATTTGCCCCTTTGCCTCCATCTCTCTTTTTTAAATAAATATCATTAAAACAAGCAGATAGAAATTTAAGAGGGAGGGAACTTATATGTGTCATTGCAATGGCATTTATATGTGTCATTTCATAGCAACTAAATGTCTTTAGGCTGAACTGATACTCAGCTTTCTGATGCAAAAATAACCTGATACAAAGCAGTTTTCATCTCTTTGTCCTCAGGAGCTGGCCTGCATGTATGTGCAAGACTGTGGGTAGGTAAAGATAAGGAGATTATAAATAGGAGCAAGAAATCTTTATTTCTTCAAGTATCTTTCAGATACTCTGCGGGTTTCTCAGCTTCCACAATTTTTTTTTCATTCTGTGTCAAGACAAAATTGATCCATCTGTACATTTGTCATAAAGCAAGAGAGATGGAAGCATGTGTCAGAATAGCCAAAGACCTGGTGCTTTAGGACTTGTTAAAATACACAGCAACATGAATTTAGACCTCCCATGTCCAAGAAGTGCCTGGGCTCCTGGGGTCCAGGTCCATCTTGGAGTCTCTTGGGTTCTCCTGTTGTAAATCCAAGAAGATGCACACACTCATTCCTGGGGTGCTGCATGATAGCAGACTTTCCTGTGATGAAGAAGAGGTCCTCACCACCTCAGGGTCGTGATATCTTAACCAATGACTTTACCCTGTCTTTACCCATGCTCAAGAGATGGTTTAGATTACTCTGGCTCAAGACGGACTTTTAAAGGCTGTCTCCAACCAGTAATGCCTCTGCAAAAAGGGGAGATCTTCCTATCTTTCCAACCTTTTTCTAAGGAGAATGAAGAGTCAAATGACTGACCGAGGTTCACAGAGGAGACCATCATTACATACCCAGGATTTCATTCTTCCCTCTGGTATATACTCTCACCAAAAGTCACCCTGGTACCAGATGACATTCAGATCTATGTTAATCTCAGATGAAAATCTATTTTCCCATAGTGCTCACGTTGACAATCTGCCAGCAAAGGTTATTAGATACCATCCACAAAGCCTGTGGCACATTGACCTATTCTGAGGGGAATCAAATGAAAACCTATCCCCTCTACTTTCGGAGCCCACCCAGTGAGAAACAGGCTGGTGGATTGACTAAATTCAGATTTCTCTGCCTGGGAGACTGCACTTTAATGGATTAAACATCTCTGTGTTTCGTGGTTGCTTTCTTAAGAAAGAGAGCCATTAAAAGAATAAAATTTTGCATGAGTATATATTTTGGTCTCTTGATTCAGAGTGATTTTTCTTTCCTTTCTTTTTCCTGCTTTCCTCTTCTCCTGACTTTCTGTGTAAGGAGAAGTAAATTTTGTATCCATGAAGTTTCTTTGGCTGAACATGATTCAGCACCGCTGGCACTCTAAATCAAGGTAATCAAAATAATCATGTCCTTTTAATTCATTTACTAGCCCCAACACTATGTATTACATATATGTTTTTTTCCTAAGGCTTGGCTCTGACATCACTGAAATACTTCAGCAAAATATCAGGACTAATGTCAGGAATAAAACAGCATTGTTATAGTTCTTTCTTTCATCCAAAGCCAAACACCTGCACCTCTCCACAGGCATCAGACAAGACTTTGCTGCCTGGAAATGCCCAAACAGGAGTCCTTCTCTGATGCTATGCTCTTGCAGGAAGTGAATTTGTTAAGAGGCAAAGCTCAAGTCACAAATTCCAGGAAAATGGCAAAGAAGGAAAGAAACAAAAAGACTGCCAGATTCTCAGCTGATGTTGATTAGAAGAGCTCCTTCAACTTCAGAAGCTAGCCTGATTTTCTCCAGCTCAAGGTTTGGCCCTGGATCTTAACCTGTAGACTCCCAGTTACTGGGCAGGGATGGGGTGTTAATACTGTTATTTTCTTTTCTTTTCATAAAGGCTAAAAACAGAAGTCCTATATTCATTTTTCCCCATGTCCATGAGGTTGTTTCACAGAGATCTGCTGATTTTTGGCTGGATCTGCTCAGCAGACAGCAGTGCAGGAGCTCTGGCTCTGCCAGGCCACCCAGGCTGCTGTATGTCGCTTTGGTGGGTAGAGATGGTGGTGGTGCAGTAGAGTTGCCTCTTGCGAGAATGGGGGACTGATAAGGAGCATGGGAACTCCACCACGAAGGCGGGGAGTATCTGATATCTGAGACTTCGGTGAGGCCTGAGTCAAAAGTGTTTGTGCTCTAAAACTGCTGTCTGTTTTCTGAGTAGGCCTTGCCTATTGAGTCCAGGACTCTGTGTCCTAGGGCAAGGATCCCTACACTGATTCTATAGTCAGAGATACCCATGTGCTTTCCTGGCTCTTGAAGACCCTAAGTCAGCACAATTGTCAAGGCAAGGAGTCCCAGCCCTGAAGGGTAGGTTTAACTGAAGCTATGAGTAGAAGCTGGGAACTAGTGAGGTCTGGAGCTTAAAAATGGGATGAGAATTTGAAGGACCTTGGATATCTTCCACTTTTCTCATACTGGGACGAAATCTTTACGCATGATTTTGAGCAGCCAGATGAAGATGTCTCCAATGTCTCCACCTGACCTAGCAATCAACATCACACCAGTTCAGGGTAGTTTAAAAGTTATCTCAGAACCTGTACTAGCTAAACTTACTAGAAGACAGAGATTTTCTGTTCAGATGCTATATATAATACCATATTTGTGCACTATGTTCCTTCAAGGACTAGGCTGGTATATTCACATAGTATGGGACTGCACTATATGACCAGTCCAGCTAGAAATTAATATCAGTGCATCATAGCGCACTGCTCAGTTTAAATGTTCCCTAGGTTTGGAGGTTTTTTGTGTAGAAAAGAGGAAAATCTGTTCACTTCAATATTGTCCACACAGGCAGTTACCATTGCAAATAATGGAGGTTCTGATAACTTTGAAATACAAGAAAGTATATAGGAGTGTGCATCTAAAAATAAACGTGTCCTTGTATATGTGGTGCATGTTCTTCCTACTTATGTATAGCTGCAGAAAAGGAGACCTGGGAGTCAGGATGAATTGTTATATTTTACACCCATTCTTCATATGCTGATGCCAGGGAAATTACAACAATTCTTTGTACTAAATGTTGGTTTTGGGACATCACTGCAAATTCCCAGGAGGAAACCAGCTGAAGTTTCAAGACTGTCAGTGAGAGGCTGAGACTAAGAGAAAAAAAACAAAGGCCAAAACTGGAGCTTTCCAACTAAATATTTATTTGTCCAGAGAAATCTCTCATTATTATTTAACAGTGCATAAATACCAGAAAACCAGATAGCATCAAACAGTGACTGGGCCTTCACATTCATCCCAGTTCAACACAGGCCAAATAGGGATTTTTTTTTAAGGTTTAGGGAAAACTATATTTTGACCTCAAGTATCCAATTTCCATACATATCTCCCAAATAATTAATTCCTTCTAGTTTGAATGGGATGAATGACCTCCTTGGAAGAGCCTGTCTTTGCTAATTACAAGACTCTATATGATTAGCCTGGAGAGACAGATGAAGCTAAGGCAGAAGGTCTCCATGATGACATGATATCCTTTATTCCAGGACTCAATATCCCGCTGCACTCTAACTTCCATTTTTTGCACTAAAGCCACCAATAAATTTGCTCATCAGTACATGCAGGTAGGGTTTTCTTTTCTCTCACTCTACTTAGTGAAATAAGTTATTAAATAGAGGAGCCAATTTCAGAAGCCAATGTAAATCAGAGAACAGAAACATAGTGTAATGAAAGTGTTACACCTAAGGACACTGCCAGATCTTTTGAATGAGAAGACAAAGTGAAAATTGAAGATTTGTGTGTTTAGACCACAGAGCTGGGAAAATGGAGTTGACTGAACTTAGGTTGGTGAGAAATGGTGTGAAAATTACATGTCTTCCAGACTAAAGCACAGCTGTACAGTACCCAAGGGTATGCACTGCTCTGGGTTTCTGCTATTCTTGGCTCTCTCAGTACCTCTTAAGTAGATGACATCTTGAGAGTCTCCATACGTGACATGATCCGTGTGCTTTGTAAAAACTCCATGCAAGATTAACATGCTCTTTGCCTAGGAGAAAATCTGTAGGTATTGCAACCTGAAATTCAACGTCATTCAGGGGAATTCATTTGCAGAAGTTACCCATGTGGAGCACAGAGGAATTTTAGAGGTTTGGGAACGGCCTGTGCCTGTTCAGCTTGACCTTATATACAGAGTACGTGTGATTTTATATGCAGCAGATGAGCAGATTGTGCAAGGAATGCCGCATGCTCTTTTAGTGGCTTGGTTATTACAGGGGGAAAAACATGGGCAAATGGTCTCTCTGGGAATGGTCTGCCTTGTTTTTCTGCTATATATTAATGATGAATAGTACGTGTGTGGGCATGAAGCTTTCTAAAGAGGCTAGTTTATAACCCAGTGACTGTTGTTAGTACTTTATACTTTTTTTCTTCAGTGTTTGCCTGGAATTTCTCTTGATGTTATAATTTAACTGAAAACAGCCTGCCTAGTAGCCTAGGAGATATAGGTGCAGGTGAGGAATGAATTTCTAGGGAATCACTTTAACTTCCTCGTGACTTGGTTTCCTTTCAGAAGTGAGGAAGTTCTTCTTCCTCATGCCAGTTCCTATTGGAAAACTTTTCTGTAGAACTTTTCCCATAAAGTGTTCTGACGATTCACCAAAGGAAAGTGTGATATAAACTCTATAATTCTTGTGGTTCGTTTGGGGTCAGGATGCATTCATTGGGCACATAAGCCCGATACTCCCACTGTTCTGCCATGGAAAGTGAATGCTGATGAGAGAGAAAGCCTCAAGGAGTTCCTCTCCTCTCCTCTCCTCTCCTCTCCTCTCCTCTCCTCTCCTCTCCTCTCCTCTCCTCTCCTCTCCTCTCCTCT
>JAUBOD010001074.1:1253610-1265286 GCA_032353885.1 Nothura maculosa | reverse complement strand
GAGCAAGACAAGCCCTTGGATGTCTTCCTAGAATGAGAAGACTTGGTAGGGCATTGACAGTCCTGTGCCCTGATTGATCCTTCCCTCCTCTTCTTTTGTGGATTTAAATTAAATTGTGGATTTAATAAAACTGAGGGTCTTCTCTTTGCTGATGCTGTTCTTTCAGTGAGGAAGCATTTCTGCAAGCAATAAAGAAAAAAAAGTGTGAAGAAAATAGAAGATATCTTATTTTATATTTTTGTAATTGTATCCTTGTGATAAATATAAATTGATAGCAACACTTTTAGGCATGGAAAAGCTGTAGGTGAAGAGAAAAGGCATGGAAAGAACCTGAATACAGAGAGAAAAGAAGAATAAAATGTCTGGTCAGACTTATGAGCAGAAATTACTCATCAGTCACAGCTCCCATCAAGAGTCTCTTCTATTTCTTGAAATCAGCTCCAGTATAAATCTTTGCTATTGCTGCAATTCCCAAAAGTAGGTGAATATATCAGCTTGCAGAGCACAAGGCAAAGAAATGAAAGTCAATAATTTACAGTCCTCTCTGATCACTTTACATGAAATACCACAGGTCTGGCTGTGTCATTGCATCTAAAAGAGTGAGGTGAAACCTCTGTTCTCATCTCGTTTGGTTCCATGGTCCTTGTAAAGCATGGAATTTAATGGTCAGCTCATAAGAATCATCTGTAAACCTAGTCTGAGTCTTTATTTTTTGATTTATCCTTTGCTTCTTTGCTATATTTCTCATACTGGGCTCATCTGGGGATTCATAGGCTAGATCTGGTCTACAGGATGAGACCATCTCACTTGTGGCATTTGCTGTGGAGGTAAGTAGCTGCGCGTGCAACACACGGAGTCCTGCAGCCACATAAGTCCTGTCATTTGCCTGCCTTGCACATGACTCTAAAAGTCAGCATTTGTTGTTATCCCATCTTTCTGCTTCTGAGGAAGGGTCTCAAAATGGACATTTAACCTTCTACCATCAAAGAAGCTGAATGAGGTTGTCTTATGGAGGAGATAAAATGAAACCTCCTCCTCTATCCTCTGCCTCACTGGCTTGAGAGTGGCCTGTTTTGGTTGGGACTCTAGTGTACTAGTGGTGACTGATACAAAATGAATTTGTGGTCTCAGCCTATTTCTTAGCAGACATAGGGGCTGCGTCATCCTTAACAACGGGTCCTGATTGTCTGGGGTATTTGTTAGAAAAGCCAAAACCCGCTCTATGTAGGGGGCTAAATAATGGCCTTTGTAAAGAATGATGCAGTGGTTTGGGAGGCAGGAAGAGGCAAGATGCTCTGACCCTGATTAAGTGTGGGTTTGCGAACAGAGCCAACTCCATTTCTGAAACCTCTTGGAAAACCAGACTAAACCAAACCAAACAAAAGAGAAGCCATAAGACCATAAGGAAAATCACTTAAAAGACAAAAAAAAAATTTAAGAAGAAACTAAATCAGGATCACAGTAAGACAAGGCAATCACTACTCCTTTCCTGCTGCAAGTTCCTGCAGAACGAGCAGAGGATGAATCCCTGCTTGTCCATTAGTCCTCACTTTGACCGATCTGGGTACCTGGGATACTTGTGGGCATTCACTAGTCTAGTCTTACATGAAGTTCAGGAAGTAAACAAGCAGTTCTCCAGTGTTAAAAGGCCATGCCATGGTTAGGATCCCTGTGTGAGCATAGCTCCTTTGAAGTGTCTCCTGTAAAGTTCTAAGGAGGCTTGAGAGATAATGCTTATGTCTACACCTGTGCATAGGTATCCTTTTTCCCCTCCTGTCTTAGACTATTGCTTTGAATTTGCTCCCAAGGTAGCCAAGAGTGGATAGTGGAATTAGGAAAAAGGAAACATTAGTATGTTTCCCTCCCCTCTCACCCATTTAATGGTTTGTTTTATAACAAAACTGAAGGATTTAGTGAGCATGATTTTACACTGGTGGTTTTCAAAGCCTCTCAAACTGGTGCAACACCCTTTTCATAAGCCTGTTCTCTTGCCTCAGTTTCCACAATTAAAAAAAAAACAAACAAGTATCTTCAGCCTTGTTTTGCAGTGTTGTCCACGGTTGGCAAAAACCTGACTGTCCTCAGCAGCTTGCACACTGTCACAGAGGACACTAAAGACCTTAGCACTGCAGCCCTACTCCAGCTATCCACATTTCATTGAGAAAAAAGACATTTAACAAGTTGGGCAAAAGCAATACCAGCAGTTCGACTGAATTCCATCCCAGCATTCCAGGTTTCAGAAATTACTAGTCTGCTCTTTATTTGCTTTAGCATAAGCCTGCACTGTGTGCCAGAGGCTTCCAAACAGTGATTTCCAGTCGAAAGGGATAGCTTGATGAGGGAAGGTCAAAATCAAGCCTGGGACTTGATCCAATGGAAAATCATATCTATTTCGAGGATCTGTTTTGTAGTTTTAACTAAGAAAATCTTTGGATCTTTGATCAGCCCTGTGGCTTAGTAGCAAGCACAAGAGGCTTTTGTTTTGTGTGTCGGATAGTTGACCTCCTGCTCCCTGGCACAATGCTAGGATGTGTATTCTTTCAGAGACAAGTCATCTGCATTTCTCCTGGAGGGATTGTTTTTATGGCCAACCAGGGGTAGACTGAGAGGAAAAGTTTTACTGCAATGGTCTCAAGAGCGAGAGTGAAAGGTTGACAAGCCTTTCGTGACTTGTATGGGGTGGGAGAATCATTTGTACAAGGCATAGTTGATAGATCTTTGGTGTGCTTAAATACCAGCAAGGCTTTGCCTCCCAGGAGACGATATTCCACTTGGGAGGGAACCCAACATTAGTAATGTCATATGACAGCACAGGCAAATCATGCATGCCTGGTATGAATGGTCCTGCAGCCCTCGACAGCAAGTGGCTGCTCTATTTGGAAATGGACTTACTCATGCTTCTGGAATGCAAATGACACAACTCACGGCTCCGCTGTCACTCCCTGTCCTTGTGCTGTGCAGGGCCATAGGCCAGTCCGGTGCAGTGCCACTGACACGTGGAGATGATCTTAGTGACATCCTGTGCGCGGAGCAGCTGGGGATGGTGTAGGAGCCATCTACACAGAAGGAAAACCCTGGAGAGAGATGATGGGGCTCTAGGGCTGTGCCATGGCCAGCAGTGGATGGGGTGGACACGCAGGACAGCCAGATGTTGTGCTGCTCTGGCATTTGTCCTTCTTCCCCTCTGGACGTTCCTGCTCAGGGACATCATGAAAATCATCCCAAATAGATCGATATCCATGGCTTCCAATATCCAATTTGCAGAGTCCCATTGCCACCTTGGAAATGAGCTGAATGGATGGTTTACTTAGTAATTAAGATGTATAAATTATATGTTTAAATCTCAAATAATAAGTTTAGATTTTTTCCCCTTTATTCCCACTTTCCAGGGAATGTTGGCAGGTTTGACTCTATGCATCATACCACAAAAATCTCACTCCTCCAGAAGAGGGCTAATACACTAAGGAGCTTTCTACCAGGCTGATGTATCACACACGCTTTATATATCAGCCCTGCGTTTCTTTAGCTTAGACAAAAGGATCAAAGGCACAGAGAGGGCCATGGCTTTCAGAGAGATATAATATTTGCAAACGTGGAGAGCAGGGTAAAGTATCATGACTAGAAAGGCCAAGACACAGCCAAAAGTAAAAAAAGAAATATATTTATGAGCTGTGCTTGGAAACTGTCTCTGAAGTATGTGTGCCAGCTGATGTCACCTTCTGCTGACATTTGTACAACTGAAACAAATATAGTGCAGACAGGAGCAGGAAATACAAATTAGGGATGAGGGGTTACTGGATGCAGGTCCAGGAAACATGTGTTGTGCAGTCTAGTTCCCTTGATTATAGTTTTTGACATATTATCAACATGAAGTTGAGGTGGTATTAATCCCAGGGCTGAAATGCTTCTAGAGATGGGAGTAAATTTAGATATCTGCATTTAATCTGACCCTATAGCATTCATTTAGGAGGAGAAAAATCACACCTAGTTCCACAAAAGAAACCTATTAGAGTCTTTGCCAGAGGGGTCCTCCTTTTAGCAGATTAACAGTTGAGATCCTGCTGCTCTTTTGAAGCTCGATACAGCCGTATTACCTTTTAGGTAATTTTTAGGTGAAAGGAAATCAGAATATTTAACAACATTTGAAAGGTGCCTGTAGGAAGAGCTCCCTAATAGCAGTTGTTTAAAAGGTATTGCAAGTCCCAAATAACTGATTTTCCAAAACTGGACTTATAATATTTTCTGTTTTTGTTAAGACACTGAGGATGTCTTGTCTTTGAGTTTTGATTGGGAATTATTAATCCGCTCATTAGCCTTGCATACCAAACCCTGGATTTTTATCTCATTTTAATGCATTCAAGAAAATGAGAGAAAGAACAAATACTTAGCTTACTGTCATTTTTAAAGCTAATCTTGTGGAAAATAGACACAGATTATGCTCACAGGCCATACTGACACACATGCCTACCTCCTGTAACTCCACTCCTGTGAGGAAAATAACCTGTTTGGCCTTTCATAAAACAGAAGTCATAGCTTTTCTAGGTGCATTATGATGTCGGGATGAGAGATGTAGCAAGGTGTCCCCAGGTAATCAGCATCCCTCTTATGTACAAAGCATTCAGTAGGCTTTTCAACTGGAGTGAAGATCATTGTATAGCAAAGGGCTGCATTGCATGGATGTACTAGGTCACCTCCATTCCGGCTCAGTCCCTTCTAGACTGTTTTTTACTGAAACTGACCTTGCCTCCACAAGAGAGAGTCTGGCCTAGGTCATAGGCAGCCTTCAGGCATACTTTCTCCATCCAAGCTTACGTTGAGCAGTGCAGAATAGTGCCCTGAAGAAGGCCACAGGGTTGCTCTGTGTTGTGACCTTTAGTCTCAGAATTCCTCCGTACCATTGCTCTGACAAGAGTAGTCTCCTTCCATGCCAAGTGTCCAGCTGCCTACTTGTTGGGTTACCTCTGATCTGGGCTAGAAGAGAATCATAGCACATCTTGTAAAAATGATGCAGGTCTTTTGACCTTTTGGCTATAGAAACCACTGCTGGCTCTGTTGCAAAACTGCCTCCTCTCCATCCCCTCTCACAACATATACACATAAATATCATACATGCTACCTTCCACTCTGGACATAGGAGGGCTTGCAGGAGCCCAAATTAGACTTACCAACCAAGATGTGCAATATTACTGTGGGAAGAGGGGTGGGAGGTCCTGTTCCATCTCATCCCCACCATCCCATCACGGGTTTTACTGTTCCTGGATGATGTCTTTTCATTGCAGGAGTAGCTGGAGAGAGCGGCACACATTTTAAGACGCTACTACTACTGGGATTGGCAGGAGGTGTTGCTAAGCACTCCTGGTATTTGTGTACAGACGCACCAGGTTGCCATGAAGACCTGGGACAGCTCCATCTTGGATGTGCCAATCCCACCACTGCTAAGCGACCCCATGAGCAGTTTTCCATAGGTGCTGGGAAATCACCACTCTGTGCAATCATTGACTTGTTGTTTTTCTTTTTTCCCAAATGCTTCTGAGGTTTTTCTCTTTCTTCCTCTAACCTAACATATATTGAAAAGCTAATGGGGTAGTGGCTGATTGATTGAAGTAAAGAGGAAAAAATCTGTGCTGTTCGGCTCTACAACCTCTTCATGTAGATGAATTCACATCATCACCCATGGATAGGGCATGTCCATGGGAGATCCTTATCCCTACCAACCCTTGGTGAAATCTGGAGTAGATGCAAACTCTTTGGGTGCTTTCAGAGTGGGAGAAACTCAGCATCTGCACAGAAAACAGTCTCAAACAGTTGCTTTGCACGGGTAGCTCCCCAGATCATGAAAAACCATAATATTGCTGTCTTTAGAGGCCCACTGAGGCAAGAATTATGAGATTTTGGGATAAAGAGGGATGCTTAAAACAGAGGCTTCTGGATTAGTGACAGAATGACTTAGTGTGAGCGTGGTTCAAGGGAAGACTTAAACAGCGGGAGAGCAGAACAAAAGGCTGGGTGCTGTATCCTGATCCTGCTTCAGTGGATTTACAGCTGGTTCCTTTCCTGGAATGAAAAGATTAGAATCGCTGGAACCGCGTGTACGTCTTCCAACAAGGCGAACTAGGTATGCAACAGCTGTAAAAATAAAGAGCCCTCGCAGGCCGTTGTAGTAAAAAGAGTTCTGGAAACTGCCTAAAGTGGGGTGGGGTGGGAAAATCCTCAAATTTCTTTCTTTTTTTCTTTTTTTTTTTTTTTGTTATGAATTTCAAACTGTCAGTTTGGAATCTGATTTGAAAGAAAAGAATGAGATTTCTACATTATTTGGGTGAAAAACCTTAAAATATAGAACGCTCCAAATTATCCTTGAAATCCAAAGAATTCTGATTAGTTCTGTCCCATTTGTCTCCTTAAAGCACTGTTGATATTTGGATCTCCTGGTAGCAGAAAATCATGAATGCAAAACTTATTGAGAGGAACTGCAGAAAAACTAGGCAAGATTAGACTGTGTTTAATTATGTGTTCAGCTCTGTGTATATTCATGCTTTGAGACTTCAGCTGAAGACCTGCAGAAACCAAGCAGTGAACATGCAGTTGCATATATGAATGTGACAAGAGATTTGCTTATAACATTAAATTTATGATTTCAAGTGCTGCATCAATTATTGATGCTTAAGGAAGCAGACTGTATGAGGAGAAAAATAATTATTGGTTAAAATGAATTTATAAAAAGATTGTATTAGGTACTGGGAAAGTGAAACTACACTATTTCTTCTGATAAAAAGGATTGAATAGATTTTTATCTATTGTCTAATTATCTAATGCTTATTACTGCAAAACTTTGCTTTACTAACCTGGAGATTTCATAAAAGTTCAAGTTAGCACAACACTGGAGTGAAGTTAAAATTGAAATAATTTGTTTCTACCTCTCTCTTTGCTTTGACTTCATCTCCAGTCTTCTGGGAGACTCGCTTACCTTCATAGGGCTGAAAGTAGTGAGATGTCACTGAGTATTATCAGAATTATTATAATTACTTTTCTTTCCTTCACCATATATGCTATACAACTGCATTGCACCCACTGTGCCCACCATAGATGCCTCTCCTAGCCCTGAAGTGATAGAAAATTCTCCGTTGTGACGCTGAGGTGGGTAGGAAAAGAGGAAACATAGACTAGGAGTGGTTTGTACTTCTCAATGTGGTTTCCAGTGTTGCTGACATCTGCTCAGGATCATGAAGCCACAACGTTCTTCAGATGATGTTGTCTGCTAGTAGGGAAGGCTGCATTGCCTGATGGAGGAAGGCTTGATATGTGTAAACAGGAGACCTTCCTCCTGACTGTAGGTGCCTAAATCCCAACCTCTGAGCTTTCTCATCTCTGCTGGCTACTAAAACCAGGGTGGAACTACAGGGAAAAAGAAGATAAACTAAAAACTGTTGGTTTTCAGAGACAATTTTATTATAAAAATATGCTTACCAAGTAAGTTATGTTAGCATCTTTATTCAATGAACTGAAACAGTTAATTACAAAACTATTCTCTCTATTCTTCTGCCTAATTTTGGGCTCCTTAGTCTTCACTTTATGTAGCTCTTTACTTTCTTTTCCTCTAAGCATTCCTGCTTAGCTCAGGTGTCAGCAGACTATCCTTCCCTAAGGAAGACTTCAGTTCTGAGCCTTGCCAGGGATCACATCGGCAGGAAAATGCCATATTATCTTGCATATTCAGTTCCTCTCACCTTTTTTCTTCCATTTGTTTGTGGGTAATGGATAACACCTCCCCAGGACCCATCTGAATTTTGGGTAGAGGCAAGTGCTATCTGCTTCAGAAAAAATGTCCAGAAATCTCATTATCAACAGTTATGGAAAGTTGCCCTTGCAAATGTTCTTCTTGATTTGCATTAGGTAGAAAACAGTTTATACTTTAAAGCATGAGTATTCTCGAACTCTCTCCAAAGTATGCTTTGAAATTCTTTATTAATCTTATTACAGGGTCACTATTGATCAACATATATTTTAACGACACAAAGACAATGGTAAGATTTGCAGAATTGTGCTTTGTGGATAGATTTTTCTTTCCCTTAATATATTTCCCCAGACCTTTTCAGAATTTGTTGAGCAACTCTTGAGATTAGAGACTGTTTTGGACTCAGTCCTAGAAAACAAGCCAAGTATGATAAATAAAATAAAACATCTGGAGATCTAGCCATCAGAATATCATCAGATATCCACTGATTCTGAGGGAATGTTATGTATGAAAGGTAATAATCTGAAGTATTGAGCTTTTCATAAAACATAACTCTCTGAAAGAATGCAGAATGAGACGAAAAACAATGCTGATCGGAGTTGATTGTCTAGAAAATTTACTATGGAAAATCATAAGGTCTGTAATGAATAGTTGGATCGTTTAAACAAGTATCTGTGCCAATAAAATCTAAACATATATTTAAAAAACAAAGATAACAGAAGTCAATCTTCTTAAGCAGAGATGCAAGGAACAATGCGAATGATAAACACTGTTTTAAAGGGGGGAAAAGGCAAATAAGGTTCTAATTAGTGGGAGGGACTGAATAGATTATATAAAGAAGATAAAAGCAAAGAAACCTAATTGGAAACATAGCAATGTAATTTCAAACAATCCAAAGTATTTTATCTAGCACAAATGGTTTTTCAGCTCTTTTCACAGGCAAATTGTGAATAAAAAGGTTGATGGTCTTAAGGTTAAGAGTAAGGAAGCAGAGGAAAGACAGCAAAGGCAAAAATTAGCAGCTAAAACACCCATTTCTTCAACCAAGTAACAGGAATGCAACAGCATTTTCCCTTAACACACAAGTGTATGAACAGGGACCAATGTTAAATGTCTATTAAGTCCACCAAAGAGCAGCTACTGTCTCTTCATATGTTCAAGTTTGGTGGAAACAGAGACCATAGGTGAGCCTGAGCAGTGCTACCATGTCCTACCTTTTTGGTGCCCAGTATAGAAAGACTTATTTCTCTGAACTTGGCTCACTGTAGATATCAGCTGTTACTACAGCTGTAATGTAATGCATTGGTAGATTCTCTCACTTCCTGGCTGGACATGATGAGATAGGTCCAACCCCTACCTTTCCAACTGGAAAAAAATGAGTTTCTGGAATTGAGAATTTCAGATCTACCAGGAAAGATGCTCCTACATTTAAACATAGATATTCATACAGAGATCTCTTTCCTGCTGTGTGTTTGCAAGGATTACAAAACAAACTGGTTTGTCCTCAGTCCAGCAACTTCTAGAGGATCTTTAGTTTGCAATCACCTCCACAAAGCCTCCTCTAGGTCCCTAGAAGTCTTTCTTCTTTTTGCCTTTGAGAGGATCCATATATTTGCTCCTTTGCAAGGATGACTGATCAAGGATTATGTTGCAGGCTCCCCTTTGACAGTGTCTTATAAACCTTCTAATTTGCCACATTTCTCCATCTCTCTTCTAAGCAAGGTCAGTTATGCACAGAAATGTCCCTTTCCTTCTTAAGGTGTAGCACACCAAGATCCATCACCTGTCTCAGAATTTACTGGCCTAGTTTTTCATTTTTTCTTACTTATTTTAGTAAATTATGCAATGGAGCATCTACTTTGCAAGCCCTCTCCACCTGCCATCGTACACCTGTTGCTTTTGCTCCAGTCAGAGGCTGCTTTGCATTTTTGGATTGTTTTAAATAAGCAGATTGTTTTCAATAGCAGAAGGAATGAAATTGGCCCTTTTCTTTGCTGAGATATTCTTAGCAAAAGTGTCACAAATACTTCTCTCATCTCCCACTCCTTCTTCTTCCTAAACCTTGACAAGTGAACAGAGAGAAAAAGAGAAGTTCTAGCTTTCTGAAGTGACAGTGAATAATTAAAGCTTGCTAGCACTCTTCACAGCACTTTCAGTATTTTAAACAGACAAAGCACCTCTGATTAACAATGTTCAAATAAAGCTTCACAGCCAATGGGAAATGCTGGTAGGGTATTGACAACTAGTCTTATGAATCTGAAGGTCTAAGCTTTATGATTAAGTAATTACCAAAAACAAGTAAACAAACCAAACAACAACAAGAAGAAGATATGGTGAAATGTAGTTTCTATAAATAAGGACAGAAATGGTGTCTTTGGAAAATGAATATATCTTGTTATCTTGTGATATGATTTTGAGGCTATGCTGATGATCAAATAAAAAAAAAACACAGATCTGCCATATGTTCTCTTGATAAATTTTAAGCAGGGGAGCATGCTGTGGTTGAGGTTTGCATCTCAGATATGATGTGACAGAATAGAAGAAAAATCTGACGCAGCAGCCAAAGGTCAGGAATTGTGGTGCAGACACAAGTGGAAAATTTTGAAGCTGGACTAAGGTTAAGACCGCAAGACCATCAGATGCACAACTCAAGTGCAGAGAGTGGAGTGATTTGTTTGTGTAGAGCTGTTCCTTGCAGGATTTGGGATGGGTTTTATCCTCTTGGTGTTCAATGTAAACAATCTGAACTCTGCTAGGGTGTTTGAGGGACTCATTTCTCCTGTGGTGGTCAAAATATGCTATCCTTTTTCTCCCCTTTCCTTGCCACTTCTAAGGAAACCTTTCCTCTGGAAGCTGTACTTGATCATAGGAATGATAGGGGCATGGGGAAATTAAGGCTATAGGGGCTGCAGATGGTCTTGTGCTCCTTCCTCAAGGCAATATCAACAGTGAGGACAACACACGACTAATGGCATATTGAATGAAATGAGCTCTGGCCTTAACTTTTATACATTTAAAAGGGCAGTTAGCCTTCTTTAACAGAAGATGTGAAAGACAGACTTTTATGAATCAAGAGGGAAGATATTTTGCATATAGTCGAAGCTTGGCTACCATAAAAAAAAATTTCATATTGTCCACTTGACACGTCATTACTTGTGCCCTTGTAACACTCTGTGTGAAGTGTGATAGTTCTAGTATCTACATTTTGCAAGTGGGAAGTAAGGTTTATAGAATAGGAGCAGAATTTATTTTAGCCAACATTAACAATCCCGGATTAGGTATTTTAGATATATGGATTTAGGTATTAGCTGAAGCTAGATAGGCATTTAGAGGATCCCTTATCTAATTCTTCATAGAGGGATGTCTTCAGATGGATGAGAGCACCATTGAGATGGTTTAGAAATTCAATGGAAGAGGGATGAGGTAAAGTAAACCAAATATTTTATTTCTGAACTTTGCTTGTGAATGAAGGACCTGTTTTCCTGTGGGTTACAATTACAGCATCTAAAAAAAGTCACACCTAGACACTTAAGATTCTGGTATAGCCCTATTTTCCAATTAAACACATTGATGGGACAGCTCAGATCTCACAACCATATACCAGTGTGGCACGTGGCCACAGGGACTTCTGCTTGGTGATTTTTCTAACTTTCTTAACTCAGCTCCACATACTGATATAGCTGTACCGGATCTGCAAAGCCACCCCATCTTCTGGATGACTTTGAAGATGACTCATTTAGAAGCATCTCTGAAATTTCGCTATTAGGTGTTTTCCATTGGATCTAGCTCTTCTCTCCAGTCTCTTTTCCTCATTCTTTCTTCAATCTTTGTTTTGATTCAGAAAACCAATAAATATCTTAGAAAGAAGTATTGCTGGAAGGTTAGAGTGCATGGAACCATAGCAGCCACTAGAAGTGTTTGTAGGGCAAAGCACCTAGCCAGCA
>JAUBOD010001074.1:1240525-1253588 GCA_032353885.1 Nothura maculosa | reverse complement strand
GTATTGCTGGAAGGTTAGAGTGCATGGAACCATAGCAGCCACTAGAAGTGTTTGTAGGGCAAAGCACCTAGCCAGCATATGGAGGAGTGGGGATTTTCCCCATCTTAATGTCAAGTATCATTATTATTTAAGTCTGTGCTAGTCACTCACTTCTGCTGTTATAGTAAAAATAACCTCCAGACACCCATATATGTCCTGGCCTGCAGGTTCAATTTCACCAAATGCCTCTATAAACCCCCCTAAAAAAAGAAATAAACCCCTAAAAAAGAAATAGCAAAAGAAAACAAACAAAAATCTTCAAAAAATGAAGCCTCCTTTGCATCAGGGCAGGTAGAATTTGAAGACTCCAAGCAAGTGATATCTCTGAGCATTTCCAAGATATTGTAAGGCCACTTCACCTCCAGCTGCTCTCTCCTGCCATAGATTTTCCTCTCTAGAGAAGTTCTTAACTCAAACCCATTGCAGCTCCCTTACAACCTCTACTAGTTAAATAGAGATATTAAATTTTCAGCAAAGTGTCTGTTGTAGTTTCATTCAGAAAGCAAAGCCAGGTGCTTAAAATGCACTTTGCAAGAGAGAGTTAAGTTAGAATAATAAATTAACTTGTATATTAGCTTGCATAGAGGAGAAAAAGAAAAAAATACACTCATCCACTGCTATGCAACTTGTTAGGAGATGGGAAAAGCAGAGCAAGGTTTCTAGGAAAGTGCAAGGAAAGTCATTGCTTAGAAAGCTGATCTGGTGCATTTTGCTTTTTTATTTTTTTATTATTTTCCTGGATTCATACAAAACCACAAAGGCCAAGAGGGATTTATTTCAGTGTCTGCCACAGAGCATGGTAACGAACACTGGTCCAAAAAGAAGTTATTTGCAGATGATGTTATATGTGCTGAGCAGTTTTGTGGCCCTATTCAATTAGATGAGCAAGTCCTGATGTTCGAAGAGCACCAAACATGCTTTTCTAAAGCATCAGCCACACAGAGAGCTAGACTGCATGTTCATACATACCCCTCTTGAGACTGTTACATGTATATTTAAGCTGGGACTACATATCTCTTGCAGAGTAAGCCAGTGGATATCCTTGCTTGATTCGGATGCTCCACATCCCTTGGTGCTGGTGGCTCTTTCTTTGCTACAAGCCAGCTATAAATTGCTGTCCTCCTGAGCAGGGGAAGCAAAAAGGACCAGGATCTCTTGGAATTTTGGTCCCTTTTTGACCCTATCAGCAAGAATGGAAATTCTGAGAATCCAAGAATTTTACCTCAGAGAAACCACACTCCATAAGAGCAAGCCAGGCCCACAGCTTAAGGAATAAAAATTGTTTTACCGTCCGTCATAGACTCAAAAATCAAAGAGAAAATATCAGGTGAGACAACACAGATGAACAGATGAAAACATGAGAACTCAGGTTTGCCTATTAGATATTTGTAAACAAAGTGATGTAGATGCTGATGTTCAAAATCATGGATTGCTTTAAAGACAAGTGAGAGTTGGTCAGTATCCTAGAAATACAAAACCTTACTCAATTTTAACTCAGAATAAAAAAGTAAAAGGAAGGCTTTGGGGAGCCTGTAGATGAAATTTCAGCCTGAAAATCGATGCAGGGCCACAGAAGCATTGTGGTGCCATAGTGACTTTCTCTTACTATCATCACTGACACAAAGGATTGGAGAACAATATTTCTAACTTACGTAATTTGTTTAAAATAAGCATTTGTATCTATAGTCAATGTAACATTCTTTCATTTGATAAGAGGCAAAATATACTTTTTTCTCTTTTTTTTGTGTACTCTTTTTTTTCCTGTTAGTTCGATCCAACTGGCTTTCTGATCTCTGTCAGTGCAATACTTTATATTTTCATCAGTGTTATCTTTTCTAATCAACTATTCAATTGACTTTAAAAATTTATTTTAATTTTTATCTAATTTATTTTAACTATTTTATCTAATATTTCATATTATCACCAATAAAATAAATGTAAGTATGCATGTCCATTATTCTCTTTTATGTTTTGTTAAACTACTACTTAGATTGCTTTCTTATATGATTTTCAATGACACTTTACATTATTTGATATACAGATGCATATTATTTAACCGATACATCTGTATTATTCTTGGATATATTTGGCAGTGAGCTAAGAGTATAATCTACTTTAAAGATCTCTAGGAACATAGGTTGGGATATATTCTTCTAATGAAAAAGAGATGGTCCAGCCTACCAGGAGATGGAGTTTGGCTTTCAAAATAGTTAGTGGATGGGGAATCTGTGGTAAATTAGAGTTTCCAAGTAGACATTACTTTGAAGAATCCAGGAAATACTCTAACTTAGAAGAGAAAAAGGCTATAGGACCAGGGGCTAAAGAAACTCAAAAGCATCAAAGCTTGAGTCCTGAAATAAAGAGAATGAGACCATACCCAAACTGTAGTCCCTCTGTCAAGAAACTTACGTCTTAAATCATTTTCTGATAGAAGGCTATATCAGCAAGAGTTCGGGAGAGATCCCAAATATCTTGAAAAAGACTTCCAAGTGTTTCTGCAGATAAAAGAAACACAGCTCTTTTGTTTTGATAGATGGGGGAAGAGGAGAATATCGTGTCACAGTCTTCCTTGCTCACAAGTTTCCTAAATTTAAGTAGAGATAATTATTTGGCCATTCCAGCAACCACATTTTCCTAGCAACTGTGGGCAGAGGATTACGAATGGTCTAGTGAGTTGTCATGCTTTTGGCCGAGCTGTGGTAACTTGACCGCAAGTTGCTTGTAATGCAAAGTAATGATTTGCTTAAACCATTTGCATTTGGGCTAATGTGAACCCAATGGCACTGCGGAAAGAGCAATGGGGATGGCTTGATTCGGTTGCCTAAACCTGAGTGTCTACTACTGCATGAGACTCTTGGAAGTCTGATACACCCACATAGGACTGCAGATATGAGAAACCCTACGGAAGACCGATGTTCCTCCAAAATTCTGGATACTCATGAGGATACCCTTAGGCATCTTAGTCAAAGGTATAAATCATCACGACTAGCTTGGAGGGGGCAAGCTGATGATATTTGACAGAGTTGCAAGCATTCAAATGGCTCCATCTCAGCATTTCTGAGGGTCTGACCATGCAGCCATCCAAATGTCATCCCAACCAGGAAGAGGAAACAATATCATAGTATATACTTACTTTCCTACAGAAAATAATGAATAAAAGAATAACTAAGGCCAAATAGAAGGTAGAGATGCAAGGATTGTATATGTTTTGCTCCCACACTTCTTATCTGGAGCTTTTTATTTTCTATGCATCCCTCATTCCTAGAGACAATTAATTCTGAAATGTATTTTTTTTTCCTAGAAAAAAATATTCCTCAGCAGTGCAGAAAAAAGTTTGATAGGTCAAGATGAAAAAAAAATACAGTGCTAGAATACAAATTAAAAGAGCCTGCATTTATTTTTGTAGAAGTCTGATGAATTTTATGTCGATAACATATCTGAGACAGGGAGGCAGAGAGAGGGCTGACTCATGTTTTTTGAATGTTTGGGGTTAGCACTAGTGTATTTGGCAAATGCTTATGTGTACTTAATATGTGTGAAGGAAATTATAATTGGTCCATAGATGATTTGTTCACTAAAAATAGGGCTAAAGCTGTAAAAATATTTGTAACATAAAATTTCACCAACTCTTCATCATTCTTTAGTGCTTTTCTCAAAACACATTGCTAACTATGGGGTCTCTAAACACCTCTCTGTGATAATTTATTCAAAGGCCGAAGATGCATTTCAGCACCCTAGGCAAGATCTGCAAAGGCAGTTAAACCAGATGAGGACCTACCAAGGTAATGGAGCAACTCTTCAATCACAGCATTAAATTTTCTTACAGTCTTTTTTGTCCTCATTGTGCCTCTTGCTAGGTTAGGAAAATTCTCTGATCCTACATTCATACATGAAGGAGTAGCAGCTCAAAAAGGTTTGGATGCCGTATTGTGGTGGAGGGTGTTCCCAAAACAGGAGAAATGAAGGATTTGATTCTCATCACGTTGTCTTTTCAGCCCTTATTTTTCTTGTTGCCTTCTCATTATGAACATCTTCCTGCTGGTGAGACTCTTTTGGTAAATTTAGACTTCAAAGATATCTATTTTTCAATACACTCCAAATAGGAATGTTCTTAGATGACTTTTTGCAAAATAAACACAGGAGAGGAGCTCTAAGCAAGCCCACTTGGGCCTCAGCCTCTTCACTCCCGTGTGGTCCTGCTCACTATGGTGGCATGTAGCACCATGGTATATCATCACCCTATTTTCTGGGGTAACATACGGGGATAACATCGGCTTGGAAGTGGAACTGATTAAAAAGTCCAGTTGAAGGTGGTGGAAATAATCCTCTCCTGACCTTCCTGAGCTTTGGCTCCTCTCCAGGCTCATGATGTTCACACCTCCTTAAAGCAACCTCTGGCACTTGAGCAATGCAGAGCTGAGCTTGGGGAAAACGCCAGGTAAGGCAGTGCAAGCAGCCGCCCTGCAAGAGAGCAGCCCATGGGCCTTTCCCAGCCTGGTTGTGGTTTATCCTGGAGTTTATGAAGTGCTCCTTTTCCCAGAGCTTCCCAAGTGCACTATGGCGTTTGCCCTGCCTGCTAACTGCCGGTCCCAAAGATCGGGGAACATGAGCTGCCACCGACACCTCGCTGGTGATCTCAGTGCTGCTGACTCCTCTCTCCCTTCAGCTCCCTCCCAGCTGCCCCCCTCCTCTTCCTCTCCCCACCCCCATGACAGCACTGCAGACAGATCCAAAAACCTGTCAGCTGGAGTTCCTGCTCTCTGGAATTATAGGCGACGGTTTGCGGAATGGTGTACGCCTGCTCAGTGTTATCTCCCTGTCACTCCTCGTTGGCCCTTTTTTCATATGTGGATGAACTTGGACAAATTCTGCAAATTCCTCTTCTTCTCTTGGCCTTCTTGACTCATCTCTCTTCTTCTGCCTCACACCCTTCCTCCTTCTGCTCCGGTCTGAGTCAATGCAATGGTAAAAACAATGACATTTCCCACGATAGCTGGCCCGTCTGATAGTCTCAATTCTTGTTCACAGCCTGCAGTCTGAGACAAGATGATGTATGCATGCATACACAAGTGCAAATGCATCTGTGTGTGTATGAAAACATTTCTTTTTGCATGAAGATTTGCATCTTCTTGGAGAAGAAGTGGAGACCTTGGGAGGAAATCCATTCTGGAATGGGAGCAAACTGAAAGCTTTTAGTTAATTTAATTTTACATTTCAAACTCCACCCCAGATCTTCTCCTTCCACTATGTATTTTTTTCCGATGGGAGACAGAGGGCTACTGTTGACAAGCTCTAGATTGAATTATGGGCCAGATCCCCACCTGCTGTGAAATCAGCAGTGACATAGGTCCATATGAACTGATGAGCCAGCTCTCATTTATTTAGATAATTACATGTCCCTCCCCTGCTCCTTTCACCAGAGAAGGCACAGCGCGCTGTGTTTTGAATAGATCTAGGTGATTAATGTCCAAAAAAGAGAGATGAACAATTTGGAAGAGGGATGTGACTATTCCAGTCCTATAATTGTTGCCCAAGGAGAGCACCATGGGCTATCAGAGACAGGCCATGCTGGACTATAAGTCTGAATTACTGCTCTCTTGAATCTGGATCCATCACAGTAAGCAACAGAGTCTGCCTTAGATGCTTTTAAAGCTACTGCTACTTTTAAAGCAGTAAATGCTTTTAATGTCCTGCAGGTTAAACCAATGCATATATTCTAGTATAGAGACCAGTTGTGGTGGAACAAACTCTGAGTATCCTGGTAAATGCCCTTATCCTTTGAAGCTGCTTGACTACATAGAAGTAACCTGCTGGAAATATTCTCTTTCCAAGTCCTTGAAGTTACTTGCGAATTTGCTAGTTGATCTGGACTAATATTGTCCCATTGAGACAGCAGAAGAACACCACCGACAATCAAGTCCCAGAATACAGAAAAGTTCTTCCTTTTTTTTTTCTGCTAAATGTAGTCTCAGATACTAGTAAACAAAGGTAAAGCTTGGCCTGCATAGTAGATGCTTTGGTTGTTAAAATTCAGTATTAAATAAACAAACTTGGATGTAAGGCTTTAGACCTAGGCAAAAAATGGACAGTTTAGTAGTTGTTCAGTAATTAAAATATCAATTGGAGCTCTCTAACATTAAGTTCTTTTTTTTTTTAAGAAGGAAGGTCATCCTTAGCTAGCTGTCAGCTGCACTACTGGAATGCAGGACACACGCCTTTCCTTAGAAAGAAAACATACAGCATATACTCTGGATTTTTTTTTTCCATTTTCTTCCAAAACTGTCAATGTGTACGCATGTCAGATTTGTGCCAATTCAGGTCACTGCACAGAGCACAGCAGAAAAAAAACAAAACAAAACCAAACCCCTAAGGAACTCAGCACAGCAGAATAGACCAGACTCCAGTAGCTGCGACAGCAGGTGGGCAATGTTAGCAGGACTTGGCCATCTTCAGCTGTTTGGAACATTTGCTGGTAGAAGGAGATGATCAAAGGTCATGTCTATGTTACAAGGGAGCACTGTTTCCGGTTCAGCATATTAGTCATTAATTAAGAGCAGGTGTTGGTTGCCCAGACAACCATGTGGAATAGCCAGAAAGCAGTGGGTTTGCAGGTGATTCTTGGCAAAAGATGGAGAATTAACCACCTAATAGCCTTGCCTTTATTTTGTTTTCTTTTGGAGTGTTTAACCATGGAATGTCATTTTCTTTCAGTGAACCAAAGTGGTATTTCAAAAATACACAGCATCATCTTCAGCACATGTCATGATTCTCCACCATGAAATGCAAATCAGACTGACACCTGGTAGAACCTCATCCCATTTGATCTCTCAAAGAGAAACATTGCATTTCACAAAAAAACCTAATCTGCCCAATTATGAATTTTGCTAGGAAGGAACTGATGTCAATGTTTGGTTTAGAGTGAGTCCAGCAAACCCACAGCCACTTTCTTATGCAGTGAGTCACAAAGTTATCTTTATTAGCCACAGGTGTTGAAGAACAGCCAATCCTATGCTACTTGATTATTGGTTCCTGTACCTCATATCTTCTCAGCTGTGACATGTATCTTTGCATGTCTGACAATGTCTACATAAAAACACAGTGCTTTCACATTGAGTATACTATTAGAGAGAAAAGTACTATATGTCATTGCTTTGACCAGTCTAAGGTAATTTCTATGTTTCTGTATCTTACTGTGTTGAATTTGTTTATCCATGTGGTACCTGAAGAGAATTTAATTTGCAATCAATCTTGTTGCACCTCATTAGGTAAGTAGGGTAAAAAGTGAGAAAAATGCTAAAAATAT
The DNA here is from genome assembly GCA_032353885.1 of Nothura maculosa. Lineage (NCBI taxonomy): Eukaryota > Metazoa > Chordata > Aves > Tinamiformes > Tinamidae > Nothura > Nothura maculosa. Next base: position 1,246,246 of record JAUBOD010001074.1, on the reverse strand, counting down.
TAGAAACAAAAGAAGCCAAAAGTGTTCAGAAGATGCACTTCGTACAGATAAAATTGTATTCAATAAGTAATTTTGGAGATATAGTGAGAGTGGAGGACATGACCCTCTAAACTTGCTTCTATGCCTACATCTTTCTAAGCTTTTGATTAAACATCCATATGCTTTTGAATTAGAAGTGTTTAGTAGAAAACTGTTTTCTTCATTTGGACCGATAACTGCACCCATCCTTATAGACAGGAAAACAGGTGAGGCCCTGGTCAACCTACATGCCTGGTACACATTCAGAGTTACTCTCTCACAGTTTATTGACAGGCAGCTAACCTAGTGGTACTCATCTACGTGGTTCCAGGGATCAGCTCTCATTGCTCCAAATTATTTGCTGTAAAATGCACTTTCCGATATGTTACACTAATGCTGCTGTTCTGGACTAATCTCATCTTAAGTTCAGTTTCCTCTTGGTGGTATTTGCATGCTGTCTTCACATCCTCCTTGAATGACTTCATAAGGGACACTGGAATCCCTTGGCATGAAAGGTGGTATATATAAATACAGTACTTGGTCTGGCATTCTGCTGTCTTGACTCATGCAGAGCTCCCACCAATGTGGTGATATCACTTCTTTCCATACATGGAGGAAGGGGGAAATTCAGGACATGAGGTTTGTTATGCTCAGCCAAGAAGAGATTGTTGTCCAGTTGACATGAATCCGAGCTCATTGAATCTATGTGATGGAAGGTACCAGACAATCTATTTTATACTCATTGTTGGATTTATGAGTGCTTAATAACTCCCCTGGGGAGAAACCAAATCTTGGGTCATGCTTGGGAAATACTTACTAAGGTCTGAACCTGACTGTTAAATGTCCTTGGTTTGAGTTTGTGCATCCTAGTCTTAGGATACAAAGTCTTAGTCTTAGCCTGGTCCCAGTGGACTGCCTTTCTACTGCCCTGGGTAAAGACCAAAGTCTACAGCAATAATGTGATTGCAAGGTAAGGGCAGAGGATACCAGAACTCCCGAAGTTGTTGAGATACCCATCATTGGAGGTTTTTTGAGACATTTCACTCTGTACTTGCCCTGCGCTCAAGCCTTACAGCTGTTGGCCACTATATGAGGCACTTGGAGAAAAAGGTATTTAATCTGGGCACATATCACTGGTCTCTAGTTACGGTTTTATTTTGTTTTGTTTTTCCTTAATGAAAAGCAACCATCATTTCACTTCTCTTCCAATCAGCACAAAATTTCTTATCTGTAATTAGGGATCACACTTGACTAATTTTTTTTTAAAGGATTTCAGCACATGCTTAAACTGACTTTACTGGGTGTTTTGATTTTTTTTTCTCTCATCTGCAACTCCTAATCTAAGCCTGCTTTGTATAAATAAATCCTAAATTGACGTCATTTGTATGTGTTATAGAGCACTGTTTATGTTGAATCAGGTTTGCTGTTTTGTTAGTGTGGAAGGCAACCTGAACATTCCAGGTGCAGAAGCCTGAAGCTTAATGCCTTGAAACAAACATGTGGATGGATGCAGTTAAATTCTTATGCTAATTAACTGTACTTCTTAACTGTTCTCCTTTTTTTTTTTTGTAATTGAAAATATTATTTTCATTCATGCAGCATAGCTTTGCTTTTGGTCTCACACAGAACTGAAGTTGGTTTTGCTTGGCAAAGCAAGGTATTGCAGAGGTTGTTGAAAGTAGTGTGTGATCTCTATGTGATTTTTTTCTCTCTTATTTTTTGCCTTTGCTGGTGAAATCAAGATAGATTTATAGGTGTCTCTAAGTTGAACTACTGACTGCTTTATCAGTGTCAAATTTGCTGTAGCTATTTCCTGAAGATATTTGTTCTCTTTTTCCCATTTATGCTGGGAGAAGGACCATTACTTTCCCTCCAGAAAGACTTATAAAAAAATCCACCTGCAGCTAAAACAGCTCTAGTCTTTTTGAAATATATACTTGTTTAAGTGACTTCTCTAGAAAAAATAATTACCAATAGAAAAGTATCTTCATGATGACCATCTTCCACAAGAACATGGCTGTTTGGGCTTCATTAAAAATTTTGCCACAGATTTCTTCTGTGACTTGGGCAAGTTATTTTATTTGTGAACAGGTGAAGATTTTTAAAAAAAAATGCTTCTTTGTCTTATCTCTTGATATTGGAGAGTAGATTTAGTATGTAATATATAATAACTGTCTCTAATGGAGTATCATTTTAGAGTTCCTTTGTAATGCCAAAAAAGTGTAAAGGGATGTTTGTGTACATAAAAATCCAGCCTTTGATCTCCTAGTGCCTTGATCTGTGATATTAACTGTAATATTTACTTTGTCTCCTAGGTCTGTGTTAACAGCCACCTTTTTGATGCAGGGTGGTTTCCAGCTCTTTTGCTGCCGTGAGGACCCTCCTGAGTAAGGACCTTGTTTCTTCGGTGGAGTTACTGTAGCATTGATTATTTACTCAAACCACAACTTATGTCTAAAATAGAAGCGACATTGCCAAACCATGCACTTGCCTGCTAGGTAAGGCCAGAACAACTCCTGTGCCATTCAGTGTCCAAAAATTAATGGCTCCCTCTCAGAAAGTGCCTATTCAATATTCTATTTTATTGACACAGTTTGGGTTGTTGCCCCAGGGTAATTTTCTGAAAGCTGTTCAAATCCTGATCTGAAAACAGAACAATTACCTTCCTTCTTGGCTTTTCTATAGCACTCATATTTCACAGCAGCAAAGAAGTGGCTTTCAGCCTTTTTGCATGTGTGGACATATGGAAAGTTTCCAAAGCAAGACCAATCTCTGAGTAGAAAATACAAGTCTTTTAACTTGAATCTTCTTGTGCACATGAACCAGAAGCAGAAACCACTCTTTATTTAATATTTTTTATAGAATACATTTGCATGCTTGGAAAAGAGGTACAAAGGATGCCCGATAGAGAAATTGCTGCTCTGGTGGAGAGCCTGTCCTTGAACTCACCACTCCAATAATCAGAAACCTTCTAATATCCACCTGATATTTATTCCTAGTCAATTTGGCACATATGTTCTTGTGTGTCGATGGTGTCCTTTGGATTAATTAGCTCTTTTTCCTTCCTAAGGTTTATTCTGCTGTTGTATTTACAGAAAGTACTTGTATCTCCTCTTTTGAGTTGTTTATAGTCTTTTGTCTATTGTCTTTTGTCTATTGTCTTTCCACATCTGTTAGCATCACAGAATGATTAAGGTTGGAAGGGACCTCTGGAGATCATCTAGTCCTACCGCACTGCTCAAGCAGGAACACCTAGAGCATTGTCCCACGTTGTACAGGACCTTGTGTAGGTGGGTTTTGAATATCTCTAGAGAAGGAGACTCCACAGACTCCCTGGGGAACTGACACTGGTGGTCCATTAAACTCACAGTCAAGGGGTTTTTCCTCAATTTCAGGTGGAATTTCCTATGCTTCGCATTATGGCTGTTACCCCTCGTCCTGTTGCTTGTCACCACTAAGAAAAGTCTGGCCCCATCCTCCTGACACTTTCCCTTAAGGTTTTATACACATTTATAAGATCTCAGCCTTCTCTTCTTTAGACTAAACAGGCTCAGTCTCTTCTCATAAGAGAGATGCCCAAGTCCTGTAATCATCTGTGCAGCAATTTCTTTTGTAGCCCTATGCTAGCAGAAGTTCAACATTCTTTGACATCTTGTCAGTGCTCTTCTGGGGCATGATACTTTGAAACTCTGCATAAGTGTGAGGATATACTCTAATCCTAACTGCCTTTCCTTGTATGAGTATCTCCAATGTTTGTACAGAAGGTAGCATAGTGATGGCCTGCTTGAAACCAGCTCATTGCTAATGTGAATAATGGCACTAACAGGTTGCTGCTGAAGTGAATGTGAATTTAAGGTTATTTTCAAATATTTTATTTTAAAATTGTTATTCCTTCTTTAAATATTAGATAAGGAAATAATAATTAAAATCAGGTAATGGGAAATAAAAGTTAGGAGCATTATATTTTTGCTTCCTATGGTTGCTTCTGCTGATGCTGGAATGTCATTTTGAGGTGATGGGTATGAAAGGAAGGTTTTGATTATTTGGATTTTTTTGCTTCTTCTAAGATCTTTCACCAACTTGGACAAAAACTTTTAGGGAATCATGGGTCCTTTGTGAAACACTTCAAGGTTACTGTGTTCAGGAGGATGACAGATATCCCTCTCCTATGCAGACTATAGATATTTGGTTTATGGATGTGGCCAAAGTCCCACTTGCCTGAAGCAAAATCCAATTCGTTCTAAGTAAAAACGGACCTTGAAACTGTTTGGCCCAAGACAAGCTTATATCTCCCTGAGTTAATGACACAAGGGAATCCATCTTCTTTGCTTTCTGTCTCCTCTTGATTTACCTTCCTACAGGAATGTTATTGAGACAGGGTTCAGCTGACCATGGTCCCTTTCCTTCTTTTTCTTACCATCTTTTTGGGACACTATCTCACTAGGACTGTCTCTGAACTGTAAGCTGATCTAGCATTCAGGCAGGAGGTTTGACCTTGCATGAAGAATTTGGAGGAAGGTTTTCCAAACTTTTCAGAACGTAAGCCATGTGAGCATATGGCCATAAATCCTATAAGCTCGGGCATTTAGTGGTGATACAAAAGGCCTTGACAGACCGCTCTGCGTAATGTTGCTGTAATGTAAGGTGGATGTGTCAGGGAGGGACTGCAGTCCCAGAGATGGTTTTATGATCTTTACTGTCTTAGGCAATATAGCAAATGTCCACAAGGATGTCTCCATGGGCAGCAGCACCTCTTGCAAACTGCTCGTTGAGCCCTGCAGCAGAGAGATGTGAAGCTCCATGGTGTCTTTCTGGAGGAGTTTCCTTGTGGCACAGCTAAGACCTTCCTCCTGGCCTCCCCCTCATCTTCCTTGGATGAAGGAGCATCATTTTAGCCTTCTTGTCCCTTCCCAGATATCCCTTCCTATCTGTCCTTCCCTCTCTGTCCCTCCCAAGCAGGGCTTGCATTAAGGCTCTGTTTTTTTTCTGTGCCTGATGCCATTTATCTTCCGCAGGCACCAAAACACCAACCTTTTGCCAAGGAGAAGATATCACATAGGATTTTTGTGAACCCCCTTCTCTCTCAATACAAGTTGAACGCACAGTTTCCTACCAGGGGCTTACAGAGTAGCACCACCCCCTTCCTTCCCTCTCATATGTCCCAAGGATGAAGGGGCTAATCCTTTACATTAACCAGCCCATTAACCATTGTGCCTGTAAAAACACCCAGCCTGTCACAATTACTCCTGGCTCTGTTCCCTCCTGCCCATCAACTTGATCGAAGATAATGCGTAAGGGGATAGCCCCGTGCTGCGTGCTGTTGACACTTGGAAGAAAGATTCCAGGGCTGAAGTGCCACTCCGGTTACAGATGAGCTGGAAAATCCACCCACTCATGAGGGTGGTGACAGCTTTGTATACAAACTCCCGCCGCCCGCGATACCAAAAGCGCCGAGGCTGAAGTGCTTGATGGACAGGGCTTTGACAAGAGCCAACAGGGAGAGGGGCTGGGTGGATGTCGCTGGAGGCCAGCGGGGTCATCTCTTTTTTAGACCTTGATGTGGGAGCATAAGTGGAATAAGTTATCGGCTTAAGGGAAACCAAGCGAGGGTGTCTGCTTACTGCATAGCTCGTCCTTTTTGTCGGTCAGCACAAGGGGCAGATTGAGTGTACAGCTTGGTTATTGCATCCGTAGGATTTTCTT
>JAUBOD010001074.1:1214620-1225488 GCA_032353885.1 Nothura maculosa | reverse complement strand
AATGCAATTACACATAGTCAAGACATTGTAGCTTAGAAAGTTATTGTTTGTTCATGGCACCAACTGTCCTCAGGTATTTAAACCATGGTGCTGAAGAAGTTATTGGTGATTCACATTAATACACGCTACTTCATAGCTGTAAGAGAAAAAGAAGTGTTTGTGAAGTCATATCTCATCTTGGCTGCCCCTAGACTGGTATCTAGTGCCAGCTAAGAAGCCCTAGAGTGTCTTGGACTTCAACATGACACAAGATTACTGGGAGACTTCTGCAGCTTTTTGAGTGACTATTAAAGGGTTGGGATAATATACAGCATCTAAAATGACTCCAGCTATGATTTTAGTTGTGTTAGCAACTAAATCCTGTCCCTGTATCCATAGATGCATTCATATCCAGAAGTTATGCCTTGATGAGATGACCAATGCTATACTCTCCAGAGATGATATGGAAGAAAGAGGAATAGGGTGAAGCTTAGATGCAATTTTTCAATTTTTCAATTTTATTCTGTCATCAGATTGCTCAGTTTGTGGGCAATGTAATTTAAGCATTTGACTAAGCAAGTAGATTTAAATGAAGTCCCTGCCAAAGTTGTATGTTGAGGGAAGCACCTCTGCTAGTTTCAACTGACATGTTTATTTTGGAATAGAACAAAACAAAGATGTTTTGATTACATCACAGTGTGTGGTGTAATCAGCAAAATAACAAAGAGGGAAGTTTTTTAAGAATGAATCTTACACCTCAGCAACGAGACAAAATAAATCCCTCTCTTTCTAGAAAATACATCTGCTCCAGACTGACACCTGCCTTAACTCCTGCCATAAAAATGGCTCTCCAGCAAGCCCCTGGCTCCCTGTTAGAGGTCTTTCCCTGGATTTTTCATATTGCAATTTAATTAGAGGTGCACCTGTAGCTCAAAACCACCCAACTCAATCAACCCTATTTTGCAAGGCTCAAACTGAGCACTTGGAGAGGGCTTATAATGCACACTTAAGAAGTAAATTTCATATAAAGTCCTCCAGAAGTAAGACCTGTGTATGACAACCAACACAGAATGTGCTTGATTTCTCTATCAGATATCTTTCTTCAAGCATCAGAACATCTATAGTAACAAATGCTCATAAGTTCTAGTATGAAATGTCATCTTCTCCACCAGGTCCGTTATTTTCAGGATGTGTCTTTGTTACAGATCAGGAAAGGAAGTGCAGAAGAAAAATAGCTTGAGAAAGACCATCCTCAAAATGTTTCCTGCATCCTGGGCAGAAGACACCTGGCTATGTAAGTTCTTCAGTTGTTGTCAATAACTACCATGGAAGGATTGCCAGGTCGCTTCTAAAATAGTCTATTTTCTTGATATTACCAGCCTTTACAAATCTGTGATTTTTTGTTTGGAGGTCTAAGCTCTCAAGAGAAAATGAAATGAAAAAAAATGAATAATAGATCTAGATTTTCCCATTTGTTTATATGAGTCTTGTGACACTTTTTGGTTGTTAAGATGCATTCAATTTCAAGCTATTCTACAGATTATCTTCCTTGTCCTGGCCTGATCAGTTGCAGTTTCTAACCAGTAGGGTTATCTAATTTTGTTAATGTCATCAAGGGGACATAAAAAACTATCTGGAATCCAAGAGGTGAAATTTCTATGTCAAGGAAACTCAAGAATTGAAGGCAGGCTGTGTTGGTCTTCCTTTTCACATGCAACAGAGTTGGGATGGATGCACACAGTACACATTTGTCCTGAGGTTGGGCTTTCTGCAGCTTCTGCTCTGATGAGAAGTCCTGGCTAAATGGCCAAATTCTTCCTCCTCCCTCTGAATGAAATTTCAGAGCAGCAGGAGAAGACATCTCCATGGAAACTGGCATAGTCATCACTTTCCAAAATTGTCTTTTCAAGCAGGGGAGAGGAGCTGAATAGATAAGATGAAGATGCAACCTCTTCAACTGTAAGGCTATCTGGATGAAGGTTATATCTTCTAACACATCTTCATCACTGGTAGCCTATAGTGTCCTCTCAGGAGATGTGTCTGATTACTATGTCTTTGGACCATGAGACAGCAACATTAACTTTTGCTTAAAACATGACAAAATGGTCAGCAATGTGAGTCTTCTACAGCCAAAGCGTAGGGGCAACATGCCTTAAGGGTACAGAGATCTGCAATATATAGCACTTAGTTTCTGCAGCTGCAGCTTTAACTTTGAAGGGAAAAAAAAATCCATCTACCCTGAGATCAGTTCAAGAACTGAAAAGACTTTGCAAAGTAGCTCGCCCTCTAACATGAGACTATGAGTCTCCCAGTGCATGCTGGCATGAGGCAGCTTGGTCAGCAATGTCAGAATTAGTGGTAGCTGCAGGAAGAAGGGATAAATATGCCTTAGCTCTCCCACAAGCCATTGGTAGCATTCCTCTGGAGAAATGTAGGAACATGTCCATGACATCCAGTGCTCTGCTATCACAGGCAATATGATACCCATAATCAGTTTATTAAGCTGCGTCTTAGAAATGTGCTCACATAGTGGGGATAATTCCTTCCATTCCAGGCATCACTGGGTAAAATTTCTAGACTGAGTTAAGAAAGGTCAGGTTAGATGATCATAGGGTCCTTGATGGCTTCAATGTCTAAAAATCTCTGCAGGGATTTAGGAGGAGCCAACACATTTTCACTTGTAAGTTAGGATTTAAATAGATATTTGTTAATTGCCTCTTCTCCCTCTATCATTTAATCAACATGAATAAAGACATATTTTTCCTATTTCTTTTTTTTCCTTCCAATTTCCTCACTCTTCCTCTATCTTTTAAAACTGTAGCAGCAATGAGGCAGCAAAAAGGCAAAACAGTCCAACTACAACAGTATCATTCCATTGGGATCACTCCTATTAATAAATAGATAGATAGATAGATAGATAGATAGATAGATAGATAGATAGATAGATAGATAGATAGATAAACAAACTCTACCAGCACCACAGATAGGGATGTACATCTAGGGATATAAATATCAGATATGGATAAGATCTAAACAACATACTGCTCATGAATAAGATGCACAGTAAGCCATCCTTGCTGAAAAACAAGTACCTTTAATGGAGTTTTTCTTTCTTCTGAACTGGGCTAAATTACTATTTTATGTCCACATCAAAAAAAAAAAAGAGTTATAGTTTCAGTTTGATACCAAGCTTGAACCTGGCAAAGTGTCGTGGCAAAATGCCCTAGCCTTTCATAATAATAATAGCAAAGTAATACCAGCTCCCAATCAAATTGCTGTTTGTGAGTATGACACTGGCCATGGGGCTACCATGGACTTGTGGAGGATCTGGTTGGTCTATTGCGATTCATGAAGACAATTATCCACAGTCACTCTGTGGCTGAACAGCTAGTTCTTCTTTACTTGCATTTCAGTTAAATTATTACTGAGTTTAACAGAGCTATACTGAGCTAGGCCAAGTGACAATTGGCACAACAGTACCTTTTACAACAGCTACAGCTACATTTTCCGTCTTTTTTTTTTCAATAGAGTACTTTCTATGAAAAACTAATGATTCAGCAGATTATAGGCAGACAGACAGATAAATAGACACATAATTTTATGGTTGGAAGAAGAAAGTATTTCAGCTTTGACCTATATTGGAACTTTTCTCTTTTTTAAGTCAGTTTAAAGAATTCCATATTTTGGACAGCATGACACAAAACTGCTAGCTGACCCCAGTGAGCTGCTTGCCTGAGTAGAAGGGGCAGAAAAAAGGGATTTGTTCACCTTTCTTATATTTAATCCGGGAGCACGTCTGAATCCTCTGCTTGGAGTGGGAACTGAACTCGTGTTTTTTTCTATGAAGAACCCAAAAGCTATGCTTTCACATATCAGGATTTCCTCCTTTGGCCAGTCAGAAAGCAGCCTCTGCAGCTACATTTCACAGCTATCATCTCAGCCAAGGTTTGGATGCATCCCTTGGATCAAATTGTTTGAGGGTTTGATAAAGGATAATGTAACTGATATGCAAGGCTTTGCACTGCTTCTGCATATGGGATGAAATGGCACTTTATTACATAGGTTCCCTCTTGCCCTCAGTTGCAAGGAATGAGGTAAATTAGGGGCCTTTGTCTTTATATGGGTAGTTTGGAATGGGAGAAATAAATCATCCTGTGTTTGGGTTTGCTCCATGTCTTTCTAGGTATCTAGGTCTGACCCGTCCCCCTTAGCATTGTAAGGAGAAATGGGCACCTTGGGGGGCCCATCACATGCACTTAGGAACCCATTTCAGACTGTGATTTCTCTAAGAGCTATTTGATTTGATCAGTTGACAAGTGCACATTCAGATGTCTAACTTTTAGCTGTATAAAAATAGGGCAGATAAATGCCAGTCTTCTTGATATGTGCCTGGGGATTAGCAAATTTATGGATTATGCCATCTTTTTTGTTTTCCTAGCCCATGGTAGATTGAACAGAGTTTTGTTATCCCAGTCTTCAAGTTGAATTCATGGCAAATAGGCATAGCTATTGACAAAAAGAAGGACTTTTGAGGTAATACAGAAAAAAAGTTCTGTGAGTAGTTAACAAGGTGTTTAGGATCTTGAAATCTGGATTTATTTAGATTTCATAACAAAAATAACTTTGAAAAGTGAAATTAATCATTATATATTTAAAAAAAGACAAAGAAAGAGGGGAATTATCTGAAAAATCAGAATAGAGGAAAAGGTTATATTGAGACCTGAGAAATGAAACCAATAGGGAAAAGAAACTAATAGGCAAATGTCATTATTGGTTCAAGTATTCTGCTTCAAACCTCCCTGGAACACAAACGAGATTTTGCTAAAATTTTAACTTTTGCCTTTCAGACTTCTCAAAGTTTTCATCACTGCAGGTTTTCTGGGGGATCTGGAAACAGGACAGTTCTGCAGGTGGGGCTGTTTTTATAGTATGTTTGAACTCGGGAAAGGCAGAATGCAATAGCAGTCTCCAAAGTATCTTAGCTCATGTGGATTTCCCATGCGGATTCCTGACCCACCTTTCAGTGCAACGATGCCAAATTCTCATCTGGTCTATATCAATGTCACAGAGGTACCTCCATCTTATACCCACTGAGGATCTGAATCAAAATATTCACACTGCAAAATGCAGATTAATCATCCAGAGGCACATTAGTTGACTACTGGTATTTCCCAAGAAGTTCCATGTATTTTAACACTGAACTGGAAGATATATTTCCTTAAATTCTAAGTCACTTTTCTGTCCATTATCTTGGTCGCCTGGGTGACCCTGCAATGGTAATACACATAAATACATCAGAGCAGTGCCCAGTCCATGATTAAATACCTTGATAGCGCTGGGGCCCTCCAACATATAATATTTCACACTATCACAAGCACTAATGCAGTTAACCAGTAGCCCCAATCAATTACTCAGAGTGGCTGCGCTCCTGTTCCTTCTCCAAAGTTTCTTGATTAGGTGCCAACTGCGTTAAAGGACTATCACTTTCCTAAGGGAAAAAAAAAAAAAAAACCACCAACCTCCCACAGCAATAAAATAGATATAAATGTACTGCCTGCCCAAATAGCAGCCTCTAAATGAGTTCTTATGTCCCTGAGTGCTAACAAATAGTTAACCCTCTATCCTGTTCCCCACCTCACGAAGGGACAGCGTGAACAAACTTGGATAAAGCAACCAAGTGACTGGGAGCCACGACCAGTTCCAAGAACACTTTGCGACCAGAGAGCTCTGGCTGGGTAAGGTTTCAAGGTCTTGTCCACAAGGACCCACAATTAAAATTTTTCGTGCTTAAGTTTCATCGTGAAATAAAAACCCTGAGATTCCAATGCTTCCTCGCTCTCTTCCCCACCTCCTCCAAGAACTGCTCACAGCATAGCACGATGGAAGGAACAGAAAACCTCTAGCATTTTGGCAATCGGCGCTGCCCTGTTTTACATATTTCAATTCTGTAAATCTTTTCTCCTATTTTCTCTCTTGTTCTGTCTTTGGCTAACTTGGCTGTATAATTGCAGTGTTCATGTTACTTGCATGCATAGGAAATGATGCTTAAAGGGAGGTGAAACAAATGGCTTTCTCTTCCCATCTCCCTAGCCTTAAGGGTATATTGATATATGAAGTGAAATGATAACATAACATGATTTGTTTCTTTTTCCCCACCCTATTTTTTTATTACATTTTATATCATGGCCTTCAGCTGTCATGAAGTGTTGCCTGATAGGCAAGATCTGATGATTCTGGATGTATTCAAGCATCATTCCCAGCTGGGCATCCAATGCTTTCTCCAAAGGTTATCTATTGATGTTCTTCAAATACTGTGGACTCCCTTTGGTCTCATCCTCTCCAGCTCACAGCTTGGATCTGAGTGAGGTGGTCTCTAGTGGAATGGTTGCTGTCCTTCCCTCTCCCTTTGTCCATCTTTTCTCACAGACAGAAAGGACCTTGTGCTTCTTCTTTCTTCAAAACATGTTGTATGATTCCAGAAACATCAAGGGCATATGGGGTACATCAGCACTAGAAGAGTCACTAACTCACTGCTGTGGGGACAAGGAAAACAAATTTTGAGGCAGAAGTCCGAGTTGCAAAGATGCATGTCTGATGATTTAACAGGACTCCAGAGAGGTGATCTCTGCAGGCACACTTAGCATAAATGACTTTAAAGAGTCAAGCAATCTTTTTGGAGATGTGTGAGTATCTATTCAGAAGCCATGTACAGAAAAAAGACACCTCCTGCCTCCAAACTTTTATCAATATATTTTTTTTTCTCAAATATAGAGGTAACCACTCCAACAACAGTGGGATTTAATGCTGGTTTTGGCAATGCCTTTTTGCTTGGTGCATGACAGATAGATAGGAACTGTTGATGAAGTTTCTTGTTTTGTCTCATTTAGATGCAAAAAATCAGGAGTGTTTTTATTTTTTTCCCAAGAATATTCCAGTCTCCATTAAATTTTCAATGGGAAACTCTTTTGCAGTGCAGGAAGAAGTGGCTGAAGAGAGAGAATGAGTCATGTCCCCTCCAGTTTAGGTAGTAGGGTAAGGATAATCCCCTGAGATGTGAAGGAATGAGTTTCAAGGCTTTCATTGGCAGAGCTTGGACTTGCACCTTGGACAAAGCTTGGACAAAGATCTTTATTTGCATCCCCACAACAGAGGCTGCTGTAGGACAGGCATTGCCCAAACCCTCCTCAGCCTGCTGTAAGCATCCTACATGTTTTGAAGGAGGTACAGGCACAGCGTCCTTCTGTTAGCAGACAGCTTCACTCCCACATTACTAGCCTGTTGGAAGCTCATTCCATAGCCTCATCCTTCTTTGGCAAGATCAGGGAGGTTTCCAGCCAGCTCTGTTACTAAGCTGTGGATCCAAGGTGTTTGGACTTGCCGTTGGCCTTCACTTCACTCTGACGTTCTCTCTGCTTCCCTTATTAGCTGTGTAATTAGGGAGGGAAACAGCGCCTACAGCTGCAAGTGTCCTTTGAGATGTGATAATTATTTTAAAGAAAATCATGACAACCCATAGCTGGAAACTCTGTCTTTGATGGAAAGAAAATCATTGTAGCCTGCTTCGTTGAACGTGTAAAGATGTGCTTTGCTGATGCCTTTGAGCACTGCCCTAATTTTAACCTTATTTAACCTGGAGATATGATTCTAAATTTGCTTGAGACAGAAATGATACAATGGTACAATGTTGGGGAGCATGCTGAAGGGCTTTGTTGAATGAAACATTTAATAAATGTGGTGAGGCAGAAACAAGAACACAGCAGAAACCAGACATCATAGTGGATTAGGCAATTGTAAAGAAACACATTGTCCATGTCAATTAGAGAGCTTTTCTACTGGAGATGTAGATGGACCTACACTTAAAAAAAAAAGTACAGAATTATGGTAGATTTCTATCCATAATCTCTTTCAGATAGCTTGAGAAATCAATCCATTTTAATCTTGGTTTGCCAAAGAATTCAATGGGTTTTATGAAAGCCAGAGGTACAAGTTTGTTATAATCTCTTTCCCCTCATTTTGAATGAAAAGGTCAGAAGTTCCTATAAGGTTGAGTGAAGTAAGAAGGCATGGGAGAGAAGTTTTCTATTTTCTACCGGGATAACTTTTTATTAGAGACCAGGCAGTTCAAATGGGCTGGCAGAAGGACAGATCAACATCTTTTGAAGTCCTAAATCCAGAGACAACAGCCTTTCAGGCTGAACACCAACCAATCTGGTAGGACACACCTGAAGGAATGGGTAGAATTCACCTGATTTCTGCATTTGAGGTAGTTACTTCATGCCTCCATCAAAGTCAGAATAGTTAACGCAATCTAGCACAAAACTTATCTAATCTCTGAGCAGATATCTAAAATGGGTCTGAGGAATGAGACGCTGGTCTAAAAAAAGTGTGTCTCCATTGAGCATAAAGGTGAGAAATAAGATAAATTTCATGTCATGCTAAAGAAGATACTTGTTGCTCCTTCCATTTTTCTTTCACATCATCCTTCCAGGGTAACTGAAGGTAGCTCAGAGCTTCAAAACCAAAGGGAAGAACTGATGCTACCAGCCTTATTCCTGGTAGCAGATGACACTTCCACTCAAGTTGTAGAAGAGCTTTACCTAATCTGGCTCCCTCTCACATCAACCACATCTGCCACAGCTGGTGTTTTCCATCCTACTTCCCTTCTGGGTGGGGTTTATTCCCAGAAGAGGATAATCAAGACTTTCCAGTCTCCTTTCCCAGCTGCATCTAGCCCTTTCAGTTTACAGTGGCTCAAAAATATTTCCAAGTCTTTATCAGGGCTTTCCTTTGCCGTCCAAGGTACCTAGTCTCCGGAATCCACCAAGAAAGATTTTTTTCCCCCCAAATTCATGCTGCCCTTCCAGAATTCTTCTCTCTGAAATCCTGGAAATCATTTGGGCTGAATTCACAGACATGCATTGAAGCGACTCATGTCAAGTGCAGGGATCACTCACCACCTGTAAGTAGGACAGCTGAGTATCCCCTATCATTACCTTCAGATGCAATGATAATTAATGGTATATTTTCTTTAAGTCTTATAAATTTTTATGAAATTTCTTGATGAGCCTTCTAGATTTTCATATAAAAAGAGATGAAACATATTAAAATATTTAGTATTTTAAAAATCAAACACACATGGGCAAGTAGAAATTATGATATTATGCTGTTGTGAAGTATATGTTTCTCTGGTATAAAATTGAGCTCTCTGCACACAAATTTACTCATCTTACTCATTTACTCATGCACCCAAAACTGGGAGACAGACAGTGACATTTGCAAGGACTCTAAACTTCATGAAATACAAAGATAAGGGGCACATGTCTGCTTTTGTTAAACACGAGCTAAGTATTATAAGGCAATGTTTCTGCTCAGGACTTGAGGCTTGGCTTCTTTTCAGCCTATGCAGCACTATGGGGAATCCCTAGAGCTAGTCTTAGGCCAGGTTCCTCAAGGATCAGAGCTCAAACGCTAGACTCAGGTTCACAGAGAAATTCATGTCACTGTCGTGTGGTTCAGGGTCCTTTCTGGAGAGTGAAGAAAGACAAGCTGCCATGGAGGTAAAGCCTGTATCCCCAGCAGACCTAGATCCTGTTATGTGATTCCAGGACTCCTTTGCTTTACCTGGAAAGGCAACTGCACCTGAGCTCCATCTAATGCTGCAAGCTTCTTAAAGAGCAAGCTACAGTAATCACACTTCTCTTCTAAAGTTACACACTCTGTATCTCAGGCAGATAAAGCCTATTAGGAATGTAGCCAATGGTAGTATTACATGTGCTATTTGTCAGAGAATTTTCTTTGCTCTCTCTTGTTTCTCTAGGAAGTAGCCACAAATGACCAGTGTAAGGTTACTGGGCCCACACAAAATTTGATCAGATTTTAGCAGCTTTCAATTCCTGGAATTACATATTTTTTGCCTTTCTCCGATATCAATTTTCATCTTAGAGTTTGAGGGTTTTTTTCCCCTACAACTTGTTGAAGGAGTTCGAATTTTACTATGATTTTGAAATTAGAAATAAGGGCTTGGAGGTCAGAGTATCACGAGTGAGGGCAGAGACCCCCTATTTGTTTTTCTGCTGATGATAGAGCATAATCATTGGAAATTTTTAAAAATGCAAAACTAACTAATGATTAGGGTCTTCTACTATGATAATGTGTCAGAGGAGAGATCATGAATGTCTGCAAACAAGATCAGTGGTGATGTGCCTCTTGATGCGTTTGAGAATTGTTTCATGTTGTCTGGTCTTTGCCTCAGATTCTTCCCAGCATTGTGGAGTCACCATTGACTATTCTCCTTGACCACTTAAATGTCTTTTTTTTTTCCCATCCTATAAAAAGCAGTTTAACACCAGTCAATGGAAGGCTTTGTGAAGTTACCAGATCATCTCTATACTCAGTATAGTTATAGTTAGACTCTCAGTCTATGCCATCTTTTTCTTAGAAATGTGGAAATGTCTCCCGAGTTAGTCTCTTTGAATATGACAACATTTAAATTTCTTTCCCTCATTAGTTTGCAGATCCTGTTAGGCCTTCTTATGGCCTCAGACACAATCTCTTATATCTCTAGAGTTATACTGGTCCAAAGAGAAAATTCCTCACTTGGAGACATTAATGTACTAGAAAGGTTGGAACCCACAATTTCTGAGCCAAGCCTCTGTAATTGCTGGATGGAGATAATGAGGCATCATCCTAAATTAGAATGATCTCAATCTCATCTTGTAAGATCAACCTAATTAGTTCCCACCTTATATCTCTTCACAACTGGGCCTAGATCTTGTGCCTGTAGTACAGCCTTGACATATTCCTAATAAATCAAATGCAGCTTTTGGGCCTGACCTATGATTCAAGTGCATCACGCATCTGGAGCACAGTGTCACACAGGAGGAGATGGA
>JAUBOD010001074.1:1198151-1213238 GCA_032353885.1 Nothura maculosa | reverse complement strand
TGGTGTTGCCAATATCTATTCTTGAGAAATCTCCAGGAAGAAATTGTGAACAGACCTGCTGTCAGCTTTGATGCAACTTCATCTTTAAGCTTGCATCATAGATATTTCATACATTTTTTGACCTTTAGGAAGTGTAATACACTTTGAAAGAGGCAAGAATCTTGTCATAAGAATTACAGAATCACAGAATGGTTAAGGTTGGAAAGGACCTCTAGAGATCACCTAGAGATGGTCCATCTTGTAAAGCAAAGGTCTGTCAGTGTGGGATTCACTCCTGGTGGTGGTGTTAAACCATCTAGCCAAAACCTCCTTCATTGGCAAGGTGAATTGAAGTCGTGAGTGTCAGTAGAGCTTATGGAGTCAATCTTCTCCTAATAAAGTACTCTCTAGAATAGGACAGAAGAATTACCCCCAAGAAATCCTCTCCTGTAAATTAAAGAAAACACTAAGATGAATTCCACTGACTAAATTCAAGGAAAGGGCACATCTGGTCCATGTAAATGAAGCCTTGCTGAACCTGTCCCACTGGGCCATGATGAGCTGTGAATGCCCCTGTGTTGAGTTGCTGCAGACCAGTGGGTGCTAAGAGCCTTTGAGTGTTCGACAAAGAAGTATTCCCTTTTTCAGCAGGAAGTCTGTGGTTTCATGGAGGGAAGAAGCTTGTTCCAGAGTCCAGATGGGGTACAAGATATAGTAGAAATTACAGGGTCTCTTAGTTCCCCTAGGAGGACTCCTTGTCAAATACTAGGAGAGGAGGACTACTGGAAACAACACTATGGCAAGAACCTGTCCAAGGGCTGCTAGAGGCCCCATGTTTTTTACAGGAGCCACCAACACTGGAGAGGTTTGCTGGTCTTCCCAGAATTTCGTTGGGGCTACTCATTTGCTAGGATCACCTCACTTGGGGCAGTTAGCAGCACCTTTTTATGCATTATGTTCTCTGCACAGCTAGGTAGTCTTAGTGGTGGCTTCCTAACAGACTAAGGTCTCCTATATTCCTTTTCTTTTCCTACCTGGTTATTTTTCTGTAGTTGCAATGGTATAAGATAGCCCTTACTCTGCCCTCAGAATGACAGAGGATCTCTACATCCTTTTAGTTCTCTAACTGCTGCATAAGAGGACAGGAACAAGCCAACATTTGTGCTCTGATGCCACAGTCTGATGTCTCATTCCCTTCCACAGGGAAAATCCCTCAAGATTTTCAGAGAGATTCTTGCAATGGTATGATCTGAGTTCACTGCTTTAACTTTTGGTATAGAACTGGGATGTCTAAATGAGGATGATGTGAGCCTAAGTTTTCTTCATGACCAAAACATTAAGAGAAACACCTTGAAAACACTTTAGATGGGAATTGCATCTCCTGGGGACACTTTCTCTCCAATGAGATTAGATTAAGACCTGAAAGTGCCAAAGCTCCTAGCAGGGAGGCCTTGTCTTGAAGTGGGATGAAGCAGGGCTCATCTGCAGTCCTGAGAAACACAGGTGAATGTAGGTAGAAATAGGCTTGTGTAGTTTAGGGAATAATCTGGCCACTCCAGATCTGGGATGGACTCCAACTGTTTGAGCTGCTTGGGTTTGTTGATTGCTGGTTTAATTTTGTTTTTCTCTCTTTATCCCCACCCCTAACTGAATAACAACAAATTTGAATCTCTCCCCTCTTGTCTCTACTCCAATCTGCATGTTTTAAATGACTGCCACTGCTGCTGGTATCAACACTGTAAAAAGAACTGGCTCCTGTTCAAATCCTTCGCCTTTCCAAATGTTTAGGGAATTGGAGCCCATACATGCAATTACTGCATGTTTCTCAGGAAGAGAAAATAGCCAGCAGCTGTTCAGTGTTCTGATCAATTATGAGCTGAGGAAGAGGAGTGAAAGGAGGGGGATGATTGGTGAAAAATCTGCATACAATTAGGAAATAACGCTAAGAACGTATGTTTGGAAGATGTGGGGAGGATATGCAGCCTCACAGGGTATGATGCTCTCCTATGATCTCCTCCGAATGGAAAGTTATCTTAACCCAAAATGGGCATTTATCTGAGCATGTGGAGAGATGAAGAGAAGTTAGCCATGGTCTGTGAACAAGAAGACTTGACAGGGCATCTAGTAAGTGGGTTTCTTGGAGTGCATCTCCCTCCCTACCCTAGTCAAGCACTCTAATGTTTTTGACAGAAGTGTAGACACCTAGGCAACATGTGGCCATGTAATTAGTGGTTTCATTTTGCAAGCAAAATCTTGCCTTAGGGCTTCAATAGCCCCACACACAGGTGCTTAGTGCTTCCTGAGATGCCCAAAGGTATTTGAGACAGCCACATGAGGCTGGCAAACATGACAAAGCACCTAGAAAGACTTGCTTCATTCCAGAGTGATATATGGAGACCTAAGAACTTCATCAACAACACTGGACTCCTAATCTTGTATAACTGAATGTAGCTCAAAGTCTCCACTGTTTTTCGTTTAACAATAACATTTTCTGCATACTTAGGTTCTTATCTCACATTTTAATGGAGGACACTGAGGAAGGTAAGTCCACTGTGTTAAAGAATGCTTGGGCATTCTCTTGGTTTTAGGTTTAGGAGGTGGGAGACAGGATTGAAAAGTAATGTATGTCAGTGATCAAATGAACACATAAAGTCACTTTTTATAGAGAATATGAATCAGCCTTGAAGATATTTTGCCTGAAATTTTGATATTTTCTAAAGCATTTTCCTTGTAAATTGTCATTTCCACATCTGAGCAGCCTAAGAAAAACTGAAGCTATTGTCTTTTTTTAACCTTGCTTTCTAATCTGTGATGAAATGAGCTAAGAAGTTAACATCATGTTCCCATGACCAGGAGAAAGTGTGCAAAATTGATTTAAAATGTATCTTTGGGCAAAAATGAAAATGCTTTCAAAACTAGCAATTTGTGAGGAAAGACTTTCGTAAAATCTGAAAGCAAAAAATGTGTAAGTTTGTGACCATATGGACTGAGATCTTTTTAGCTGATGAATGTAACCATATTTTGGAACTGTTCTATTATTCTACAGTCACTGTAAGCTGCATAAAGACATGTCTATGTCTATGCTTTCTTTCACACCATAATAGAAACATTTGCTAAGTTCTGTTCAACAGTGTCATCAGCATGCTTACACTTTGGGTGACTTTCGGAATTTCATCTAATGTCTCAGCTCCTGGACACTTGTAATTATATAAAATTTTTTACCTTCATTGTTTATGAAGTACTTTTGATGAAGAACACCTGAAAATATGACTGAAGGACTTTCAATGTTGAAAAAGAGACTTTTGTTGCCTTAAATTAGGATTTATCTTCTTACCTATCTCTATTTAAAAGTTAATTGTTTAGTTAGCATTACTTTCTGTATTACAAATATATTCACTGGAAACATCTCAGTGCATAAAGAAGTATCCATCCTAATCTGAGAAAGATGAGAGAGGCCTTTCTTTGGAGTTTTTACACTTTCGAGAGCCAGGTTACAAAGGATTGGCTTCGACTAGTGATCAACTTTTAGATGATTAGTTGGGTGAATTATTTGCAGGCTCTTTAAAGGTGTTTTTCACACATAAGATGGCAGAGTAAGTCAAATATTTGCTGAAAAATAGGTCTTACTACTTGATCGCTGAAACACATTTTTCTGTGGAGACATTGAGAGATGCTGACCTCAAAGACACAAAACTGCATGTTCACAGTACAGGTTTCTTTTAGATTAGAACTGTAATTTAAAAACCACTTTATTCCATGTATACTGATAGAAACTACTCTGTTTTACCAAGTCAGATCCAAAGGTCATGTTCTTCAACTGACTTTTTGGTGCCACTCAGACTAAACCTAATGTATTCCTGGAGTATTATGACCATGCAGGTTGCCCCAAACACTTAGGGTGACTCAGAAGTGTATAAGTATTTG
This sequence comes from Nothura maculosa, assembly GCA_032353885.1. Lineage (NCBI taxonomy): Eukaryota > Metazoa > Chordata > Aves > Tinamiformes > Tinamidae > Nothura > Nothura maculosa. The sequence goes on along the minus strand of JAUBOD010001074.1, from coordinate 1,209,335 downwards.
TATATCTCTATCCGAGTTTATCCAGCTATGGAAATGTGAAGGAGAATCTGGAGTGTAGAAACCTCCTGCTAGCAAAGAAATCAAAGATCTCTTTTCCTTTGTCTCACCTTCCCAAATTGACTCATCACTGCCTATGCCATTCCTCTTTCCGATTTCACATAGTAGGTCCCTACCTGATGACATAGCCCACCTCTGTACATGACCTGGACCTCTTTCCATTTCTCTCTGTCCATGACCTGAGATGTCCTCCTTGTGCGGGAGGGGGCTGTCACATATCTCCAATTTTTTCCTCCTTCCTTCTGGGACTTCAGCATTAATCCCCAGTTTTAACTCAATGAGAAGCTAGGGGCTCAGAGACAGATCATCTTGTTCCTCTCTGCATTTCTAGATCTATCTCCAGAGGCTCGTAGACGTTGACCTCTCAAAGTCCCAGTGCTTGGCTCTTTCCTGACCTCCAGGATTAGCTAAGCCAGGAGGCACTCAACCCTTCATTCCTTCAGCAAGTGAAATAGCTGCTGGTTTGGCTAGTATATCTGCTGAGACATTCATGACAACTTTTCCCTGTATAAGGATTATTTTACTCTGAACATTTTTGCCTTATTACTTCTCTCTTTCTGTTTTCAATACAGATTACATTTTTGAGTTTCAGGCCTAAATGTGGCTGTCACGGATGATTTGGTTCAAAATATATTTTTTGGAGTAAACATAGACTGAGACTTTACTAGATTATGAATAGTTTTGGCTAGAAATCTGCTGGTGGAGTCAATTAAGTTGACAGCAAATATTATTTTCTTTTTGTGTTTCACGGAAAAAAATGAGAGTGTTAAAAGAAAAGGGGGAAGAGAGCAGAAATATTTGAAGTTTTTGGTTGGCTACTGAACTTTTAAATACAGTATTTGAACAACTTTATTTAGAGATCTATTATGACTATTTGTTTTATGTAGCCCTTCTTCAAAGACTTGCTAATAGGATCTACCTGTGTCCATCTAAACATTAGGAATAAATGCTAAATTTTTGTTTAGACTCCTTGGTTAGTCAAAAGAAAGATCAGTACTTCCGTAAGATGAATCTTTCCAGTCTCGAGGAAAGAATGAAACTAGAATGGCTAGAACGAAGCATCCTTTGGAGATGTGTTTGGGAATGTGTGTCACTGTCCAGGGAGCCCATGTTACTAGGCCAGTGCCCAGTTTCAAGGACACGTCTCTGTTTTATGAAATTCTATGACATACATTGAAAGTTATGTGGAAAGTTTCTTTGTGATCATTCAGTTCGCTGGAGTACAAGGTCTTTTTTCTCACAATATCTTAGACTTATCAAGCACTTTTTGTTCTCATTAAAGGCCATTGTTATCTGCCACTATCTTCATTAAGTGCAAGAAATGGCCTTTGGACAAGGCCTACATGGGTGATTTGTAGCAATTAGCAGAGTAGGTCACTCTTGTAAAGTGACACCTCCACTTGGCTTTGATTTGTGAATACTCCTTTTTGGTATTTAATTCAAAATGCTATTTCCATATGTCTCTTACTTTTTGCTTAGTAATAAAATCAGATCAAGAAGGCAGCTGCTGGGATCCCTGATTTCCATCCCAGGCATCATCTAGCTCAGCTGTCATTTCCCTGAGGTGTGTAAAAACCTCACCTTCTGTCAGTCAGTTGCCTTCTTGTCTCCTGCTGTCTGGGACATATGAAGGCCATTTAATGAAGATAGACTATACAGTTCAGGCAGAAAATAAACAAAAAAAAAATATGCCTTCAGATTTAGATTCCATTCTTGCTGTGAATGATCCCACTCTTTCCCACAAGGAGTTGTGCATATGTGTGGCTGCTGTTGCTATGCAAAGCTTTTTATTTAATTAAAATCCTCCTGCAGATTAATTTACCTTGTGCACTGCTTCAGAATTTTTTTCCACCCCCTTCTCCTGTGTTTGTGGATTTCAGGAGATACGTTCATTGGATTCTTCTATTCTTCCCCCAAAATATCTCCACCATGACACGGATCCAAATCAAAGGAACTTAACGTAGCTGGGATGGAATTACCCAACTGATCTGTGGTCAGAGACTCGTGTTGTAGTGAAAGCCTGCACAAGTTTTGTTCTAAACAAAGCTCACAGCAGCTTCATAATCCTGTTTCACTCTGGAGGGTTCCCATTTCAAACTCCAGTTTCACTTTGGAGGGTTCCCCTTTCAAACTCCACACTACAGTCCTCCTTCACAGCAAGCCTCTCATGGTCCTGTCTTTACCAACTTGGAAAGGTTTTTAGTTTTCTTAACATGGAAAAAATGAAGTCTTTTTTTAAAAAAAATTAATGATTTAACAAAACTAAATTCAGAATACTCTATAAGGTGCCTAAATGGGAAGATCTTTTTTGTCAAGGTTAGTTTAAATATTGTATTGAAAACATTTGGAGTAATGAATGAAAATGCCATTTATCTGTTTCACAGTAAATCATTTGCATTGACACAAAAACATTTCATTCAGAATATGCTGGGAAATTAGGAGAGCAACAAAAGTTGACTTGACTTGCCTGCCAAAGAGAAGCAACTCTGTTTCTTTTTCCCCATTAAGGTATTTTGTCATTTCTTCTACTCTCTCCACTGCATTGACAAGAATGTTGCAATATCAGGATAATTCATAATGTGGTCATGTTTTCTTGAGTAGCTGTGTGTAATTGCTCAGACCTCAGCGGGAATATACTATTGGCATCATCTCTTCTCAAGGATAAGTGCCTTTTTGAGAAGGAATGCATGAAGTGGATAGTTTCAGAATCACCTTTATATTATCATGAATTAAAAATGTTATCACCAAAGCTAAAATTCATTTTATCCTCACTTTTGCCAGAAGTCATTCTTTGGTCACCTAAAGAGCTGTAGGAGAAAGCAGAGTAGTTTTCAATGCACTACTTGTCCTGGGAGATGAGTACGCCACCCCATTTTCCTGGGAGTTGCTAGCAGGAGGTTTGTTGAGCCAGGAGAATCAGGTGAAAGCTGAACAGGTGAATGCATGGACCTTTCTTCTGCATAGCTTTGAGTTAAACTTGGGGCTGTGTTGAGACATTTTTTTGCCTGTGGAATTTTAACCTGAAAAGAGAACTGATATATGGAAATCGTATTACTGGTGTCTCTTGCTTGCACATTCTCCCTTCTCTTTCATTTAAGAGTTCTTAACTCTTGACCTCATGACAAATTTATCCCGTATTTAATACTTAAGATGTTTAGACCATTAGGTAAAAACAGCATTGTTATTTAGGTTACGTGTTGAAAGTCACAGCGCCTGGAAAGAATTCTGCGTTGTGGTTTCCAGGCTGACTCCAGAAAATTAGAATTGCAGTGAGGCGATTCATTCAGTTAAGTTTAAAATAAAAATCTCCAACTCAAACCCAGATCCAGGCAAATCCTACAGCATGAAGAATCATTACGAAGTTTTGAATTTTTTCTGCTCACTTCATCAATATATGCCTTTTCCTGAAAAAAATCATGTTGGCTAATTATGTGCAACGTGTGTATACATACATACATACATACATACATATATATATATATATATATATTTATGTGCATGAAGGTATATATATATTATTTTTTCCCTTTTCCTTCATATCAGACTTCATCATATGGAACTAAACCCATCATTTAATGTGGAATTATAAAGCTAATGGAATGTGGAGGATGAGGTCTTGCTTTCCCATTGGTCAGCACACTCCTCTTTAACTACTATGGGAAGACTAAACCTATAAACAGAGGTCTGTGACCATAGAAACATCCAGATCCACTTTTAAATTTCATCACATTAAAATAATTGGCTTGCATTTTTTTTCTATGCATTGCAAAGAAAAAAATGCCAGGCATGTATGCTTGTATGTACATCACAATTCAAATATAGATATTGCAGTTTAAAATAGTGATGATGTCTACAAGTCATATAATTAATCCCAGTAAAAGATGCCAATTTTCCCCAACACAGTCATTAATTACTCAGTAAAAAAAAACCCTCAACGATACATAGCAAAAAACAGTTGTTGCTGATATCAGTGGGTGTTTTGAATCTGCTCTTAAGGACTTCCTACCCAGGGTCAGCAGACTTCTTATTCTTTCTTCTAGTCTTTTCCTTCCCACTTCATGGCTGCACAGGCACATGTGTGTTGTCTAATCACTGTGGGGATGCTGTCAGCAAAGTCTTTGCACAAGTCAGAACTCAATGAAAAGCTGATCCTGTAAAGATGAAAATTGTTTAGTTCAGAAGTTTTCAAAGTCTCAGTGGTTTCCCATATTATCATATTATCCCCATGGAATAATAAGAATTTCTGGATTGGAGGATGCCTCTTGAGGTGTCCTGCCCAAATTCATGATCAAAGGGGATGATTTTCCACATAAGATGGGATTGTTTGTGCCTTTCTTGAACTGAATTTTGGGCAAATTGCTCCACGTGGTGAAGAACTTTTCTTTATATCCCATCAGAGTTTCCTTTTCAGCAATGTGTTACTATTGCCTCTTGTCCTCCAGCTCTACATATCCAAGAAGACTTCATCTTCATCTTCTCTATAAACTATTTATGTAGTGCAACTCTGCAACTAGACTCCTCTACTGCCTAAGGGGATATTTCATTAAAAGTGCTCACTGACAAGATAGTGTGATAGTGATATGAATGCTGAGTATGGGATCTCAAAATCTCCCCAGATAAAGTATTTGCAGCCTGTGATTAATAATAACTTAAAATAATACATTAATAGTACTAAATTTCACTTAATTTCCGATATTATTTAAATGCTTTATTCTATGCTACACGTTCAGGAGTCTTCTTCCCTCTAGTATATTTACATGTAAGTTTGGGCCTCACTCTGCACTTTTTTTTAATCATTTTCCTCGATCTCCATCATAACCACTCGGTCCAGGACTTTCATCAAGTGCCTATCCTTGTGCCGTTCACAAACTGTATTAATTACTGGAATTCATCTAAAATTGGTATAGACAAACTATTTGGTCTCACAAAGCTTTGTGTAAGTCTTTATTTTCCACTTTCCTACTTCTGTCATAACTATCAGAAATTTCCTACACACTTTGACATTTGTGTCTGCCAAATGACACATCTTGCTTGATGCATCACATCCCCTGCATCAAGGAAAAATGAAAAAAGAAAATCCTCTTCACTCTATTTCCATTACTATTCCAGAATCTGACTTTTCCTCCCTGTCCCTAATTTTTAACCCTTGTACTATGTCATCCATCTTCTCAACATTCATCCACTCCTCCATCTTCTCCAAATTTGATTGCCCAGTGTTCATACTAGATGGATCTTTCTGCACTTTGTTTGTTTGTTTTTGTTTTCCTTTGGTCCCTCCATGGAAGAATTGTTGGCATTACTTTTCTTGTCCATTACTAGATCAATTCCCAAGTGGAGATTTGCCCAAGATTCCTCAGAAATGAGAGGAAATCTTACAACTGTACACCAAAAATCTGACTGTGTTCCTTAACATCAACTTCATAATGATCTTCCTAATTACTCCTCTTTCTCTACTTGTTTGGAGACACAGATATTTTGTTTCTCCCATACTTCATTGTTAGGTTTCTAGTATCTCCTGTTTTGAAAACAGTTTTGCCTATGATGGCTGCAAAAGTAGAATAGCCTACGTTGCCTACGTGAGGACTATGGAAGCTGGCCTAAATGCTACTAAAGACTCCATGATATTTCTACTGATTTCTGTGGACTTCGGGTCAAAGCTCTCACTTACAATTATTATGATAACATATTAACCAACCTCACTATCATCATTTTGTGCTCAGTTATTTATGATGATGATTAATGTTTGCTATACTAGTGGCACAGTGACCCCTGCCAAGATTCAGCTCCTGTTGTCCTAGGATCTATTTAAATGCACAACGAGTTTTAACCCTTCCCCCAGAGAAATTATGAACTGAATAGAGGACAGACAGAGGAGTAAAGAGACTCTCCAACATTAGAAACATAGATTTTGAGGGGCAGGGACTAACTGTCTAACTCTCTGTGAACTTTGATTATGCCCATGATGATGGGAGCTTTTGGCCATTGTTACAATACAAATGACCTTTTACTGATCTCTAGAACACATATGTGTGTGTGATTTTTTTTTAAATAAAAAAAAGAAGAAGTAGGAAATGAAATAGCTGCTGGAGAACTGGAAGACAATAGATAGGTCATGTTCATTCTATGCATATTCATGCCACAACCATGCTGACTTCCATCACAGAGCTAGTTCTTGGCTCTTTCGCAATCAATGGAGACAGTGCTTAAGCACAGTAGGATTAGGAAACATTTCAACTGACTTTTTTGGGTTTTTACTTCATGCACCCAGTACTCCATGACTACTTTTGGACTAAAATTCTTCAGACTATAAAGGAAGCCCAGAATGACTAACTCCAATGGACATATCCAAATTAAGTGACAGCAGTGCATGATGAATCTTGCCACACTTTCCTAAACATCTACTAAAACAGAGTCTAGTGCTTGGTTGTCATCAAGAATCCCATCAAAATTTCTGAGAAGAGTAAGGGCAGCATGGTCTTCTCAGAGAGAAGGCTTTGCTCTGTAGACAAAATTTCCTCCCTGGTGATTAGATTGCAAACAAGCCCTGTTATACAGTGTCAAGGCACAAAGAACAAAAAGGGAATTGAGCAGCTGGGTGGTGGGAGAAGGGAAGCGGAGGGAGGAGAAGGAGGCCAGACTGGGGAGGCACAGAAACAGTTTTAAATATTTGGAATCAGTAATTGTATTTTTTTCCCTAGAGCTTCATTTTTTCTAGCCCAGATTAAGTATTCCCCTTACAATGCTTTTTCATAAAAGGATCAAGTCCACTGTTTATAGAGTTTGCTAATAACAGCTCCAGTCGAGCTGTCATAGCAGAGTGATTCAATTACAAGACTGGACAATAAAAGCTCAATAAAGAAACTCAAATCCTTATTAAATTCTTTTTTTAATTATTATTTTAAAAATACCCCAGCAGGCTAGCATTGCCAGATCGGGAATTTACATTGCACAGAAGAATGATATGATCTCTCTGAGTAGCATGGTGCAAATTAAAAGAGGTTTAGCGTTAAGTGTTCATGGCACAAAAGCAATTTTAAGTACCTGCAATCAGCTTAGGTTGGCTAAGCCTAAATATGTACAAATCATGTAATGGGCAATATCCCTGGCAGTACCAAGCAGAGCCCTGACAGATGTGTTCTCTAAGGCCTTCAACAGCTCATGATGAGTGCGTGCAACATGCACACTGAGATAGGTGTGTGTATGTGTGTGTTTTTGCATGTGTATGTGGTTTGTGGGCCACCTAGTGTCCTGGTACTGACTAAACAAAACAGTCCATTTCTGGCAGCAATTGTAAGAAAGAGCATTGCAATCACCTGCTGCAGCACCTGGCCAGGCCATGCCAGGACACATCAACTCAATTATTCCTATGCCCTTCCCTTAAGTGCTGCTATGCCTGTAGTCTCTAGCATAGAGGAGTATTGGATCTCCATTTAAATTCATTATGTCTCTTATTAATTATCTCAATTACTAGTTATCTTCACTGCAATGAATTTGCAGATATTTTCCTAGCCTAGCATACAGAGAGGCCAAACATATTTTGAGTCTCCCATCCAAACAAGCTCTCCACTGTAAGAAATTCTTGAATTGCACAGGCATTTAGAGATTGTGATCCAGGCAATCACCTTGTTAAGCAAAATGTGCTACTTTCCTTTGTTTTTCACGGAAGAGTAAGTTTTCTAGATTTTCGGTTGTTCTTACAGTTCTTTCCTGATTTCTGCCCAGCACATCAACACCCTCTTTCAACTCATTCACATTCTTTAATTTCTCAGCAGGATGATTGTAGAGTCCTAAAAACAGTAGAGTTTTGTGAGTAACCTAGCTAGGTAGTCTAGTTTCCAATCTATTTGTCTTTCATATTTTGCTTATTTCTTTGTAATCAAGAACAGATCTGCTAAAATGAAGATTTTTTCTATTTGAAATATACATGGTACCTCTTCCCTTTACCTATTTTTCTGACAGATAGCAAGGAATGACCCTAACAGAACTTCTATTTATCATTTGGCCACCTAATTTTGGAAGTCATTGCACAGTGAGTCACATAAACATGTACAAAAAACCTGCTCTCATAAATCTCTCTTCATTATTATTTTCCAGATACAAGTAAAAATATGGCAGAGAGAAAGTCAATGAAGAGTGTCATTCATAGCCCATTCATACATAGCCCATAGCCCATTTAACCATGACCATGTTTGGGTCTAGAACACAACTTAACTTTGGTGTCATTACAATGTCTTTATGAGGAATGAATAATAAACTTTCAGTGTTACTTTAATGTAATAACATCTTCCCATTGTTGGCCATGTGGGAAGACAAGATCTGAAAGCCTGGGGCAATGGGAGGAGGCAATGGTCTTTCTAGTCTGTTGATCTTAAGATACTGCAGCAATTGCAATGTTTAACGAAGGTACCAAAAATGATTAATCTTGCTTAATTTTAGCAGTCTAAAGAAAATCCCACATTTCTTGCTTGTGCTGGTATTTCGGTTTCCATTGTGGTCAACAGACAAATTATCAACTACTTGAGCAGGCATTATCCATCTTGGACATTGAAGGATATGATGAATTACCTTCCAGAAAGTTCTACGAGCTGGCAGGTGATTTCTGCTGAGTTGCTGCAAGACCACAGCATGCTCTCTTCCACCAGCAGCAGAGAAACTTGATGTTTTGCAACTGAAAATTAGAGATTTGGTCCTTGAGTAGATATAAACAATATTAGGGAGGAAAATGGGCTGGTGTTAATGTTGTAGTAGCAGCCACTGGACACAAGCACAATCAAAACTCCTCTGTGCTAGGCAATGAATATACTTATGACTAGAGGCATTCTTAGCCTCCTGAATTTTTAATCCCACTAGTAAAATAGAAAATAGAAATGCAAAACAAGTGCCCCATAATCCTTAAATCACGAGAGAGAAGTGGAGGCTCTGGCACTGCTGACATCAGGAAGTTGAACTGGTGGAACTTCCTTAACATCACCAGAATTACAGACATGAACTTCACACCATGAAAATGGTAAATGATTCTTCTAGTGCTAAATATGAAGAGCACTTACTCTAGCCTGGTCATGAGAGAAAATAGGTTTCACTGGTATAATCCAGTACCCATTCTCCTCCACCTCTGTTGAAAATGTTTCTTCAGCCATGCTCTTTTCTCGTTTTACACCCTAAGGCCTGGTCTTATCCATTTAATTATAGCACTTTCTTCATATGCCTTTGTTAGGAAGTTTTTCACCCCAAACCTCTTCTGTTGTCATGCGCCCCTCTATTGGATTCATCCCTCCTTAGATAAGTGTCTAAAATAGAGATGTCATGAGATAGCCTTTTGAGTGACCTTTCACTGATAAAGGCAGGAAACCTGGCTGAAAACTAGGGGCTTACATTTTAAATGGCTCCAGTTAAGTGAGATTAATTCTCCCCTCAGCACCTAATCTGACTTAATCATGAAGGCTCTGCCTCTGATCTCTGTGCAGACATATGGAGCTCTCAGCCCAGCCTTACACAGTGGGCTGGGATAGCTGGGATAAACTGTCCTCCGAAGCGGCTGTTTCTCACCTCTGACAACAAAGATTCTGGGACGTACGTCTCAGATAGGAGGTGTCATAAGTCATCATGGTACGTTCCTTTCTAGCAAGAGTTAAACATCCCGTGTTCAGGGTGCTGCCACTAGCCAAGTGAGATCTCTCCCCTCCAAGACATCAGTGTCCCTAATTAATTAAGGATGGAATTAGGGCTCTTAGAAATATTATCATACCCCTCAGGTTTCTAGTGGAGTTTCCTTTGGTTTTATGAGTGAAGGCTGTTTTGTCTGTAGAGTAGAATCTGCTCTTTTTTCTCCTGATTTACGGAACAGTCACAGACCAGAGTGGCCCTTGAACAAAGGTGCTCTTTTTATCCATATATCCACTAAATATAAATGATATAGGGTCCTCAAAGCAGCATTATGCTTTGGCTGCTTTATGAATTTTCTCATTAAAAAACGACTTGTCAAAAGCTGCATGATTTTGTAGGCTAGGAGGCAATTTTTTTTTAATTAAGAGAAAAGCATTTATACCTACAGCGGACAAGAGAGCAAAATCTGGCCAATATAGCTTTGAAGCTCTGACCCCCTCGGCCCGTCCTATGAACTTGCCCTCCCTGAAAAGTACCATGGCTTTATATTTCACAGCATCCATAACATGGATTTATCAAAGGTCACCATGGCAACATCCAGGCAGCCCCAGACAAATACGCATACGAGCATAGAAACAGGACAAAACAAACCAAAATTGCCCTGTTCCCACCCAGGCTTCTCCCCTGCCCCTTCAGCTCCAAATTTAGACAAACACTATTATTAATACTCCAGCCGATATTACCTCAGCAGAGATGGGCGAGGAGAAGAGGGTTCACACCGCGCAGGCACAGAGGAATATCCTGGTTGTATAGGCGCACAGCATGCATGGGATCACCAGGCTATGGGTAATTCTGCAGAATAATTGTATTGGCATGTGTGAATTCTGGGAATCAGAACTGCCTACTATTTGTTTTGGCTCTGTTTCCATGGCAATAAGTGCACTTGCTATTAATTCTCCAGTTTATTACTGGTCTTTATTCCTAGTATTTAAAAGAAGGAGGTAGTCACATATACTTTGGAATTCCAGTCTTTGTGTGTGTGTATATATATAGATATATATAATATACATACATATTTAAATATGTATATATTTTTAAATCTGAGCTTACTCACCAGTCTATACATAAAAATGTATCTAAACAGATATATATGTGCACATTTATGTATACATGTGTAAAAATAAGGACTTAGATTCATAAACCTCTCTACTGAAAAAGGTGGGTATTTTCAGAAGTGACTGAGAACTTTAAGATATACCAAGTCTATTATACTAATAATATTTGAGACTGATCTTTTGAAGATAGCTAACCAGAACCAAATTTATTACTTGTTTTCCTCTCTCTTTCTGTTTTTTTTTTTTAAAAAAAAAGAAAAAAAAGATACTTTTAGCATTTTATCTCCTGGAAAGTAGGAAAAGTCTCCAAGCAATCAATGAGCCCAAAATGACGTTTTATTTTATTTTATTTTATTTTATTTTATTTTATTTTATTTTATTTTATTTTATTTTATTTTATTTTATTTTA
>JAUBOD010001074.1:1150863-1172968 GCA_032353885.1 Nothura maculosa | reverse complement strand
AAAAAAAAGAAAATGCAGCAATCCACATTAGCAAAACAAATTTCTTCTGATAAATGCTAAATATGAAAATATATATGTTTCATCAGAGCAATTTGCAAGTCTGGATCTAATGATATAAAAGTCCACCAGGGCTACATTATTCTAAGCGCTGTGCGTGAGGTTATTGCTGCTATATCATACACTGAGTAAAAAAACCTGATGATTCTCAAAATGTAGTTCCAGTAGATTTATTATTATTTTTCTCCTGCTGTGTTGTAGGTTTTTCAGATGCTTGGAATGTGTTTTCCACATTCAGAGGCATTCATCATGACCTATTTCTCCACTGTGTTGTGACCCTTTTCAGCTATGCGAAGTCAGTTCTGATTCGAGCAACAATTTCATCCCCTGCAAGTATGTGCTATATATTTTAACAGTATGTGCATGAATTTTAATAGTTTAGGGAGCATTGCTTTGATCACAATGTAACCTTCATTTTGCTCCTTTTGCTCAAATCAAATCACTACTCCAGATGATTTTAAAGAGACAGAATCATTGAGGAGGGGAATGGCCCAAGCCTGCTTCGTCATGAGGCAAGTGGGACAGTAGCTATGGGGACTACAGCAGGAACTGTGTGAGAAAGAGGCTCTGCTCTTCTGTTTAGGATCTGGATTAGTTGGAAAGCATGATGCTTCACAGTCTTTAAACACTGGTCTTCGACATCTTTCCATTCCCTGTCAAGTTACTTATATCTTTCCATTCCCTGTCAAGAATGGGGTTATATGGAGTTGGATTACATGGATATTATTCAGGGTGACAATGAGGCACAGAATGGTCTGATCTAATATTCTTCTTATTAATAATAATATGGAACTGCATCTAGGCAGCCTGTTGAGACTGGCACATGAGTCATGCTAATTCATGAATTATGCTACAGAAAATGAAGCTCCAGCACCTGGGCCCATGTCCTCTTGCTCTTCAATTTCTTACTAGTAACCAAATCAGCTGTAACCAGTCTTCTGTTACAGCACTAATATGGAAAGAATATAGCTACTCTTAAATGTAGTTGTTGAAGATAGGGTTTTGGATGAACCCATCTGTAGGATCAAGTACGAAAATAGAAAATAGATTATTATATATAAACATATAAATATATAAATATATGGAGACATATGCTTGCTGAAACATGTATGTGTGCAAAGGAGGATAAAGAAAGAGGAGATTTGTAGTGCTCTCTACCACTGCTATATTTTCTATTCTATTCTGAAATACATGATAATTGTATATCGGGAGTGGTTTATCCAGGGAGTCAACTCCACTCTCACCCGCTCATCTGTCTTACTTCCTCCCAGGTTGTTTTCATTCACAAACCTGAGGTAGCTCTTCCTTAAGAGTCAGAGTTGGCTCAAAGTTATTGATTTGACCTAGATGTTAAAAACAATTGTGATGCATTTGTGGAGCTGCTGCAAACAGGGCTTCACAACCACTGAAATCCATTTCCCAAATATTCAGTGATGGAAGCAAAGGCTGTTCTCAATCAGATACTGGAAACCCTTGATAGCAATCCACGGCAACCCTTTGACTTCAAAGCAGCTACATCAATTTATTCCAGAGGCAGATCTAGCCTGTGGCAAATGCTGGCCTCCTAACACCTCTCTCATGACAGTTTCTTCCTTCCCCTGCGTAAATCCATGCCTGATTCAGTCCAAGGATATGTCCATATGCATGTTCAAAAACCTAATTGTACAAATGCCATTTATAACCCTTTCCTGTACAGCGACTCAAGTTTTGGCATGTGAAAGTGGGAGAATAGTGCATGCAGTGGACCCATGAGATAGGCCTAAATGCTTTGTTTTTCATCTGTTCTCCACCTTCTGTAGTTATCTACATTTATGCAGAGGACTGATGAAAAAGCGTCTCTTAAGATAAAGAGGTTTTACAAACTGAAGGTAAAGTGATCTGGGCATTAGAAGTCTATCCAGCCAAGCTGACCTTTTTGAGGGGGAACATTTTACAAAGTGGAAAATACTACCAATTAATAACATTAAATTAATGGGCGAACAATCATTTTGCTTTTTTTCCCCCTTGGACAGTTCTGAACAGAGCTGTTATCTTTTTGAAATCAGAGGTGTGATCTCCCTCTGTTCTCTTCTTTCCATAGCCTAGAGGAATAAAATAAGAATAATAAAAGCCTCATCAAATCATCTGTTTAGTCTCATCTCCTTGGTTTTGTTGCTGGTCAGTCTGGTGAAGTACTGAGCTGGGAATGTGAGTCTGTAGTGTCAGTGTTCATTAACGTAAATACAAGGAAATGGAAAAACATTCCAAGAGCTGGATTCACACTTACACTAAGGTCCCTTTTTACTGCTTTGGCAGTGGAAAGAGACCAAGAAGTGGGTGGGCATGTCATTTAGTGGCATGTTCCCATGCTTACGGCACAAGTACTTTCTCACCTTTCAACAGCTCTACTTAAATTTGCTAAGATGGACCACTGGAGCTAGTGCTGCAAAGCTTCATTCATCAAATGGCTCCTGCTTTGGTGACTAGCCATATTTAAATATCTACCAGTAGCAAAGAGCTGGCTTAATTCATTTATATTCACCATTACATGATTTCCAGCTGAAAATCAGGGCTGGGGTTCTTTTCACTTAACTTTAGATGGTGTAAAAACTATTTCAGAGTTGTCTTCTCTTTTCATAATTGATGGCAATATAGTGAACACAATCAATAGAGACCATTGTCTCCTACTTAAAAATGCAGGAAAAAAATGGTCAGATAGACTTTGATAGTCAGAGTTTTTATCCTCACTCTTTCTGGATGGAGGCATGGAAAGATGATCCTCAACTCTGTGTGGTCGTAGTACAGAGTTCCAGTTTCCATCTTTGATGTCTCCTGCAGGCTGCTCCCTGTGCAAGCAGACTACTTTGTTTGGCTGTTGGCTACCTAGAGCCAATAATGCTGCTGTCTGTGAGCACTAAGCTGCCTTCAGATCAGCGTAACAAACAAATTGTGTGGTAGACCACAGACAAGTTGGAAAAGATGAAGCTTTAGCTATGCTGTCATCAGTGACCCCTTCAGGAACTCCTTGAACTCCTCCAGATCTGACTCCTAGATAAAGCCTGTGATTCCCAATCTTCTGTGGACACTAAAATCTCAAGCATTTCTGTGGTTTCTCCAAGGCCATAAGGGGACTCGTGTTATCAAATGTGAGGCTGCAAATGCCAGAGGAGTCTTCCAGTGAAAACCTGGAATACTGCTTAGGACCACCTGTACTCTGCAACTGGGGAACCAATGTACCTCTTCCATTACAGCATCAGATGTCCTGTTTTATATGCAGCACCTGGATGCTACTAACCATGTTTTAGACATATACAGCTCTTTCCCTTACCTGTCATCATCTCCAAGTGCTTGGTATCACTGAAAGTAGCTGCTGAGCTCAGGACAGAAGTAACTGGATGGAAATCATGTGATTGGTTTACATTGGAGAAGATTTTAAATAATCCAAACAGCCATTCTGGCCTTAAAATGCAGAAATCCTTTTTTTTTCCCTATCCTTGTGGCTTGCAGGAGCTCAAAGAACACACAAAGCATCTGCTAAAAGACTTTGGATTAACCTCTAGACTCCAAAGCAACTGTAAATAGACTATATTCCAAATATAATGAGCAGCTTTTCCCTTTTGGATGTTCTAGACAGAAATCAAATTCAAAGCACAGGGCAAGTAGGACCCCTTAAGGTCCGTGAGTCCATCCTCCTGCCATCTCAAACTTCAAAAAAGGATCAGCTGAAAATCCTTGCCGTGCCCAGTAAATACCAGAAGTTGTGAAGCAATTTCCTGCAGCTTGTGACACTTTTTATTTTGCAGAGAGCAGAGGAGACTGCTAAAGGGAAAGGAATAAGAGGAGGGAAGGAACCTGCAGCAGTGATGCTAGGTCCTTGTCACAGCAAGGAATTAATTACGAGAAAATCTTCTCCCCTCCCTCTGTTCCCACTGTTTAAGCATAAACTAAAATAAATGAATAAATAACTCCGGGAAAGCGGAATGATGTCATCAAAGAGGAAACAGAGAGAGAAGAGTGTATGAATATCTCTAAAAGTATATGAATATCTCACTGCGAAGAGCAGAGTTTTGGACCTCATATCCTTTCTCTTTTCCCTTTGCCAGCCTTCACTGCAGTCTTGTCTCCTCCAAAACAGTAATTCCCCAGAGCCCTGGTGGGACAAGTCAGTGACTCCAAGAGGCCTGCTTTTCCATTGGAGATTTTCCATGGGTATTTGAAGATTTATTCAGGTCTTCATGCATTAAAATACTGTGCTCTAAAAGATGACGCTGAATGGAAAAGCCAGTCTACCTCTTGCAGAGATGCCAACTGTGGAGACGGCCTCATGAGTTTTGCAATATTTATGTTTTATTTTTCTCTTTAAGTTTCCAGCTGCTGGAGTCGTGTGACTATGTGAGTTTTTTAAGTTTTACATTATAAACTAAAGCAAACCAAGAGATGTTTCTATTTTATTTTTTGTAATTATGAGTGATATATCAAACTGTGGGCATGACAGAGAGCAGATAAAGAGAATCTCCCTTCTGTTATTTCTAAAATGAAAATCTTCATAATTTATAAACTGGCCCTTTAATTTTCAGCAGTCTTTGAGACATATCATTTCATTGCTGGAGACAGCAATGCCCAAGTTCCCCACAGCTGCCTCTGCTTATACCCTGGATCAGTGTGCAAGAATCTGTGCTATTCAGTACCCAAATTGTAGGCTACAGACATGTAATCTCAGATTCACACAAAATCTTGTTAAATCTTCCAAAATCCCCAGGAGAAAAATGAAAAAGAGGTGTCTGGTAAAACTTTTATTTTCATTGACTTAAGCCACTGTCTCATTAAAACCTAAGGTTTTCCCATTCACATATGGCAATGCAACAGAGTTAATCTCATGCCCTCATTTCAACTGGTGATGTTTTGTGCCCATCAGACGCAAACACCACTGGATTGAATTAGCTATACTTTATAATAATTATTTCTAAATATGCCTTATATCTGAAAAGCTGAATCACCTGGCTCACAGTTTATTCACTTTCTGCAAAAAGAAAAAGCATTAGCACAAAGAGGTTTCATATTTACATGCATTTTTTTTTATTTTCTGGAGGAAATGTGTGAGAAATGAAGCAAAAAAGGGAAAAAATGAAAACTTCTTGTTCTCATTTTTTTCCTGGAATATATTAGGTACTAGGATTATCTCTACATAGCATTTGCCTAGCTGGAATTAGAGAAAGGTTGCAAAGTTATAGAGGGAGAAGGAAACACAGAAGGGCAAAAAAGAAAAAAAGTGAAAAGTAAATCAAAATCTCCCATACTTGGTCATCAATTAGCTAATCTTAAAATAAATAGTCAATTAGCTAAGTGGAATTAATTGAAAATTAAGGAACTAAAATAGTGGAAAATGTACAGCTCCTACAAAGTGTTTTGAAAAACGAAAATAACATCTTACCATGCTGTACTGCTAATCAACCTACTGTGTTTATTAACTGTAAGCGATATTTTGTTTCAAATGTTCAGAATTCTTTTGCTTTCTTTTCTATCTGACAGAAAAGAGTACTCTAGCTGACACATTACCAAGAAACTCATGTTCCTTCTGCTTTTAAGCTCTTCTGTTCCCACTGCCTGGGAGCGTACAAAGTTAGCAGGTTGTGGTGGGGTTTTCAGGGCGGTGTTTTCATGTGGTCCTCAGTAATTGAGCTGCAGATGAAAATGCCGTTGGGTTTGATTTCCTATTTATTTTGATTTTATTGATAAAAAAAAATGAGTGTCATATGGAAAGAAATGAGGAAAGTGAAATTAAGCTGGAGGGAAAAGAACAGAGCAGGTCTGTAACCTAAGCTATGAATAGACCCTGATTTGATGCATCATGATCAGGTAGAGGAGAGGATTGGGAAGATTTTCCTTAATGGCAGATTTTGTGTGTGTGTGTGTTTGTGTTTGTGCGCGCGCGTGTGTATGCCTAAAAATATCTGCCCTGGTCTTATTAATAAAGAAATAAATATCTTTTTTAAAAAATCATTTCTTCCCCCTGAATACCATAAGGGTAGAACTTTATGCAGCATTTCAGAGTCAGAGCCACAAGGTTTTTATTTGGAAATGCCACAAGAAGCAATGTTTTTATGTGATACTTTCAAATGAAGAACACATGGTTGTAGAAAGAGCGTGGAATGGTATTATTGCTTAAAAACACTCCTGTTAAAGATAGCTAACTGAGTAACTGTGTGTTTTAAGCAAAGATGCTTGAGAAGAGGAGCAGGGAGAGAGAGAGGAGAACAGAAAACTGTTAGCTGTTTTACATCATATGACCTGCAAGAAGTGATGTTAGGTGTTAAATGCTTCCCATGGCTTTTGATACCTTGTTTAGATGTTCATACCTTCTGCCAATTTCATGGGATAGTAAGAACAGACATAAAAACTTAAAGATAATTAAAATAACCGACCATCTGCAGTTTGGAGGATGGGTTTGACATTTTATTGGGCAAATTTGATAAATAGGATAAAACCTGATGAGGGCATGTCCTCTTCTAGTTTTGTTCTGTTGCCTTTCCTAGGTCTCCTACTGCCCTTGCCCTTGCTTCTGATGTGCAAGGAGTTGCTTTGCTTGTCACACCATGGGGGATGTCTGCATGAGGCATGTTCTCCACCACCTCCCAGCCATGACTCTCTCACATGGAATAAAGAGATAAAATAAATCAGGACTGAATTCAGTGTTGTTTCTCTGCCATTGCACAGGCAATGAGCTGTGTAAGAGGACATGCCACAGGCAATGACCTCTCTTTTGACAGCATAAGGAAAGACTTTGATTAAGTCTATGGCATGAACTCAACAAGCACATTTTCCAGCCCCAGTGCTGGCCTGTCTGCCATGGCCTGTGTCTATACAGCTATATTTGGGGTAGAATCTGTTCCATCAGATGGAAACGTCCCTGAGCTTGCCTTCACATTGTGCCTGTGAAACATTTGGGAGAATTTTAGTCATTCTGGGCAAAAACTGTGGCAGGAACTTGCTAGACGTGTACTACTACAAGTGCTCATGCTCCACTCACTGTAATACTCTCCAGTGCTGTTTAATTTATGGGAAGGAGATCTGATCCTGATTGCTGCTCTTATATTGGCTTACCTCTACTGAGGACCAAGAACTGGTCATTCCAACATGTCAATTCAAGGAGTAATTGATATAAATTAAAACTAATGAAGTTCCAGCTACATATGAGGAAGAACTTTACTATTTGGTGACAGAGCCCTGGAACAGGCTGCCCAGGGAGATTGTGGAATCTCCTTCTCTGGAGGTCTTCAAAACCCACCTGGATGCCACCTTGCGCCACATGCTCCCTGGTTGAGCAGGGATTTAGGACTAGATGATCTCTAGAGGTCTCTTCCAACCTCAGCCATTTTGTGATTCTGTGATCAAGTTGGAGGAACCAAGTTGCTTAGTGAGGAGGAGTGAGGGCGAGAAACTAGCACAGAGCAATAAAGAGAGGTTGGTCACTCGGATGGGAAACCACATGAGAGTTGGAACAGGCATTCATGCAATTCCTCTGGCAGTGGAAACAAACTGAAAGAAACTCCTCACTGGCAGGTTGAAGCAGCTCTGTTCCATACCCATCTGGTCTGGAGATACTGGGTTGATGACAGGCAATATGCAGAGTTGTGATTTTTAGGTTTTTGCAGGACACTGTGGAAGCCCAACTGTCATTGTGAGAGTGCACTGGAGATGCAGAGGACTGATATCAGGAAGCAGAGAAGTGAGCTTCATCCTCTTGGTGGGCCTGGGGGGAACCGTTGCACCTGAGATGCTGCTATCACTTTCAGGCACCGCATTACCAGATACAGATCGGCCACAGGGGGCTTAGGGGCAACGAGGGGAAAAAAAAAGATTAAGTGGCTGCAAAAAACAACTCACTAGTCATGTATGAAGATGGCTCTGAAACGACAGCATGAGGAACCTAGTAACAGTCTACCAACACTTGAAGAGAGGTAGGAAAGCAAAGAGATAACCTAGCATGGAGTGAGCAGTTGATACTTGGACAGAGAATTTACCGAAAATAAACCTTGGGAACAAATCAAACAGATGGAGAAGGCTGTTGGTAGAAATAGGGGACACAACAGAATTTTTGTGTCTGTGTTGCTATTGCTTGATAAAGTTTTGAAACACGGGAACAATTGTTTTGTGTTCTGAGGAGAGAGGGAAAACTGTTGGTTATTGGAGTCATAAACCTCACCTGCATGAATGAGCTGATGGAATAGTTCTGGGAACAACAAACAGGGAAGCAGTGCAAGGGCTTCCTAGATAACAACATCCGGCATGGACATGAAAGGCAGTAGAGGAAGCCATTAGCTCTCAAGAGTCTGTCCCTTGTGAAACTGTTGTTTGCCAGAGTAGGGTGTTGCCAGATCAAAGTGCCACAAGAAAATAAAGAATAGCTTAACACCCATTTTGAGGGTTTGTGGTGATCTCAGAGACAAAGAGTTTCTTTCCATCATCATATCCATGTGGAGGTCCTTCCATCCTCACATGAGTGATCTTTAGGTGGCTGGTGAGTGCACAAGTGCATTGGCCCTTCTAAATAGTGTTTTTTTGCCCTAAACTGTGTTTCTTCTTGGGTATTTTTGCTCCAAGTAACCGTCGGTGCCACAGGCATGTTCTAAGACAAACGGAACTAATTTTGCCTTGTATCAGATGGGTGAAATGGTACAAGTGAAGAAAAACACAGTCCATCCCCTGGGACCAGAGCACAGAGATCTGGGAGTACTAGTACATATGAGGGAGTCATTTGTTTAGTCTTGGGAAAACCTGAAGCCATTTTCTTTCAATTTACTGAGTGTCAACAGTGTTGAAGCCCCATTTAAAGGTATGTTTTAAAACCAGCACTGGAAGACAACCCACAAGGAGTTAGACTCTAATTGTTGGGTGTCTTTTTTCCCTCCAGCTACACATTTTCCAGTTGGGTATTGAGGGCTTGAGCTGCTCATCAAAATTTTATTTGAGCATTTAACACCCACTGATATCAACACTGTGAATGTGGAGATTTTCAGCTATAATAGTAGCAGCAATAAATCCCAGGCACTTTGCAACTCCAGCTATGCGTTCAGCACATGTGCATGAGCAACAGGCAGTGCTCACTGTGCAGAGCCACTGAACATTGGTGGGAGATCATTCCTGCTCCTGCATGGCAGATGAAGAGCTGGAACCCAACAGTGTAAGTGACTTTGCTGGGAGATTAAACCTGTCCATAAAGTTTTGGTCTTGGCATGCCTACCCTCCATTCCCAAAGGGATGCTGAGTCTGAAGTAAATTGCATTGCTGAGGTTGGAACCCATGCCTGGCCCAGCTAATGAGAGAAGTTGGTCTAGAGCTCCCTCTGAAGACTATACCACCAACTTTTTCATCAAATCTTGTATCTTTGCTTGCTCCCAATGAGCAAGCTCTGGGAAACTGCAGATCCAAATAGCTTCTAAATAGCTTCCAAAGAGAAAGACAACAGCCAAAGAACATCACAGTGTCCTTTCAAAGATCTATCTTAGCAGTTTAAGGACACTTATTGTTCCTTTGCTGGTAGAATTTCGTTGACGCAGGTAATGATAAAGGTTCCATCATAAACACAATAAAATCTGGGGAAAAATAAAGGGGAGCGGGGAGCTAGTAAAAAGCTGGAATGATCTCTACTTTCACTGGCTGCTACAGCTTCTGTGATGTGTGCAGGTCCGTATAGTTCAGATTAATATGTGGTTGTGGGAGCTCTACATGGCAGATCTTACAGCAGATGAGCCCTTGAGGTCGCAGGCAAAGAAAGGCACTGACCTTGCAACTGTTTTATGAGGTGATAACTTCCGTTGATCTTGATTCTGTTTACTGCATAATGAGATTAAGACTTTGATTCTTTGGCCTTGTGTTCAGGGAACCTGCTGCTTTCTAACCTCTTGGGCCTCCCAAACATCTCCTCTTCAGCAATGAATAATAATCTCCTTTTCCAGGGGAAAAAATAAATAGATATCAATGTCAAAGAGTATTATATTGGTTCTCTATAAGAAGTTGAAATGTGTGCTAGAACAGCAGGTCTCAACTATTGTGGCAGCATGTGGACACCCATCAGCCATGAGCATGAGAGCACGAGAAGGGGGACTATCTGTGTGCTCGTATGTGTGATGTATATTTGAAGCCACAGAGTGTGGAATATCATGATGTGACAAGTATAGCACTCATCATCGGTTTGTAAGATCTGATCTTCCAGCTCCTTCTCCTTCAGGCAAGTCTCATTGCTCCATTATGGAAGGAGTTTGGAGAGACAGTCTTTTTTTTATAGAAAGCTTTTTCTGAGTATTTTTTTTTATTCCACAACAGGACAAAGATGTTTTTGAAAACCTCAGATGCTTTTCTGAGTTAAAAAGTTCTTTTTTTCTCCAATGGACAGCAGCAAAGCCAGTACCAAAGTCCCCAATTTGCTCACAAAACATATTCCTGCTGGTAAATTTTTAGATGCCAGGACTACAGTGGTCATCACAGTTTCTAAGCTCATATATCCTCTAAAAGTGGATTTACAGATCAATAAGTCTCTGGGTAGGTAAATGGTGACCACAGAAGAACCTAATTTCCCACCAGTTTCAGACCAAAGCTGAGCAGGACTACTGACAACTTCTCTTCCAAACGCATACCCTTGCAAATATCAGAATTACTCAGTTCAGGATAGAAAGTCATCCTTTCCTTTCCACCTTCATATTGCCCTCAAAGGTGACACTAACAAAATGCAACATGGAGTTTTCTCTTCCAACCCCTACAGCTGCCCTGAGCAACTTGTTTCTCCCAAGGTTGGACCATCACTGGAAATCTTGCCATGGTCTTTAATGCTTTTCTTGAAATTAGACCAACACTGCTCATTCATATATACCCCTTATTAACATAAGTCACAACAACGAATTTATTCTGAAAACACTGTAACTCTTTACTGTGCTTTTTAAAGTAAGAAAGTTGAAAAAAAATGGTGACGCTTTCAGATACTCAAGTTCTTTTTAATGATTCACAGTTTAGACTAGTTCCTTTTTTTATTTGTGTAGAGTACGCTTGAAATGGCAAATATTGCCATCATTCGGTTATTATGGTTATATGAGTCTAAATAAAAGCAGGGCAAGATTTGTTACTATGCTTTCTGGCATAATTGTAAACATTCAGGAATGCAGTTCTTTGAAGTTAGACTAGGACAGATTCTGGAAAATGTTTCTTAGTACTTGTTCTTAACAAATTTTAAGTAGAAAAAAAAGGCTTGAAATAAATCCTTTCAAATCTCTCTCTCAGACTTTGTAATTTCATTATTATTAGTACAACATATTTAGTGTCGTATGCGTTTAACAGTAACAAGTAATAATGCGTCAAACAGTGAAAGTAGAAATGAAACATTTTTCTTGATTGAAACAAGATGTTTTTCTTTTACTAAAATGTTTTGCGCTGGCAATGTCAGAAAGTGACAATTCAACGTTAATGATATGAAATATTTCTCCCGTCCTGAATGGTATTTTCCCTAAATTAATATTGTTTTCATACGACAACTTGGAATTCTCATTTTCATTCCTGGTTTAATAACAGCTGCTGGAATTCAGGGTGAGGCTCGTCTCACCTGACCAGGACATCTGCTATGTAGATACCTCCATCTGGGTCTACACTCAGTAGAGACCTAGTTCATGTCCTCAGTAGAGTCTAAACTGCTCAGTTCAAGTCAGCTAATCCTAAAGAAAATGCCTATAACATATCTGGGAGATCCCATCTGGAAATACCTATTTCTATGCACTTGTAGATTTATATTACTGGTAGTAGTAGCCAAATCAGGTTTATCTGATGTTTTACTCTAAGTAAATCTACATTAATTGTATCTTGTTTGCTTTTTGCCCTTGTATCTTTAATATTTCTTTACACTTTCTGGAATGTGATATGCTAATGAATTCACACTCATTTACTCACCAAATGTAAGCTTTTCTGTAATCATATGATGCTAAAGAGTTTGGAGGAACTTGCTCAGAAACATATGTGGCCTTAAACCTGATATTTCTTTCTAGGACAGAGATAATCTTCTCTCTTCACAGTGTTTTAATCTAACAGATTTCACCATGCAAATCAAGTGCAATAAAAGCATGTGTGTGGAGTAATCGCAGAGCAACTGTTGACACATTGTAAATTCATAAATTGCCAGAATTTATCTTTGTTTCATTCTGTGACCACAATGAAATTTCTTTGTAAATGGGTCTGTGCTTGAGAGAAAGTGGAAGAATTATTTTCTGCTTCAATTTACCCACAGAAAGAAGCATAACACAGTCATGACAGGTCTGAGTCACAAGTGCTGAATTCTTTCTATGGGTTTTTGACCCAGCCTGAGATGGGACCTATATGTGATGGGAACCAGAGCTGATCCCAGCTACCTCCATAACAGCATAAGACCTTATCTAAAATGTTCTGTTCTCTCCTATTACTTAAAGGAGCATTTCAAACAATCATTTGAAAAGTCTCTTAAGATCATTCAAAATAACAACAACAACAACAACAACAATAATAATAATAATAATAATAAGGTCCTTGTGAAACAGACCTCCCAACCAAAATGAGGGAGATGGCCCCAAATGCAAGAGTTTCCTACATGAATGATACAGGAGATTTGGCAGTGGGAGTGGAATTATATCTCATTCCAGACAGTGAAAATAACCAAAACCATGAGGTTTTTCATGGAACAAATGGAAACCATGTGACCTGTCACAATGGAAAAAGCATAGCTGCTTTCAGCTCCCTAAGCCCTGACACTTCTTTTTGATTTAACCACAATAATCTAAGTGGAAAATGAATAAATGTCAAGTTTTTTTTCAATAAATCTGTGCACGAGTGAGAATAAGAACCAGAATAAAAGCTTTTCATGACATGAAGTTCATATGTTTGGATCTCTGACAATATTTCCTTTCTATTATTTTTTATTATCATTATTAGACCTGGTTGTACCATTTATTAAAAAAAATCATAAGTCAACAAATGTATTAGTTGTGGCTAAGCCTTGAGTGAATACCCAATTCATAATGAGATGAGCCTGAATCAAGATACCTCTATCTATTATTTATGAGGTTTTTGTTAATCTGTTGTGGAAATAAATAGGAGATTTGTCTGATGCTCCCTTGGGCAACGTTTCCGAGTGTTGATATCCTGGTTGAGGATTTATATATATATATTTTTCTTGCAAACTTGTGACTAGTTTTTATTTGCAGGAAAGGCCTGCTTTGCAAGCACAAGGGCAAACTACCTGAAACAAAAAAACAAACTCCCCAGCAGCTTACAACTGCCATGTGCAAGGCAGTGAGATTAAGACAAATGTTTGTTTTAACATTCCGTTGTCAGAAATGAGATGAGATAAGCTGAGCGTGAAATATCATAAACATATGCTAGCAAGAGAACTGAAATGAGTGAAGATTGTATAGCATGCTCATCTATCTATTTTTTTTTTCAAAATTAATGCTATGCGGCCCATGCAGAGATAGGGATAATGTACATACAGCCTTATGCAACTTAAAGTCTCAGCATGCAAGTGGTATCTCAATTGCCCAGCCTTCATGGTGCTTGTAACAGGTGAAAAACAGAAACTTTTCATGAATGAACTTGGACAAAGTCAGTCTGAAGTCATGAGGTTGTCTGCTATTGGATAAATACATACCTCAGGAGTCAGAAATAGATGAACTTGTTTAGCAGTGCACAATAAGGTGAAAATGTAAAAGACTTGGGTTCATCAGATGCTGCGATGAAGCCTAAGTGATTGCTCTGAAAATAAATTTGTTGTATGTTTATGGACCTGTTTGAATTAAAACTGTGAGGATGTGAAAAACCACACTGATGCTCAATGAGTAATATCTTTCAGATGACTTCTCTCTAGGAAAAAAAAAAGTAAATTTCTGGATCACAGACACAGTGGGAAATAAAGACAGTTTCTGATTTTGTAATTGGTTGGAAAAGACACCTTTGACATCCTATTTCTGCTGCCTCACAGGTATTACTAAGAAAGTATAACATTTAGATGGTGTAACAAAAGATTTCATGTATCACTACAAATCTTGCCTTGCATTTGGCCTTAGACTATCAAAACTATGAAAGCTTTACTGTTATATAATATCTATTTTACTTCCCATGGCTAGCTTAGTTCCTAAAGTGGATAGGCTTTGCTGAACTGTGAATAGGCCTCCAAAGGCCTTTATGAGCTTTCTTCTGATGACACAAAAAATAACTCCCTCATGCACAAGCAGAAAGCCATATAAATTAATCCACTCTAACAGACTGCCATTCTCCTTGAGATGGAGGAGAGACAGCTCTGAAGTTCAGTGTACATTGGCCTATGCTCCCTGCCAAATGCTAATCTACCTTTACTGGAAGTGCTCCCCAGCAGGGATAGCAGAATTGCTAAAAGCAGGGTCTCCATCACATGGGTTAAATCACATATTCTTATTGCCAGGGTCCCATAATGCACAAACAGTTCAGGTTTCAGCTCTGCCAAGTTTTTACTGCCTTCCAAAGTGGACACTGAGGTCAAGAGATCCACTGCAGATTTGGGAAAGACGGAGTTCAGCTGGTCAGGATGAAACATATGCATAGAAATAATGGTGCCAATAAATAGATATGTAGATTGTCACCTGAAGCATGATGCATATAGGACCATGCTTTGATCATTTCAGTATGATTAGTAGTAATTGACTGACTATAAAAGTGAGAAGCAAAGCGTGGTCTTTTTTATGATCAACCAATCGCTTCACCTGATCAATATCTTTGATTTTTTCGAGCCTTCCTTATTCACAGTCAGGCAATTTGCTTTCCTTTTACTGCAACTGTTCAATTCCTGTAATACTACCTGCTGACTGGTGGGTTAGGGAAGTCTTATAAATTGTGGTCCAGCACTTCTCAGAAAGACTGCTAAGAGCACATACTGTCCTGCTCTCCTAAAACTAATCCAAACAGTTTTCTTTTGCACCTGTAATTGGAAAAGAATTAGCCTCATATATGGAAAGTATTTCACTCATAAGAGCAGAGCAGCATAGTACCCTGATGATAGGCTCTTGACTGACATACAAGGAAACACAAGCACCCAAATGTGTTACAATTTTATGTCATGAGTCTTGGATAAAAATAAATTCAGCAAATTTTTTTTCTCTCTCAACATAGCTTCTAGTCTTAACCTTCACTTGCTCAAACTGCAATAAACTGGGAAGACAAAGAATTCCCAGCAAGAGAAAGCAAATGCAGGCAAAATATTTTTCTTAATCACCTGGAGAACAATAAAACATCTGGAAAGTGTTACCAGCCAATCCATGCTGGAACCCAGCACAGGAATGAGTTTTGGAGACCCATCAAGAGCTCTGGGAAGTGATGGACGAGTGATGAATAGGTAAATCAAAGTGAGATAAGTGACAAGGAGAAACCTACCAAGCAGCAAACGCATTGCCTCATACTCCTCCATCACTTCCCAGAGCCCTTGATGGGTCTCCAAAACTTACCCTGAGGAGGAGGGTGACCCTGAGGATGCATTTGCTGCTAAGGACCATTCTCTGCAGATTATTTTGTCCAAGGGTGTAAAACAAATTTGCAACCCTCATCAGCTTGCAGACATTTAGCAATACGCTGTGGAGATGTAGATCCCTGGACAGCACGTTTAAACTGAATGGCAGCAGGCTTGTTCTTTTCTTCTAGTTATCTGTCCGTATGTCAGCAGTATTTCATTAGTAGTCCTTGAATCTCTATTCAGCCTTGAAGGAGTCTGTAGATCAGAGGAGTCAGGGCAAAAAAAAGATGCGCACAGTAGAGATAGTAGAATGAGGAAATGTGTCTTCCATTCACATGTATGTTCTGAGATCTTAGCCAACAAAAATAAAAATGACGTAAACCAGGAGAGCACCATTGGCTTTATGGGCCAGGGCAGGGGTGGGAGTTGCAGTTTATGGCAGCTGAGGCCCAGATTCTGATATTTCAGTGGAATAATTCTGACTTAACTAGTAGAAGAATTCCTTTGGTTTCTGTGGAAAACACCCATGCACAAAAATTGAAAACAGACTAAGGGAATTTAGAGAGGGGCAGTCATTTTCAACCCTGTTATTCATCACTGTCTGCTATTGTGGCCTTTTCTCCAATACCGTGATCAGTTTAATTATTAGCCCAGCAGTTTGATCTTCAAGCATTTCACTGTTGAAACTGATGTCGAATTTACCAGGAGCTGTGAATTTATCAGAACTTCAAAACAAGCAGCTCAATCCATTGCACACAGCAGCCTCCAGCAAAATCTACTGATTTGAATTGCTTCAAACTGTAAGACTAGGTCTGCCCTGCAGTCCCATGTAGCTTGATACATGCGTCCAGCAAATTGCCCCCCACTTTTTAACAAGGGCATGTGACACCAGTTCTTCTATGACTAGTCCATGAAAAAAATGTTCATTCATCAAAACTCCTGTCAAAAATATTCCTGATTTTAGCTCAAGTTGAAAGTTGAGACTTTCTGATATGAGAAAGGTGAGTATTTTTGAGTTGACCAAGATGGCAGGTATCATGTAAATAGACACGTGTGATCTAGTCCATTTTCCAAGGAAAATTCATCCAAATGACGAATAGAAGCTAACTCCAATCTATGCTCTTAATTTGTTTCAGTGAACTTAGAACAGAAGCTTTTTCCTCTGGAGCATATTGCAATCTGGTCACACATATAGGGAATTCAATAAAAATATTCATCTTTCCGCACTGTTGTTCAGTCTGGGGACATGTTCATTGCAACCACAGATATGCACGTGGCTGGAAGGCAAAACTAAAGGCGTTCCCTACAGCCACTCACATGAGGTTGACTTGCAGAGAAGTGACACAAAGTGTAAACAGCAGCCTTCATCAAAGCAAAATGAAAAACGAATGTGTTTCCCAGTGCATCCTTCACATCAAAGAGTCAGGTCTTGAGGACTAACAGATTCCAGGACAGCCTGCATTCAACTCCAACATAAAAACATAATTAGTGCGTTAAACTGTTACATAAACATGTTTGCATTGTTATTTACTAAGCATCACAGGAATGCTTTGTAGCAGCTAATCAACTCAAGGGGGTGAGGAGAGGGAGGAAATGGCTTTGCAGGGAGTAACTGGAGACAAAGATCCCAGACTACACTTGTTAGAATGGAGAGGAAAAAACAAACAAACAAAAAAAAAAGAACCCCAAAAGTTTTTGGTAAAAACCTACCATTCCCTCAAAAATTGCTGACAAACAAAACTTCTAATTCCCATATAACACTTCCCTGTAATGCTTATATTTTATTTTGTGATATTTTAATTCTTACTTAACTTAGGACTTATCAAACACAGATTTTCAGGACATAAATGTGAAACTATAAAGGACTTGGTGTTTCAGACAGAAAATACACCATACAGAGGTCTGGAAAGGAATTTCTTTGTCAGGACATTTTGTTGCAAGGCTATAAAGACACTGGCAAATCATGGCTATGGTGATGGCAAAAGTATTTCTGCATGACTCTGGAAAAAAATAAAACAGGAAAAAATATTTTATAGAAAGAGGACTGCCTATTTATTTATGAGTAGATGTGTTCTGAGTATGGCAAGGACAGAGGGATGCTTCACAGCAAGGGTAAAATACAGTTGCGAAAGATCCTTTCTCTGGTTTGTCTGTGGAAACCACTATGGTGCCTTGATGCCTCCACTTTGGGCCAGGACTAATTCTGCTCCATTGCAGTGCACAATGGAGCATAGGGAAGAGAGAAGGTGTGAGCAAAGAAGATCATCTCTTCTAGAAGATCTATTTAGAAATAAATTATGCCCTATCTTTCCTCTAACAGCTCTTGGCTTTTTCCCTTGAAGCCCTCACTAACTTCCCTATTGTCTTTATTAATTAATTACATTACATTAATATGACCTGATTAATGTCTCCACTCTGTGAGTCATTGAAAATGAGGATTACCAAGTTCTTCTAGTATATTTAATGGCGCAAGCTATAATATCGCTTGCACTTGTTTTTGGAGTGCATTCTCTTGTTACTGTCATGGACGTTAGCACTTAGAGTGGAACAAGAAGAACATTTTTGTGTGAGAGTTGAGAAAATTGAACAGCTCAACTGCTAAACCAAAGAATTTGTTCAGTAGCTTCTTACTAAAACCAAAAGCCTTTAAGCATCTTTTAATTATTTGAATGACTTTCTATTTTCTTTGCCAAAACATCAAGTGTTGGCATTTCACAAAAATTCTAAAAATACTTCAGACTGTTCTAATTTTTCTCCAAAGAAATATTCTGGGATAAAAAACAAGAAGAATGACATCCACTAAGGGAAGAATGAAAATTCAACCCTCTCTGCTGCTTATATCATTTTGTACTGTTTCTTGGATAAGCCACTGGGATCTTATTTTATGAATACCATTTCATTTGCCTTTGCTCAACATTGTTCCCCACTCTTTAGAAGAAAATGCCATAGAGATTCTCGTGCTCTGCATTTACCTTCAGTCACAGATGAACTGGTACAAATAGACCTCCTCCATGGTCACTGGTGACTGTTTGTCCTTCTCTCGGCACATCTAACAATGATCAAAGCTCATAGTGGCTGCCATAACGTAACCTTCTCCAGATGCACACACATGTACACATATGTGTGTACAGATGGCTTTGAAGTCTCCTGGGCTTCAAGCAGAGGGCGAGGTTGATTTCTTCTGCGTGCTTTGGTTTGGTTTTGCTGCTACTATGTTGTTTAAACATACCTTTTCTAGGAACTTCTTGTTATTCTTATTTTTTCTACTCCTCTAGCCTTTTTTTTCCCCCAGATTCCCCCATGATATAGAATTTGCACATGTGCAAAGTAGAAATAAATGATTAACTTTTTTTTTAGCTTTCCCTTTTTTTTTCCCCCCCTTTTTTGGAGCTGGATGAAGGCAGGGCCGTAGTGTGGCATGCTTTCCTACAGCAATCATGTGAAAACCATTACAGAGCTGTGCTTAACTTGTACCATATCCTCAGTCAATCCTAAAAAAAAAAAAAGAAAAAGAAAAGAAGAGACACATAAAATATGTATGTATGTGGCACTAGATTCTGGTATGGAATCAATCTCTTCTGCATTTCCATTTCTAAATAGTAAAGGAAATTAAAGGAAATTTGATGTTGAAGGAATGTGTATTTTGAAAAACAAATAAATAGGCCACTAGATATCTGAGGAGCATAACAACAGCAAAGAGATATATTCACCTCTAGTTAAAAGGCTGGCTTTTCAGAAATGCTTTACCTATTTTATAGAGTGGGCAGTCATTAGAGTAGTATGTGAATAATGCAGCTGAATTTCGAGCTTGACTATGTTAGATGCTTAAAATAAACAGGTATTAAAAGGGATCCCTGACCTGAAAAACTTGTAGCCTGAATTGCTAAGTCACCCAAGGGAAGGAGCATGGTCAAGATCATGAGCTGGTGTACTCTGAAATTAAGGGTGGGTTTAATCCTCTTTCTATGAGCTACCCCTTGCAGAACAGGAGATACCCTATTTCTCTTATGGAGCACAAAGGGAGTCTAAATGGATGAAATTTAAATAGTTGAAATCAGATGAGATCAGCCACATTCTCAGAGATATTTCTAATGTTACATAGCACATCCAACAGAGACAAGATCTAATCCTGGGGTTTTTGAGCTTCTGCTCAATACCATAGTCATGAGAGCATCTTTCCTCAGGCAGAGTTAAGATGATCTGTAAATAGTTAGTATCTGTGGAAACTGAATGAACATCTTTTTATAAAAATCCTTAAAAAAAAGTGGAATTGAATCAAGAATTTTATTCTTACCAGAACAGAATCAAGAATATAATTCTTCCTGAGTTACGAAGGTTTTAGTTAATTTTTTCTTTTCAAAGTGTGTTTCTATAGAACACATCAATACATCCCAAAAGCCATAATGGTCTCCTTCCTCACATTTAACTTTCCTTGTTAATTTTTTTTGCTTAGGGAAAGTCGATCTGATAGTTTAGTGGTGGTATGTCTTTAAGAAAGTGACTATTTTTTTATCTCTCCAGACTATTTTTGCCAGATTCCTATTTGCATCATCTGAAAAAACACTTTCAAAAACTACACACTACAACTGACTAATTGAAAGGGACATTTATCTGAGAGGATCAATAAAGCTCCTACCCCTACTGAGCAGGAAAGTGGGACTTTCATGATATCTCCGAAGTGTAAGTGGTGTTGCATGGTTATGACAAATACTTTAGGAAGACTATCCTAGACATTTTAAGTTCTTGCTTGTGACAGACACCAGATTCTAGCAATGCTCCCAAAAGAGGAAAGACTAGTACTTTGCTTAACTTGTACACAAGATGTAAAGAGCTGCTATGGGGAAAGGCAACAACACCACAGGCCATGCTTGCAGTGAAAGCTACTGAGTCGAATTCAGATATTTATCATGGGGACTAGAAGATACTCGGTTCCTTGAACCAATGATGATTTCTGAAGAAGCCTTATTTGGTTTGGATTTCGTTTTGTTAGAATAAACAATTGTTTTTTTCAAAATATTTCTTCTGATAAGTCTGTTTCGACTATAAGCAATTTTTGCTGTGTGGAAAAAAGAAAATTTAATTTGCAAAGCATAGAAGTGATTTGTGGACTAGAACTGAGTGATATTCCCTCTAGGGTCCTTAGAAAATGATGCTTTTAGTTTATGATGATCTGAAAAAAAAATTAATTTCCATATTAACACCCTACAGTAACGATGAACCAAGAAAAATTGGCACCACAGTTTATATGAGAAGAACATTTCTCATAAGCAAAACGTATTTCAGATTTTTCTTGGAAGGTGTCAGAGATTATATATGTGATTAATACATATAATTAATTTTATGACTCAGATTCAAGATTTGACACCATGAATGCAGACAGATACTTGGAGGTTTCCTTGCTCTCTCTGCTGTTCTTGAGCCTTAGTGTCCTGCACTGCTTTATTCTGATCAACATCTGGTAGCAACATTCTTCCTGGAATCCAAGCTTGTAAATGGTACATTTTCTTCTTTCTAGTTCAAGTACTTTGACTTTTGACAACAAAATTAACCCAAAATTTGTTCATGTGCCTCTGAAGGGAAAACATCCCTTATTCAGCCAAATTGCTTTCATCCACCCAAAATTAATTGATTTTGGAATGCTTTACAAATATATAAATAGTTTATTCATGAGAAAAGGAAAGTAAAAAGAAAGGGGGAGGTAAAGCAGAGGACAAGGAAATAATATAATTTAATTTTGGTGAATTAAATAAATTTTATCAAGTATTGAGTTTACAGAAAGATGAACAATATGACAAGGATTCATTAGAAAGAAAAGTCTAAGTGCGTTGTATGTTGGGACCATAATTATCATCAGCAGAGGAAAGACCAAGCAAGCTCAGCCTGGTTAGACTGGAGAAGACTGAGAAGGGATCTTATTAATATATACAAATATCTAATGTAAAGAAAATGGGGCCAAACTCTTCTTGGTGGTGGTCAGTGACAATACAAGGAGTAATGAGTATAAATTAAAACTCAGGATGTTCCATCTCCATATGAGGAAGAACTTTACTGTTCAGTTGACAGAGCCCTGGAACAGGCTGCCCAGGAAGGTTGTGGAGTCTCCTATCCTGGAGATCTTCCAAACCTGTCTGAATGTGACTCTGTGCCATGTGCTCTGGGTGTCCCTGCTTGAGCAGGGGGGTTGGACTAGGTAGTCTCTAGAGTTCCTTTCAGCCTTTCTATGATTCTGTGAGATCCAAGGAAAAGAAAAAAAATAGCATCTGTAAATGAGGGTAAAGTCAGGGATTACTTGAAAGAACCTGACCATTACAAGTTCATAGACCGGACGGACTGCATTCAAGTAGTTTGAGACATCTGTTATTCTTGCAAGAAGACTATCTTCTCTGAAAGGTCGTGGAGATCCCCTTGAAGGGGATACCTTGTGAAAGGCAAATCTTGCACCTCATTTGAAAACAGGCCAAAAGAATGATCAGAAGTAGAGACTCATTCTGATTCCAAGAAAAATCAGGACATGAATCTTCTTGTAGCATTTCTAGGCAGATAGAGAAGTGGAGAACAGTCAGCATGGACTTAAGGGTATAT
>JAUBOD010001074.1:1119766-1136755 GCA_032353885.1 Nothura maculosa | reverse complement strand
GCCCTGTGCCACCTGCTCTAGGTGCCTGTTGGAGCGGGAAGGTTGGACCAGATGATCTCTAGAGGTCCCTTCCAACCATGAAGATTCTGTGATTCTATCTGCAGTGTCATGCAGCAGGATAGGTTCAGATATCTTCAGTCATCTCAAACAGCAGCAGACACCTTTACTTAAGTAACACAATTGTGACCTTAATTTCTGTAAACTGGAGCAAGACTACCAGAGATTAAGGTCTGTCTTAAATTCCAACAAACAGATGTGCAGGAAATAAAAAATATAAATATTTTATAGGAGCTTCCTCCTTGCTTTTCAAGTAACTTTTCAGGTGTTTTACTCCAGCCTGAAGACGAGATTTAAAGTGAGTACAAATTTAAAAGAAGATGTGCATTAATTGCTTCAGTTTGTTTCGTCTGTGCAGTTAGTTCTGCAAGGAAAAAATAGAAATACATACAGCAACCAAAAATAATGGGAAATTCTATGAAAAGAGAACACAGATTCTCAAGAGACAGCTTATGATTATATGGGACATGACAAAATTTAAGAAACAACACACAAAGCATGTAGAATAAACAAAAAACCCTATCCCTCAGGTCCTACAGATTTGGAGGGACCATAAATATAAGATAATGATATTTAGGTAAGAAGGGGAGGTAACACTTTGGTTGCCAGTACTATTAATTTTCAGGCTCAGTATTTTGTGAGTGGCACAGCTTTGTGCTTGGATGCCTTTTTGTGAATAGCTGAAAATTCAAAGGACAGCAGAGAACTATATATCATGTAAGTTGTTCTTAGTGCGAAAGTTGAACAGAATGATCTTTGCAAAAATCAACATTTTTACCCTTGCTTCTGAGGTGCTAAAATAAAGAAAGTCTAAAATGGAATAAATAGTTTTTTTTAGAAGTAAAAATTCTCTTGTTTTTGACATTCTGTTTGAAAAGCATTCATTTTGATATCTTTCCAAGAAAATTCATGGTTGCAAATATCTTTCCTTTAACTACAGTGCAGAGACTGGGTTAGACATTAAACCTTTTTCTTGGCTATAAAAGGTAAAGGGTTACACATCACCTATGCTTTTTTGGGTTGTAACCCTCCTGACGATCAAAATATGTTAGTCTCTATTTTTTGTTTTAGTTTTGAAACTTCCTAGTCATACCACAAACTTACTGCTCTGTCATTGTTAAATATCTTAAAATTTCCCTATTAGGTTATAGACTGATCATGCACATAGTTAAAGTCTGAGCACAACTTAGATTGTAAGAAAGGAACAAAAATGAACAGTGAATGGTAAGTTAAGTATTATGAGTGAGGCTGTCACCACACTCTGCATATTGTCAATCCCCAGGCAGCAGATTTTATAAGTCAACAAAGTCGATAATGTGAAGATCTGAAACATATGAAGTCCAGTGATGTCTGTGTATATGAAACAATGTGCTAGATGAACAACTAGAAGTAAAACTAAGGGACATGATCATCCAATCTGCATTGAAGGACCAATGGAGATCTTCATGCCACAACCATGGTTCTTGGAGATAGAAGATATGCAATATGCCTTTTCATTTCTTGAATCTTGTTACCTACCACCTGTGGATGAAGACTTAAAGATACAATAGCTATGTAAGAGGAAGGAGAAGGAGAGCAGGTGTGAATTAGGTCAGAGTTTCAGAGTCTGCTTACAGCATTGCAGAAAAAAGCAGGAAGGAACCACCCCTATGAATTAAATCTGTCCATCCTTTATGGTGTAGGCACAGTAAACACTCAGCAAACAATTTTATGCGTCCTGCAGAGAGCAGAAATGCACACAAAATTGTAAATAGGAAACTCTAGTCAGATACTGCAATAGTTAGAGTCAGATGAAGATAGTTAAAAAACTCAATAACAGAATCTTAACTGCCTGGGCTAAAGTGAAACCTTCTGGGAATAGCAGATGTAAAAGAACTCTGTTTCATTTATGTCCATAGGATGAGAAATTTGGGACTTGTCACATCCTCCCTCAAGTGGATAGGATATATAATTTGCTTGGTAGAAGGAAATTCAGTGTTCAAAGTCTACGAAATCAACCAGCTGCTGACAGGAGTTGTGAGTGAAAATTCAACAGGATCTTGACAAACTGGTGGAACTCTAGGGGAAAAAGATAAGACAATTCAATGATAAATAGAATTGTACTCCACATGAGATTTTCATAGACTCTAATTTTAGAAATGTAACAATTAGGTGTATAGTTTAACAATAAGGTAGGACTCTCTGGAGATGGGCACTTTTGAGTAGTAATTCATCCCAGCTATTTTAGGATGGCAGGAAATTGAATGTTCTGATCTTTTTTTCCCATTATTTACTGGCACAAACTAGTTGATAATCTTAAACTGGAAACTTCTGATGACTAAGATTTTATGTATAATAGCTAGGTCTGACTAATTAATTGTGCAAATACAGACATTTTAAGAGAGATTAGGTTGTTTTTTTTTCAGGCAAAATACAGAATAAATTTGTATGGCTAAACTGTCAGCCTCCTGAAGGTGGAGGGTCATCCAACCTATGGAGAGTTTCCCCGGGCCTGCATCGTTCTTGTTGTCCAGGAGAGTGGAAGTCAGCACAACCCAGTCAAACGTGTGAGTTTGAACCAGTGCCCTAGTCCTCTTTGTTCTCCAATATAGCCTAAAGTTCTCTAACCACCAAGACACAGCCTGGAGCAGAGTGTGAAAAGCCAAGTCAATGCTTCTGGTTTTAGTTGTTCTAGCTGGCCTCCAAGGTCAGGTCAAGCTGACATTTAAACATGGGTCAGAATGAAGAGCAACTTAGTGGAAAGGATAGCTCATCTGCACAGTGTTTTTAGGTCTCTCTCAAGAGAAAAAGGTCCTGCTTCCAAGCCTTATTCCTAAGACCTTTTGTACCTTGTCAGTGAAGCATTTGAGTGGCATATGGCTTGTACTCATTCCTAGTTTTTTACTAAAAAAATGGACATTCATAACCACTTTTCCTCTGCCCAGGTCAAGTGAAAAGAATATTTCAAGAACACTTAGTTGGTCTCAAGATGAGAGATTACCGAGTTTACCTGATATTGCTGGTTGTAAAGCATCTCTGTTGAGAATGGGGGTTTGGAAAGTAATCTTCTACACACAGAAAAGAACACCTTATCTTCATAACTTATCTTCAGTAACATGTTTCATGATGAGCTTTTTTCATGGTTTCCTCTTATCGTTTCTGAAGCAAAGATTTGGGGAGAAGTCCACAGGACTAGTTTCTAAGGAGAGGGAAATATCACCTAGTAACTCTCAACATGATACCAATGATCAGGTTTAATTCAAGGAGCATTAGTCAGCTTAAGACTGTGGATCTTGTGAAAGGATCCAGGCACCTTAAGGTCATGGAATTGTAAACTCAGTATCACAGTGATAAAATGCTTGGTGGATCTGGAACAAAAAGCAATCGTACAGACTTGTGATTCAGATCCTTAAAATACATACCTGCTTCTCCATAGATGGATTTCAGATGGGAAGTTTGGAAGATAATACTGGGGAAGACTCCTAGTTTGTAGACATCTGCAAGAAGAGATAAATTCCTCTGTAATATGCTAAAGATAGGGAACATTCCTAAGCATGTATATCTACAAATCCACATTGTGGTTGTCATCTTGCTGGGATTACCATGGAATTTGCCTAGAAATGACAAAAGCAAGGTAGAAAGAAATCTAATACCAGCACCTCCAATTAAATTCTATAGAACTTTTCTTAAGAGCACTAAGTGCCTGGTACCTGGTGTAGAACAGAGTTTTTCTTCACCACCCAAAAAGCATCAATTTTAATTTTGATTCATAATGACAGGCAAAACATAACATAGCAGAAGTGAAAATCCATAAGGTTTGCATTTAATAAAAAGCCATTTACTCTCTGCAGCTAACCTTTTTTTAAAACCTTGGCATTTCCCAGGAAAGGGGGAAGTAGGAGTTTTGGAAATAAATAATGCTAATACAACGGCTGATGCAAAATCCAGTCTCTAAGAAACTAACCCATTAGTTCAGGCTCGACATCTCTAGTAATCTGGCAGCTTCTAATTAATTTTTTATCAGGAAGAAAATATAATGAAAGTGGCGTAATAAAGTGACTGTTACTGTTATTATTAGTAGTATTAAAGTACTTTAAAGTAATACTCTAAAACAATTTACAGAGCAGAATGCCAAAACATCGTTCCGCAACAAATGATTTGTAAGACCAGAATTTTTTTTTTTTTCCAGCATGAATTTTACTGGATGGATTTTAGTAGGAGAATATTTGGAAAAACTTCTTTAGAGGATTAGGTCACTGAAGCTGCTTAAATGCTCCTATACAAGCTGGGAAAGCCGTTGCTTTAAGGACAAAATTCAATACACAGCATATCATTTGGGTAAATTATTTTCAAGAAAGAAGTGATAACCTGAGCTGGCATTCCTGATAGCGGATTCTGTGATATTCTCCCTCAGGACTTTATCCAATATTAAAAGCCAAAGGGAAGGGATTTCCCACCCTTTCCCTTGGGAAACTCTTACTCGTCTGGTAGTTGTGATTTTCAGGAAATATAACCTAATCATCAGCCTTATTTTTCCTTCTGTCATTTTTCATCTCCCCACACCTAGTCCAGCCCAAACAGGATTTCTTTTGTCATGCCCCTCCAGTAAATGTGAATTCTGTACTTTCCAAGCTTATTAACACTGTTATTAACTCTATTAACTCTCATCAATTCATGAAAATATGAATGATATTTGGTAATTTTCATAGAGTTGCAGTTCTTGGAACCCTATGTGACTTTTTTTACAGATATCTAGACTTTGTTTGATGTGAGAAAAAGCTTGAAAATGTTAACCAGTAAATATTATAAAATAAACAAACAAAACAAAATAAAATAAAGAGCATCCAAATTGACTTTTAGCCAAGAGTTTTCTCGATCCCACCTCCCTCAACAGTAATACAGGCTTCCATTGACAATAAGGCACCTTGACTTATTGACTTATTTCAATGTCCTTCAGGAGATTGTGAACTGTACTTTGGAATTTCTTATTCCTCTTTGCTATGTATACAGGAGTTTAAGGGTGACTAGCTTAAAGTTTAATGGTAATCTTTTGAAGGATTTTTGCTTGCATTGTCTTACCACCAGGTTCCTCTTGAAGACCACTATTCACAGTATTTCTTTTTTTCTCAGTGCTTGTTCTCTTCCCCTCTCCTGTTATTCTGGGGATCTTCCCCAGAAGACATCTGGACATGATGTCATCTGCACTATGTATTATTTTCTTTTGCTTTCTGAGCTGAAATTTGTAAGCAGATCTCCAGAAGTAACATTACACAGCAGTTGCAACAAGACAAAAGGAAGTTTCTTTGTCTGAGGTGTGGAATCTGACCGTGTATTAAAAACAACTATTTCCCTCCTTGCAAAAACTGACCTGAAAGAGCAAACTTCAGCTCACAAGGCTGATTCGCAAGGCTATGAGAGGCACTGAGAAAAGAACAGGATCTGAATTCATATGGAGCAACAAACACCATAATTCTTACCAGGTCTTTACAAGCTGTCATCTCATAATAGCAATTCCTAGCTGCATTGATCATGGATTTAAGGCACCTCAAGTCCAGATTTATCCACTCTTCTTCCCATGAGTCTGCAAATGCAATGAGAAGCACTTCCCAAAGCACATCAAGGACAAAGTTGTGAATCAGTGATGAACAGGACAGAGAACGCTCTGCTTGTGGCTTCTCCGAAGATATGTCCCAGTGCTAGGTAGACACTTTGTTTGTTTAAAGACAGAAGACTGTGAAACTGCCTCCTCCTGCCTACTGTTATGCATCCTGTCATTAGTTATGCAGCCATCCTCAATGAAGTGACAGGCTTCCTTCTGGATTATTTTCAGGTCTCTTTGGAAAGCACAGAGGCTTGTGCAAATCTCTGGCATTTCGATCCCAGAGGTCATTACTCAGTGATGGCTCCTCCTTGACAGCAGCTTTCTGAAATCTGCCATCCCACAAGTTATTTACTTTATGCATCATTTACTCTTCTGATATTACAGTGGGCTAAAATGAAAATAAAGATATCCACAAAGTAGAACTCAAGGGACTCTTAAAAAGCCATTTACTTTGTCTCCTGGGAAAGGAGCTAAGGCAGCCTGTGCTGGCAATCAATAAATGTCCTAGGACTTTCTCCTAACAATCTGCACCACTGTGTCATTATTATATTTTTTTAATTAAAAAATTCCATGAGCAAAATCTCCCCTCCACCCAATTTCTAAATTGATTCTCCCTGATTTAAGTTTAAACACCAAATCTCCCATCCTGTCCCTAGCGGGAAGGGAGGTGGGTTTGTTTTCTTTTTGTGCTACTGTCTCCAGATTAGGAATGTGGTATCATGTTTCCCTTCTGTTTGTGTTTCTCTAGACTTGAGAAGAAAATCTGGTCCCTGGAAAAGGAAAGTGTCAGGTGCCACAGGGGAAACACTTGCACTTTTTCTCCTACTGAGAACCCTGTTCTCAAATAATAAATAGATTATGAAGCACTAAGTCAACGCTTTCTCTCAAAAAAATCTGGACTCTCAACTGATTTCCAAAGATCAGAGTTTTTCTCCATAAAATTGCATTCACCAAAACTAGAGGCAAAGTTAGCATCTGTATTTTATTGATTGAGCTTTGCAAATTGTTTCTTTCTTCTCCTTCGATTGATATTACACCACTTCCCCTCAGGCTACTTATGTTACCACTTTGTGTCTTTCTAAACAAAACAGAATAGCAACAGTCATCTTCATGGTTTTCTAGGATTTAGCATCAGTCTGTCTTAAGCACTGCTGTTATAACACACTGACTCAACGAGCAATAAAAAAAATAAAATAGTCATGATGCTTTTCTTGAAAAATGGAAATTGAAAGTTATTTCAAAATAACTTTAAGTGTTATTTGTATTTTTTGACAGGAGAAAGAAATAGTCCTGAAAATGTTTGACTTTTAAGTTGTGTTACAATAAATTTGTCAGAGATGTATAAAAAATAAGATCCTATTGAAATTAATCAGTCAAAATATATACGCATGCTACATTTCTGTTATGATATCTTCTTGTGCAAGAAAAACTTGGTTTCAGTGTTCCATGTCCATTCTATTTTGAATATATTAAATATTCTGATGCAAGGACTCCAGAAAAAAATCATCTTAGAATAAATTCATCTCAGACATCTATCATATATCTAATTCTTATGTCTGATATCTCTTTTCTTCTTTCTGCTCTTGCTTGTTTTAAGCTTGCAGCTTTTAAGTCATTTACATACATTCCTGTGCTTTTACTAGACTGTTCAGGAAGTTATTCTTCTTATATTCCAGCAATAAATTGTCCATGTAACATGCATCATATTTGCTCATCCAAACACTTGCCCTTCTATCCTTTGATCTCTGCCTGACATTCCTGTGCAAATGGATTTAGCCTCTCTCCATTTTTTTATAAGCTGTATTAGCCCATTCACTTCTCTTATCCTATTTTCTCCTTCCTCCTCTTATAATATTAGGAATGTTCCCACTCATTAAAAAAAAAAAGAAAAAAAAGATGAAAAAATCTGAAATGGGTTACTAATGACCTTTGAAGGTGAAAAGTCTTTTGGTTCAAATTTGTTCCACTCTTTATAGATCATATAGATTAGCATCATGGCCAGCTGAAGTTTTTTAACCTTGGATGAGAACATACCAGTTTGCACAAAGGCTGGGCTTTAAATAGATTCTGTTCAAGACCAAGATCAATTGATCAAGAATAGTAAAATGCTTCATGTGAGGGGGAATTTGCTTCATATAAAATCAGAAGTTCTGTTCATAGTTAAAGGCAACAAAATCTTTCATGTAGGTGCCCTAGGGGCTTTCAGTGGCCTTCAGCTGCTGCTCCAATAGTCACAGCTCCCCCAAAGCCCTTGGTCGTGTTCACCATACCCAACCAGTCTCAAATATATTCAGGTATTTCACCTGGCGCTGGGGATCTGTCAAACCTTTGCTTCTATTTAAGCTTCAGGAAAATGATGGCATTGGTTCAAAAAAAGTGTTTTGGACAAACATAGCTATCTGCTGCCACCATACATGCCAAAGAGTTTCCTGCTTTCCCATCTGATCTCCAGATTTAGCTCCAGAAAGAAACAATTTTCAGCCTAAAGCAGACCTATGTTTTTCAGCTACCAAGAGGTTTTCTAGATTCTTCTTAATTCTCCTATGTTACTCATGGTAAATTGGTCGTGATACGTTCCCTTGTAATCAGCAGCAAGGTGTGCACCTTCAATGTTTGTTTATACAGGTGTTTATTACCCTCATAAACACTGTTTTGGAGACAATTCCAGTCCTGAAGGTGCTTATCTCAAAGTTTAAAACAGAATATTTGACAGTTCTTTTGTGTCAAAACTTACTATAAATAGTTTCTATTGCAGAGTATATGTATTTTGTGTATGCCAATGTAAAAAAGCAGATGGTGAAGGGTAACAAAAGTTATGACTGATGCTATGATCAGTGATGGACTGAGATCAGAAGGTTTGGCAGTAGAAAACAATACAAAAGAAAATCCTCTAAAATGCTAAAATGTGGGGAAAGATTATGGTTGTATGCTTTCACTGCTCATTTTTTCTACCTTCTGTAAATAGCCTATTTTAGTGAAATTTATCGATTTTGTTTTTGATTGCTGAGCTAAATAAAGGTCGACTGGAATTATATTCCTGATATCTCAGCAACAGAATGCGTGGAAGGGCAATTCATTTACACTATTCTTATGGTTTAGGAGGTAATTTAAAGAAAAGAAAAGGCTGCATGGATGTCACTGTGGGACATATGCCAAGATGATGCATTTGCTCAGGTGTTGACAAGACTGCATTCTGGCAAATCAGATCTTTATGCTGATGCACTGATGTGTAGACTCAAAAAATTTTGTTGTTGAATTTATTTATAACTGTCTCTTTTTTTCTTCCTCTTTTTTATTTTTTTTAGTAGACAACATTTACAGGGAATTACTGGTGAGCTAAGAATAACATAAACCTTTAATGCTTATAACTTTATGGATCTTTTTAGAATAGGAAAACACATTATTTAATCAATTTTTGTTGAATTAAATTTCCAGCTCTGCAAACAAATAATCTCCAGTTCTGATTCTTCAGAAATTTAAATCAGATTCTCGCATTCCATACATTAAATCCCAAATATCAAAATCTTATTCTGGGAGAAGTCGCTTCTGTTAGGATTATTTGTGAATATTCCTGTCTGTGAAAATACTGATATTCCCATCTATATGACATTTCATATAATATCTGTGGACCATGACAGTCCACGAGGTTTTTCCTGGACTTACAAGCTACTCGACAATTGATATAGCTGGAAAATGGCTCATATTACTGCTATTATTAAAAGACAAATAAGTTTTCTTTTGCCATGATCTGCGTTCTCTGTGCTGAAAGAAAACTCAGGGGAGAACAAGAAAGGGGCTTGGCAATGACTGTGTGTCCCTCAGCCCCTTTCAAGTCCCTTTCCCTCAGTATATTTGGGGTAAATACACAGGGATATAGGGCTTCATGTCCAAGATACACCTCTGTAATAGTACCCATGATGGGATGAATCTCACATATCTCTAAAAGGACTAAGTACTAATTGTTTTAGTGACTTATCATGCAGCGGAGAATTTGGCCTCAGTTGGAGGTCCACCTTAATTTTGGGTGACTTCAAGCCATTTTCAGTCACTAGAGGAAAAGGC
This sequence comes from Nothura maculosa, assembly GCA_032353885.1. NCBI lineage: Eukaryota > Metazoa > Chordata > Aves > Tinamiformes > Tinamidae > Nothura > Nothura maculosa. The sequence continues at coordinate 1,127,055 of JAUBOD010001074.1, read as the reverse complement.
AGGAGGGAGAGACATTAAATCTATCCATAAGGACCCAAATTACATAAATCTTCTTATATTGAAGGAAGGAGAGGTAGGGAAGATGCTAGCATGTCTTACCATTACAGTCACGGGAAAACTGTGTCGTTTTGTGAAGATTTCCTTCAGAACAGTCCTGCAGGCCTCATGAAAGAGATGTTTACCTAAGAAATAACATGCCATATATCTTTATTAACCATAAAGGCTGCAGGAAGAAGGCCACAAATACCACTCGTGCATTTTGGCTCTGTTGCCTAGGGTGGCTACTGGGCTTTGGCATGGGAACTAAAAGGTGGGGAATCCCTCTGGGTGCTCCTGGCAGCCTCAAGGAGAGGGCTGAAGGAATGTGTTTTTATAGGGACTCACGAGGAACTTTCAAATGTGTGAGCTACTTCTCCCAGGGACGTAATGGGAATATGTGGCAATAAAACGCAGCCTCAGGAGGGCCATTCAGGTTTTATTAGGTTTTGTGGAAAGATTAAAAACTAATCTAAAGACCATCCCACTATTTCTTTTCAATTACTCCAGTCTCCCTGGGCTTTTCGGCTGGTGTTGGGCAGGAATGCTGTCATGCAGGCAGGTGATGCTTTAGCATTTCCACTGACCACATGGGGTTCATTCTCCCCTCTTTCTCCATCTCTCCTTCTTCTTCTGTCCTAATCACCTTTCCCCCTTCCAAATGCACATGTGCATCTCCTCATTGTGCATAAAAGCTAATAAAACCAAATCTCTGCCTTGTTTAAGCTCTTTGTCTAATGGAGGACAAAAGCAGTTTTTAAATACAAGGAAGCATACCTCTAAAATCCCCTATACGTTCCAGGAAGAAAGAAATGCTGGAACAAGCTGTGCTGTGGTCAGGGTGTTTCTATTGCTCCTCATGGACCTCTCTGTGCATTCAGGGGCTGAAGGAGAATCCAAAGTTTGTTTGCCCATCCCATTTAGCCTTAGTGAAAGCAGAGCCAAGTGACAACTTGGTCCCATATAACATTAGCAGCTTTTCCACTTTGTGCTGTGGTAGAGGGTTACTAACCTAAACCTTTCACCTCTGTGTGCGTGCACATCTCTTTCCAGCTTGGCAAAGGGTCAAGTGAATCCCTGTATTGCAAGAGAAAAATGCCAAGTGCTCTACTCATTTTGCAGGCAATAGCACTTGCCTATGGCAAAGGCTACCTACCTACAGCTACCTTTATGTCTTGGCAAAACCAGTGTGTGTTTTAACTAGTACTAAGTGATGCTTAACTCTGCAGCCTTAAGTGCCAGCTAAAGACACTTGCTCTCTGTTATGCTTCCTAAAAATAAATAAATAAATACAAATCTTTCTGGTAGAAGGCTACGGTCTTAATTTTCTGTGGTTGATTGAGGTTTAATCGGTTCTCATACATTTAGCAAATTGCTTCATACAACCTGGGAAGTCCCTGAGGAAAAGGTATGACATGAAGGATTCAGTACTGGCAGCCTCAGAAATTTTAGTCTTCTGCCTGAGCTTATAGCAAAAATATTTTAGCAGAGGGCTATTCTACTGTTTTATTGAGGCATAAAACCAAATTCCTACATGATGGTTCATGTAGAAGATCCATTAGCCCTCATCCTCTTGATCTTTGAGTGATGTGACATTAAGAACAATATTGACTCAACAATATTTGTGTTAATATCAGACAAGAGACCCTTGGTGGTTTGTTGGATTGGAAGTTTGTAAGGAAGAACTCAGAAAGATTTCAATATTTGTACAGAATGTTCTACAGAATTAAATCCTCCATGTAAGTATAGGTATATGGCAAAGCTAAATAAAGAACATGAAACAAGGCATTTTAGTTGAAGGCCTGAGAGCATAAACGTGAGCTCCATAGCTTGAAATTATTCCCAGTTTGAAGATAAAAATGAAATCCTACAAATTCCCCTTCTAAATGGCAAATAGAATACATCTCTGGCTTTCTTTCAACAGCATTAAGAAGTAGAAAAATAGCATAAACTTTGCCTTTATTTATTTTGGCACATCGCCTGTTTGGTGATATTATTTATATGCTGCTGTAGAGTGGATTTGTTTCAGCTTACACTTCAGGTGTGGAGGAGCAAATTCTTTATGTTGGTTACCCTAAACAGCAATTGTGGATCATTCCACAAACAGATGTACAAAACCTCAATAAACTGGATGTAAAGAAAGCTAATTCCAACTCAGTCTCATATCCAGAAGCTTTTCCAAGATGTCCACACTCATGGCCTAGATCTGTTTGTCCAGGAAGGACCCTTTCGCTCTTAACCCTGTAGAAGTGCCCATCTGAAATATTTCTACCAAATTTCCTTTCAAATGAATGGAGAGAATAAACCTTTTCTGTAGATAACACATGCCATTCTCACTTGAATATCTGAAATAGTTCAGTTCTCATGTATTTGCTGGTTTAATCTATTAAGACCTTCTTCTTTACCAGTTGTATCGGTAAAGGTCTCCTATAGGTATATGTGTCTTATTTACCAGCCCCATGTGGATGCCTTGGGACTGAGTCCAGACTCAGTCTTAGGCCCAGGACTAGACTCCAATGTTTAGGCAATTAGAGCTCCACTTACTATAGTGGGAGGTCAGACAACCAGTGTACATGGATATACTTACATGTTGACACCTACATTTAGGAATCTTAATCTGTGGACCGAATGCTACCACTTAAAGTCATGTGAGATGACTTTAGGAATTCACTTCTACAGGAGACTTATATCTTGCTGGAACTGCAGCTGGAGAGAAAGTAGAATTATTTTATGTATCTCAAATTCCAGTGGACACTTACGCTTAGACAGCTGAATTAGTCCCTGGGTTCATTTATGGGGAAAAGATGAACTGCTCTCTAAAGACATGATTGACCTGCATAAACATTGGCATCTAGTACCATTTGAATTCCTTATGTGTTTCAAGACACCTGCATAGGGCTGGCAGGTATGACACAGGGCATACAGGAGATCTAGTCCTTTCTGGAGCAGGCACGTAAGGCTGAGGTGGGGAAATTGAGGGGAATTGAGTGTTGACAGCTGTGTTTACTTCATTGAATCCCACCTTGGGTGGATTCAGCCTTGGTGAATCACCCAAGACAGCCTTGGGTGATCAGCTCCAGACCAGGCTGCTGTGTTTGATTGGGTGAATCATGCACAACATCCAAAATCTTGGGAGCCAAAATAACCCTGCTCTCCTGGGAAATGCAACACATCTCACACATCCCTGTTTCCCCATCTACAAGACTGTAAAGACCCACACGTTCCCAGGAACAGACAGAAATATGCCATAGCTCCCATATTAGTCCTTTGTAAAGCTCTGGGGAGTATCTATCTCCCACATTTTCAGAAGAATTGCCTGAAAAGATTGTTGCCAATCTCTGCATCATCTTTCATGGGTGAAACAGATGCATTGACTGATATATCTTCCAGTGATCTGAGGCTGGTGATGGCTTTATTTCTGTATGGTGCATGGCTGGGGCTGGACTCCTGCCTAAAGCTGCCTTATGCTGATTGAGCCTCCTTCTTTATTCGTCTCACAGGGCTGTGATTGAACCAGAGCCCTATGTTATACCGTGGAGGTTTTCCTGACCACAGAAGCTCTTTCACTTTCATTCTGGAAAGCTTAATATTCATTACCCACTGTCTGGGTTATATTGAATCACTTGCACTCATTTCTCCTTCCTAAGATGCATACACAGCTCAGGAACAAGGTGAGGGAGAAGGGATGAAGTCAGGACATGCATTCAAATAGATAAATAGATTTATAAAAGTAAAAGAAATCTTTAGCATTGGGAGCAGGATTTTATTTCCCTCTCCCTAGTGGTTTTGGCTGCTAAAGAGGAGTGGACTTCGATCTCCGGATGGAAGTTGGCTTTTAGCATTGGTATACTTTGTAATTTGCTACTAGATACAAAGTTTTTCTTTCCTTTTTGTTTTTTTTTTAAGTGTAGCAAATGTTACTAGTTTAAGCCTTTTGCATGCCCTGAGAGCTCTCTCTCCCCTTCTTTGTTTTCTGTCTCTCCCCTCATGCTCTTTTTAATCATGTGCAACCACATTCATTTACAGCTGTGCTGTGTATTCCCTTTGCTTCCAGTTGTGCTTTTTGGTGGCATCTGTGACATGTCAGAATTGCTGAACTGATAAGAACATGATGCACAGGAAAGATCGGGTCTTCTGGGTCTTTCAGTACACATTAATTACACAGAATCACAGAATGGTTGAGGTTGGAAGGGACCTTTAGAGATCATCTAGTCCAATCCGCCTGCTCAAGCAAGGACACCCAGAGCACAGGGCATAGGGTGGCATTCAGGCGGGTTTTGAAGACCTTGAGAGAAGGAGACTCCACAACCTCCCTGGGCAGCCTCTTCCAGGGCTCTATCACCCTCACATTAAAGAAGTTCTCAGCATTCTCCCATTGATCATCTCTTAGTAATGAGGTTGCAGTTGCTCCTGATATTGAGCCAATCCCAGAATGTGGACAAAGCCCATCAGCAAATGGGAGGTCATGGAAGTGAGACAGGAAGAGCAGTCAGAACTGTGAGTTCTTCAACCAAACTGGAAAAGCATTTGACTTGAAAATAATGTTCCTAAATTTAAACATTCAAATGTAGGAGTGCAAATGTATTTTTGGTGTCTGACCTCTCATCACAGTCAGTCCTGTCAACTGGATCCTCAATTCAGCTGCTCACAGGTAGCAAACTGAGACACGGAGGATACAGGCAGGGAAATTATGAGAAAACCTTTGGTTCTTGGAGCAGGAGTTTGTGGGGCAGCCGAGGACATCTTTAAATGGCACAAGGCTCTGATGCCAGAGGCATTAAATTGTTCCCAGCATCCAAAGGGAATGATCAGCACATCCAAGAAGTAGACACCTAGGATATGGAGCAAGTTCTCTGTGCCTTCTGAGACTCTGCAGTGCAGCTGAGGCATGTTTCTAGACAGGCAGGTATGATCATGCCTGTCTCCAGACTTGCACAAGATGCATTCCGTTCTGAAATGACAAATAGATACCAAAAACAAACAAACAAACAAAAAACCCTCTAAACTCTAAACTATTAAAGCTTAGGCAAATTAATCATGAATTAATCATGTGTATCTGAGTCCAGACCTAACCACTGAACTCATGCTATTTTCGTGTATATTCTTGGGGAATAAACTTTCATGGACTAAGAAGAGAGGATGAAGAGGATGGAGCTAGCAAACCTAGTCTGAGCTGGACTTCCAGCTGGCTCAGTCTGTTGTCACTATATTGTCAAACCTCTGGCCAGATGACCTCAGCAACACATTTGCAAGGTACAGGTAGCACCATGCAAGCTGCACTGCCTTGACTGGAACAACACTGATTTATATTGGCTCCTGACACTAACATTTCCAATCACCAAAGGTGTGCAGCTGACTTTGTTGGGTACAAGAGTTTGGCTTTGTACACTGGAAGAATGTGGTATATTACATTTCCCGCCTTCCTCTCCCAGGGCCATTGAATAGGCCATTTCAGAGAGCTTTTGGCCTTTTATTGTCTTGATTTAAGGCACCGAACTTGTGAAAGAGGATTGTTCAGGGTTGCACAGTGGAACAGAAGCATTGTGCTTTTCACACAGATATGCTGCACTGCCCTGAGATGGAACGATAAGGCTGGACCGTGTAGAAGAATTGGAGTTTTCTGTTTTGTTTGTATTATTACATGAGATTCTACTTAATAGGTCCCCTAGTAAATGTCACACTCCCTCACCTGGCAAGTTTTCCTGGGAACAGATTCATTATGAGTCATTTCATTGCCTTGAAACAATGAATAAACAGCACATGTAATCCAAAGAAAGGGCATGTTAGATGGGATGGCTTAACAGGCTAAGCATCAAATTTGAAATGTGTGGACTCTCTGGAACTATAGCACTGAATTCAAGTAGTGTTGCTTGAATTTCTTCTTCTCTTTTCTTTCCTTCTGAAGTAAATCAAAGAAGTGTTGGCATACTGTGGTGTGCTGCAGTACTTTGGACTGCTTCATGATCCTGGGTCCTGAAAGACACCAAAAAACTCCAGATATTATTTCATAAAAGTGAGATTTTACCCTGCTGTCCTTGGACATATTTTTCCTCCTTCCTATTGTTATGGCCAGGACAGACTGGATTTCAACACCAGTCGATATGACCTTTGCATGGGTAATTTGCTGAGTGCTTTGGGATCACAAGGGATGAAGGGCTCTGGTTAAGCACAAACTTTTTATTATTAGCTCTTGTGAATAGACTGCAGGCAACAGGTGTGAATTGGTGCTTGCTTAGCTAAGACTTCCTGCTGTGCTCCCCTTGGCCATCTCTGCGTGGCCTCCAAGCTCTGTCACTGCTTCCACTGCTCAGGCTCACCTCCACAAATGCTTTCCTGCTTCCTAAAAGGGCTATTTTTAAAGATGTGTCTGAAAGGGAACTCTGCCCTGAGGGTTCCCTGCAGCACCCTAGGGATCAGGAGAGGAAAGGATTATTTTGGAGGAAATTCTAGTTCAAAGAGTTTCAATCTATGTCTTCCTGATGATCTGTTGTCTATCCTGGAAGACATCTGTGCAATAAAGCACAGATTTGAAAGACAAAATTATAGTCAATAAGCAAGTCTTCTTTATCTGGAGTGGAAAATAATTAATGTACTAACACATTAAATTTTTTTAAAAAAAATCATTACCAGAGTTTTCAGCAAACTCTGAAAATTTGGAGTTCAGAGTTTTCAACCTTAGTGGTGAATTTCCATTTAAATTTTAGTCTCCATCTGATTGTAGCTGACCTCTTTTCTCCAAGCAGTTCTTCACTTGTTAATAACCATTTTTTACCTGTTCCTTATTCATGGGGATGAGAAGCTCTTCAGTATCAAGGACTAATTTTATGGTGCATTTATGAATTGATTAGTTGATAAGAGGTAATAAGACTGTCGCATCTCTGATGACCTTCGGTATTTCTTGTGGCCTGTGAGAAAAGTTCTGAAACTAATTCTTATTTTTTTCTTTTTCTTTTTCCTTTTAAGCAGTTGGAAACCTGTGTTAAAATCGCGTTGCTCCCTCCTGCCCTCAGCTGCTGGTAATTACAGTGAGATAGCATCAGTGTCGAATGACACAGACAGGCAGGCACTGGGAAACAATTCCTGGAACAGCCACTGCAGAGAACCAACCTCTGAATCCTTGTACCGCATTCCCAGGGATTGCCTGCCGGGAACCAAGCAAGGAGCCAAAAAATGGAGAGTCTGGCAGATTGATCCAGCTGGGAGAAGAGGCTGGTGATGGGGACAGGTATTTTATTCGGTACATCCCACTTATT
>JAUBOD010001074.1:1091490-1102651 GCA_032353885.1 Nothura maculosa | reverse complement strand
AACTCTATATTTGACCCAAAATACTCTGCAACCATTTATAACCAGAAGAAAAATGGTTGCCTACTAAAGCCATCCTTCTCTATTAGAGACATTACTGATGGTTGATGTTTTACAGCTTGTGTTCCTAGCAGCCTTGTCTCTTCTCTGGACTGGCCAGACCCTCTCCTTTCCACAGGTGGCAACCCAAAAGAGTACTGGGATTTTGCAAAAGTGGTAAGACTCCTCTATGCGGTCTCTCTAGAGTCTCTTTCCCACATAGAGGCATTTCACTTGTACTCTGGGCTTAGCTTGGCCACACAAATCGGGGCAGGGCTCTCTTTTTAGCCACTAAATGAGTCAATAAAATGGCCTGTTGACTCTAGTTTTCGGAGTACTCTGAGTCGGCAAAAAGACCACCAACAATTTGCAGCAAATAATGTGGAGCGTACATTGGAGAAAAAGGGCTGTTTTGCAGCCGCTCATAATCTCTTTATGTCCATGGGAAAAGCCAACATAAAGCATTTTTATTGCAATAATAAAATTTGAAACTTGCATGTGGTGGAAGGAGGAAGCAGAAAAAGGAGACTGTGGTAAGTGCTCCTATGAAGCTGCTACATGGAGGAGAGAAATATAAAAGATGAGGGACAAATGTCTCAAAAGTGTCTATCTAGGAATAACCATCGAGGAATTCCTGGGATTCCAGGAGAGCTGTCAAGCTCGTAGTATCCTTTCTGCAGAATATATTCTTCTCAATCCACTTTTTTATTATTTCTAATTAGGAGATGAAAGCAAAGATTTTTGGAAGAAAAAAGAGTTCTTATGAGGCAAAAAGTTCATTGTGTTCTGGAAAAATATTTTGTCATCTCAAAATGTCTTGTTTATTCTGCCTATTTATCTTTTTTTATATTAATTCACATTTTTCCATATTGCCTAAGGTGTAATGCACAAATGCCTTGCTACTGCAAATGGACGTTGTAACATGAAAACCCAGTTTTTAAAATGGTCAAATAATTTTGTTTTACATTTAAGGTAATTAAGGACAGCTGCTCCTTAGTACTCATGCAAACACACATTTTTCTTCTAGACAATTTTCTCTCATTCATCTTATTACCAAATAGTTTGACAATTCACTTTTTTTTTCTTTTCCTCCAGCTAAGTTTCCTGAAAACAAATTTAAAACAACAACTGAATACCATTCCTCAGTTTGACTTCATGCAATGAGGATGAGACCTTTATATGAAGGAGAGAGGTTGCTTATAGCAAAGCATTGAAAAACCTATTACAGTGGTGGAGTGATTTACTATCATAAAGTAAATTGACACAAGAGTGCAGGAGGGAAAAATATATATCTTACAAATAGGGTTAAGTCTATTACAGGAAAAATCCTTTCTAAGATATATCTAGATATATCTATATATCTTTAATCTTGAGAAGATATGTGTACATATGTATGTATATCTTCAGCCAATGCTAGATCTTGGAACAACTACACACTCTCCTATATATATATATGTACATATATATATATATATATATTTATGCATGAGTCTTCTCATCTTGATAGAGACTATTGGAGTGGCAAGATTCATGAGCTATTCCAGTGAAGGATCGTGTGACTTTCAAGGTCCCCATGTTAAAAATAAGCTGCTTTCCATGTGGTTCTCCTGTATGAGGAAACCAAATCCTTTCATTGCTCAGCTGGAAATCTGCTCAGCCACCTGAGATATACTGTAGATGAAAAGTGTTTACAGTGTTTGGTGCAGGGATCTCTATTTAGATGACAGCCAGGGACCCCATTAAGTCAACAAGATCTTTTCCCATTGATTGCAATGTCCTTTGAATTGTCCCGAAGGCACTGGACGCTTCAATATCTCATTGTGTGAGAGTCTGCTTTTATAGTTAAGACCTTGATGTGGGATTCACTCTCTTCTTAACCTGTGCGGGTGAGTCAGAGACAAGGCTATGCAGACATATGATCTTCATCATTTTGTCAGTTTGCTGGCAATTCCAAAGAAATTGTAGGTTTTATTATTTTTTTTAAATAATTTATTAGTTATTTTGATATATGAGAAAGGAAAAATATATGTTTTCTTTGATTCAGTATGATTCATCATTTGTATGTCCCAGATTTTAATCCTGATTTCTTAAATGAGCAAAGCTGCTGCAGATACCTTGTGTGTTTTTTTTTATATGTCCTCTCCTCATAAAATTCACTTTCAGACTTATTTAAAAAAGGGCAAAGCTATAGGAGAACTATAGAAAACCAGGAGAACTATAGAAAATCAGCATTTTCCCATTCAGAACAACTTAATTATTAAAAATATATATTCTGTGACAGTGAAGGATATATTTTTTTTCAATTTACTGAGTTTGGGAATTTAAAATGTTCTGTGCTAGCATTTCTTATAACTTGACACATTTTTATCTCTGTGTGTCAAATTAAACACAATGGTCTCCTGAACTCTTACTGACATGTTATTCTAATATGCAAGGCAGCAGTCATTCAGCTCAATGCCATTGGTTTTCCTCCCTCCTTGCTTGTCTTGCCTTGCCCTCCCTTCACTTTCCCTCCTTTTCCTTTTCTCCATAAAGCAGGCTCTCTGCAAATCTAAACTTAGAAAGAAAAACATAAACGCTCTGGCAAAACCAAACAAATTCTGATGCTAAGCCCCCAGGGTATTAGTCCATAAACCATTCCAGAGTTCAGGAGTTTAGGTCTACAAACGTACACATGCTTTACTTTGCAACAAAAGCAAAGCCAAACCAACAAACAGGCAAAACTTTCACGTAAGCATCTGTGGCCATAAAGGATTCTCCTGAATCAGGTTCCTATCGCTTGTAGTAGAACCTGTCTTGGTTCATGGCATAGAACAACCTGCCTGTGACACCTTCTGGGGTTGGGAAGACCCAAGCACCTTCCCCACCCTTTCCAGGTATCCTTCTGCACCTCCATCCCCTATGACAGGCAGGGAAGGACACTCCAATGGGCAAAGTGCTTTAATGGCATTAGGACCAGGATACATCACCACAGAGGCAGTGCACTCTGCAATCCACATATGGATTGCACGTGAACATTGTATAAGATTGTACATGAAGGTAAAGGTCATTAAACATTACATTTTGCCAAATATCATCTTTGGGATAAGGCCGGATTTACTGAAACAGCACAGTAAAACTGGAGCAATTATCCTATTTAAAGAAGTATTTATGGAATACATCCAGGCTCAAAGACATCCTCTACTTTAAAAAATTAGTGAGAATTACTATTAAAATATTTGTTTAGAATATATGATCTGCATTTTATTTCAGCTTAAAATTATACTATATTTGACAGTTTCTAAATTCAAAAGAAAACCAGTGCAAATTCTAGTGAAGTGAATGTTTTTTTTCACATCACCACCTCTCTTCATAGTGCAATTTTCCTTACTATTTTAATGAAAAATCAAAATAAACTGGCCTTTTGAATAAATACAAAATGAAAATGGTCATTTCAGCTTTTCCTGGAAAAAGAAAAAAAAAGTTTTCTTATGAAAACTTTTCTTATGAAAAGTATTTTCTTATGAAAAGTATTAGCTTTAATTAAACTTGTTTTCACTGTCTCATGCACAAATAAATTATCCCAGCTGGATTTTGTTTGCCTGTTTTGTGACCTAGGTTGAAGCATAGTCTTTTACTATGTAAGTAAGTAAACTACTTCTTTTACTATGTTATGCTATGTACAGCATAACATTTTAGCGCATCTATTCATGTAAGACCACAGCAGAAATAGAAATTATTACTTGCTTATCATACTCACAGTCGAAGAGAATATTAAAAAATGGAGGGAGAATATGTTTTTTTTCCACCCAACATCTTCATCATATGTTTGGAGCATAAGTTTTCATTTTTCATTCCTAGTGTTTCTTTCCTATTGTTTCAAATGGCACTGGGTGTTACATTTGGGGTATCTGAATGTCTTTTTAGGTCTCCACCATCATGGGAGCTTGGAGACCTGTAGGCAGGTGACTGAAGATGGAGCTTTCTTCAGTCATGAATACGATTCCTGAGCACTGTCCCTTATTACTAAATAATTAGAAACATTAACTTTACTTAACAATCTGAGCACACATTTCCAACAAAACTGTTTTCAGCTCATATTCCCATTCTCTCCCATTCTTGAGCCTGATTTCCTGCATCCTAGAGTTCCACAGTTCTTTGAGGAGGTCCTGCTCTTTTTTTCTGCCACTAAGGAAAATAAGCAAGAAGTCACAATACCTCCCCAACACTCAGCTACATATTCTATTTCCAAATACAGGTGTTCATGGGGAAACAGAGCAAGGGCATTTTCTTGAGAGATGTGAAACCTGGTATATTTTGTTGACTAGCTCTTCATGTCACTCTCAGCTCATTGCCAGTTCATGTGCTCCTTATTCTACATCCCCCAAAGCACTTCATAAGTTTCTGTCACAAAACTACTCTGCATTTTGCTTTTCTTTCCCTCATGTTACTGAAGGTTACAAGCCTGTTTTCTTAGTGGACTCGTCCTTTACACCCAGGAATCAATGAGGTGTTTATTATTGCCTTGGACATAGGTAGGATGAGCTCCTTATTTTCACCTTATATGCTTCACAATATCCTTCAAATTGTGTACTCTAGGTATCTACTACAGGCATTTCAACTAAGGTCAAATTAAAGTAGGTAGATTTTGGACATCTCCTATGCAAGATTTCTAGGAGAGAGGAAGTCATAGAGTTATAGGTGGTTGAGGTTAGTAGGGACCTCTGCAGATCATCTAGTCTAATTCCATTGTTCAAGTATCAACTAGAATGGACTGTCCAGAACCCTATCCAAGTAGCTTGGAATATATCCAAGGATTAAGACTCCACACCCTCTTATGGAAGCCTGCTCCAGTGCTTTGTCACCTTCGCAGTAAGGAAATTTTTCCTCATGTTCATGTTCAAAAGCCTGTGTTTCAGCTTATGTCTTTGCTGATCACCAGCAAGAAATATCTGATCCCTTCCTCTTTACACGTATAGTCCAAATATATACAATTTTTTTTCAGAGATAATGGAATGGAAGACTCTGAAACTGAGGTGTAACTAGGACTACTATGGAGGAAAATTGATTTTGAAGCACTCAGGGCTGGAATTTTTTGTGTAGCTGGTACAACACATGGAGACGGACACAATTTTGTGAATATGAATACTTTTCTACATGTGCATTTGAGTGCAGATATCCAGTGTTTTGATTTCACTAAGCCTTTTTTGACTAAAACAGCATTCCAGCAGCAGGCACCAAACATCCCCACTGCAACCACATCCTCACCTGGCTTAATAGTGGCTAGAGGCATGCTGTTTTTCAGCCAGAAGTGGTTTTGGAGATATACCTTATGAAATAATCAGCTGTTCCGAGAGAGTGACAGGCAGGACAGGAGAAACCACCAACACCTGTCTTGGCAGGCATCCTAATGAAATTCTTCCTCCTGCAGCCAGAGGAAGAAGGAAGAGTGAACAAAAAGCTCCACTTACTTTGGAAACAAGTAGATTCCCAGATTTGCCAGTATTTAAACTTGTATGCTGTGCATATGTCGGGAGTGATTAAAAGCTGGTGTCATCAGTGAATTTCTGGAGTTCTCTTCCAAATGAATTTAAGAGTATAATCCTAAATTACACTGGAAATAAAAAAAAAAGTCAGGCTTAAAGTAGTTCAAATATGTCTTTTTTGTTTGTTTGTTTGCTTGTTTTGTTTTGTTTTGTTTTTGTTTGCTTTTTTTTGTTGTTGTTGTTTTTCAGATTAGATGTTGAATAAGGGGAAAGAAAAAAGGTTCAGGCCAACCTGAAAATTTTTTTATTTGCTCCTGACATGGGAAATGCAAACATTTTTATACTGGCACTGGAACATTTAGTCTGTTTTTTGGGACTCACTTCTGTGTGAGCATCTTTCAAAGGAGCACGGGGATGGGAGCAAACAGGGAGCCTTGTATCTCCTGCAGCAGCAGCAGAGAGGCGCAGAGCTTCCCTTTCCAAAACTCTTGCAATGCTCACTCCAGCTGCAGGAGACTCAGGATTAATCATCTGCCGAAACAGATTAGGCTCCCTCTCTTCTAAATGGTCTTAGAATATCATCATTCTTGTAACAGAAGAACGCCAAAGCACCATGTGCTACTCCAACAAGCTTCAACCCTTTCCCACTGCGAGCCCGTTTCTGGATCATGACTCCACTTCCAGGCTCACAGCCCAAGTCAGGTCATGACCCCAACTTTGGAAACCGCTGCCGAAGCCTGTTCTTTGAGACTGTGTGTTAGTCGTCTTGGAACCCTTCAGCTTGCATAATACGCTTAAATATCCTTCAAAGCAAGCAGAGAGGCACTGATTCTCCCATAGGTTAAGTTTTCCTAAAGATTGCCCAATTCATGTCGCATCAAGGGCTAGATTGAAGAGTTTTTGTTTCCCAAGGGAGTGTCCTAACTATGCACTTCAGAGTGATATAGGTTTGTTTTTTGCTTTTTGTTTTATTTTATTATGTTTTTTTGACGATAGTACCATAAGCTCTCAGCTATTGACTCTCTATCCCTTAATTATGAAGATGGAGAAAGAAAGAGACACATAGAATAGGAGTGGCTGCCTTTCTTCCAGACAACATTTATCTTGCTTGGAAATGACTGACTTGTAATTTTGTTGCTTCAGCACATGTTCAAATAATCTATACAAAGCAGAGTAATATCAACAGGAGAGACTAAGTACTCCTCACATCAGTTCAGTTTCTTCCTGGCATTTTTTGTTTCTCTTCTTTCTCTTCAAGACAGAAGTACGCTATTTATTTTACTTCTCATGAGCATTAATTACCAGCTTATCTCTTGACCAAGGATTATATTAATTTAATTTAATTCTAATAGGCTAAATTGACCTTGGACACCATTTGTTGCTATTTTTGCTTCTTACTGTGTGGTATTTCTTCTATCCGTAATCAAGTATGCCATGGTGGGTCCAGAAGAGGTCCAATCTGGTGGTGCTGCTGTACCCAGCCTCCCAGTGCTGTATCATCTGCCTTCTTTGTCTTTGACAAAGGCTAGTTCAGAAATCTCTGACCTACAGTCCAGTGTCCAGGGCAGTGACATCAAAGAAAGATATCAAGAGGAGTGTGGTCACTCAGCTATGTAAACACAGGACTATAGGACTAAAGATCTAGCTGGATGTAACTGCCTTTCTTTACATAATTTGCTGGCAAATTATATTGCAGAAATACATAAACAATATGTGTAATATGTGTAAATTGTGTCTTCCTCGTGTCAAGGAAAATAATTGAATGGAAGTTATACAGAGTTACTAAATTAGTGAACTGTCTTACTTGATTCTCTGCAAGTCATTAAATGGGCCTGCCTAAAGGAAGTTAGCCTTTCTGACATTATTCCCAATAATTTATAGTTCTTAGAAATTGCTTCACATATAGGACCTATGCTAGAAAGACTCTCTTTCCAGATTTTTTTTTTTTGAAAAAAACAAAAAGAAAAAAAAAATCTTTTCTCTTTTTCTCAGCATACTTTAGGCAGGCTTGTAATACTACTGGCAAGTTTCCAAGTGTTTAATTTGGAACTTGATACCTTTCATTAAAAAAAAAGGGGGAAAAAAAAAGAAAAAGTCTATTTGAAAGATCAGAACAGTTTACGCTAGAGCTGCAATGAGCTGCTCAAGGGAGAGTTGAACTTTGGTGAACAAGGCCCTGAGGGCTGGCTGGGAAAAGCAGCTTAATTTGTTCTTTTTCGCCTTTCAAGTTTGGGGATAGAATTGCAAGGCTGAAGGGCTGAAGCCACCGAACAGCTGTATGCTGGAGGACATCAGTGGTTCAAACCATCTCAAGACTTTGTAGAGTGGTGCTGACTCTGCTGCCTGTGGGCAACCATATGGGGAGGGGGCATTAAGGGCAAGAGGCACCAGCCAAAAAATGTTGAGTCAAGTCCACATAAGAGTGTTCCCTTTGGGCATCCGTGTTAGGGCCTCTGAAGAGTTATCACTGTAATATAACTATCCACCAAACAAAAGGCATCCTCCTCTATGAAATTAAGATTAAAAAAGTTCATTTCAGTTCTATTTTTATGCTAGTGGAGGAATCTTTTCTTTCAATAGTTTTTCCTGCAATTTCCTGTCTCCCTAGGAGAGAACAACTTTAGATCTACATTTCTCTTCACTTCTTCACTCCTTCCCTGAAGATTTTTTTTCTCATTAGAAATACTAGGAAGAGAAAATCTTACTCTTCGTGGAAACTTGAGAGTTACTATACATGTGCATCCAGAGTACATAGGACATTGGAATGACTAGAAATACAACATTCCTATGTCTATTCAATAAAACTTTTGAGTGTGAGTGATGGGAAAGTGACTGAATATCCTAGCCTAACGCCTTTTAGCCCTTTCTTATCCCTGATGGTGGATCTGTGGCTGAGGCACCTTTTGGCATTTAATACCAAGACATGTCCAGTGATTCTCCTTCTAAGACTAACAGTGAGAGTGTATTCAAACATATATTTTTATTATTGTTTTTTAAAAAGGGGTTACTCCTTTTCTTTTTTTTCCATTATGAAGAACCATATCTGCCCCTTGTCTAGTCTGTGGTGCCTTGGAAGCTTTGCATGAATTCTTAGTTGTGATATTCCCTGTTAAACCTGCTATCAACTCTTTCCTTTGGTAATTTTCTATATATATATATCGGCCAGATAACATACTGAGAAGCAGGCTGTATATTTCATCCACAAACTGGGTCCTGAATGGAGCAGAGAAGGACTGTTAATAGGGTCATTTTACATGTTTAAGAAAATGGGAACTCAGAACCAGATTGTCAGTTCCTAGTCTGTGAAATCCAGCACTGAAAAATCCCCCAAATTTCATCTTTTACACAACTGGTTGAAGGAATACATAGTTGCATCTTCCTGATATCACTGATGGTCCAAAGAGGCTGGAAATTTTTCAATACTTGGTTTTTGATATAGAGGGCACTGGTGTTTCTTTAATAATGATAGTGATAATGATGCTAATAATAATAATATTGATGATGATGATAAAAGCAGGCTGAGATTCATCTTCTTGAAAAAAGAATATTGTATTTGACACAAGCTTTCCTTACAGTCAGTAGAGATTTAATTAGTGAGAGCTGTTTATTTCATCCTAAACTACATGTCTAAAACTTGTCAACTGAAACCCTTCCTAAAAGTGACTCTTTGTCGATACTAAAAGGGAGCCTGAAGAAACTAGTTCAGATAAAGAATTCTAGAAAACAGGCACTTGAAGTTAAGTGAGATCAAATCCATTCCGTGCAACTTCCCTGAGCTTTCAGGCAGGACTCTCGCCAGGATATAGTAATGTCTTAACCATGTTTTGCCAAATTAAGGAATTGAACTAAGTTACCCCACTGTTTAATTTTCATTTTAATCCCAGGAAAAATTATTTATGCTCCTTAGAGGATCTTGTTCATTAATTTCATAGGAGATTTCCTACATGCCTGGACCCTCTGTGGTAACATGTTCATGCAAAATTCCTGGCAATCGCTACCATTATGGAACATTTTTCTCTGTCCCACAGGATCAAAACAATCTGTTTTGCTGCTGAACTGTTGCTGCAACACCTCTGAAGGAACTTTAAATGAGGGCAAGATGATTTCAATACAGCCGAGGAAATGTATCCTGCTCTTTCTGTTTATTCCGATCTGTTCTATATATATGTGATAAGATTTGGTTCAAGAAAATGTTGCTACCCTAAGTGTTTTTTAAGTGTTTTTTTTTCACATCTCAGCCCTGCTGCATAGTGCATCAATCTCTGTTCATTTAGTAGAAGTCTCCAGCCACTCATCACCTGGATATGAAACATTTGTTGTTGTTGTTGTTTGTTTGTTCTAGTTGTTGTTGTTGTTGTTTATTTGGTTGGTTGGATTTCTTTTTTCAAAAGTTTTTCTTTTTCAGTACACAAAGACAATATCGAGATCCATCTCCACTAAATTCTAAAAATCTATCTTTGTAGACATCTCCATTTGAACTAGTAAAACCAAACTCCTTTCAAGAGTCATAAGAAAAATGATCATCTTTGAGTGTATTTAATGTAGATATCTAATGGTAGTTTATGTATGTAACCAGACTCCTTGGACTAAGGACATGTTTCAGTTATTCACATGGATATTCACATGCTCTTGAGTATCTACTGTGGCTTCTAGCAGCTGTTCCAAGAGTCTCAAGGTCTCCTCTCTCAGCTCTTTTTTTGAATATCTTAGAGCCTCTTAAATACATCTCTAGTGTGGGTGATTGCGTTTTAGCTAGTGTTAAGAGAATTTCAACTATATTCCTGGTTTTGCAGAGCAAGAACATGCAAGGATGCTATAACATTTTGAAAACTCATGAATCTGACTCCTGCTGCTCATTACTAGTACCAGCAAATGGACAAAAGAGAAAAGATAATTTTAACACTAGATTTTTACTATCTATAAAGGGAACATAAGTGTATATTTCAGATAGAGATGTCTTCATTCCTTTGAATAGTGGAATATAAATTAATAGAGAATGCTCCAAGAAAATACGTTCGATTTTTACAATGATAAAACAGGAAGAAACAAATTATGTTATTGGCAGCAGGACACACTTCCTATCTAATTGTGGTCTGGACTATCACAACATTCACATGCTAAGTGTACAACTAACACATTACAATGTCTAACTCAATTTCAGAATCTCTCCTTTTTCTAGACCATGACCTTATGGTTGTAATTTTCTTATATCACAATGTTTCTTAAGGAGCCAGCTGGTGCCTTTGTGGTTGAAGAAAACATTCATAGTAAAATGTATAAAAATATTCTGTCCTTCCCTTCTCCTCCAAAATGTCAGGACTCTCTGACATTTTTGACCTTTCCCAAAAATGTTCTCTTTTACCAAATATTTTATCAATCATGTTTGTGAAGCTGAACAGCATGAGAGCATTAATAGAAAATAACTTTGAGGCAATAAAATTTTAGTTACTGGCTATTATAAGCTGTGACCTCTAATAAAATTCTGAAACCTTGGGAGTGCTGCATATATATGAAGGAAGAAAATGTTACGCTGCTGTTATACTTATGAATGAAACAAAGGGTAGGACTTAGTTCACACACGTGAAATTAGTTGTGAAGTTTTCTGTGTCTATATGATAGTAAGAGGATCTAATGACACTGGAGATCCAATCAATAAGAAA
>JAUBOD010001074.1:1033222-1047742 GCA_032353885.1 Nothura maculosa | reverse complement strand
CTCACTTTAGAAAAGCAGAAGAACATGTGACTGATCCAGAAATAAGCTTTTCTTTCACCTCAGCTTTGGATGTTAGGCTGGCTAAACAAGCTGGCAAGACAATCAAAAGTCACTTCTGCCCAACTACCAGCAGGCAGATGCCTAACACCAGGGATATTTCTTGAAGGTGATCTGACTTACCTCTATGAACCACTCAGAAAATTAGCTGGAGGTTTAGGAGAACACTTAGAGTAGACCAAGATGGGCATTTTCACTGTTTTTAGCTGTTGGGTGCCCCGTGAAAAAGGGAAGGGAAAGGAAGAAACACATTTGTGCAAAAAGCTTTAAGCCATGCAAAGTCAACATCAGACTGAGCAGTAGAACAGACTCAGCCTGGTAGACAGAACATATTTAATTCACTCCTTTCTTCCACTGTTACTTATTTGTCCAAAGTTGCTGCTTTAGCTGAATCCAAATATCTTTTCAGATTCACAGGCAACAAGATTGAAGGAGGGTATTGAGCATTGATATAGTGATTGCAGTAACTGAAACAGTGTCCCACTCACTCCACATTGCCAATGAAAAGTCTGTGGATGACACTTTAAGCTAGGTGAAGGCCAAATTCTGAGGACTGAGATGGATTGAGGGATTTGAGTTGTTTCTTTAGATTTGTCATGTGTTTTCTGGGTGTCTTTGACCTTTTCCTGTTTGTTCTTCCAAGTTTTCAGAGTCTTTCTGTTTCCTTGCCATGAAAAAAATCCATTGAACAGACAGTATGCATGGAAAGTTAAAAAAAATCAAGGAATAAAAGGTATTACTGAACTCTTTCTTCCAACCACATGTTCGGTGCTATCAGTGGATGGCACAGTGCTGTTATAAGAGTTATTGTCACTAGTCAGGAATATCTGTGCAAAATCGCCTTTTGGACATATATGCTTTATATCTGCATAGTAGTAGAAATTAAGCTTCATGTTTTAGGGTAACTACATTTTCATATTATTCACCAGAAATGCAATGTACTAAAACTATCAGTTGCAGAATCAAGCATGAGTTTTTAGATCCATCCATAGTTTCTTTAACACTTGCCTCTGGAATAAGCTGATCATGTTCCTAATGAGTTGAAATCAGTCATATAATTTTGCAGTGTGGTACAGGTTGAATCAGCTTGTCATTTATGTGAAGTCTGCATCCAAGGAAGGAAAAATTGAGTATGAAAACAAGAAAATAGCTAAATACAATTCAGTTTGATCAAACTAATATTTTGAGTGCTTATCCTTAACTATATTCACATTTTGAAATATAAATGCTAATGCAAATTTCCCTTATCTTGAATCTGCTCTCCAACTTTTATCTGGAGGGAAGGCCCCCAAGTTGGTGAATTCAGTTTTCAGATTCACCTCATCTAGATTTAAGAATTCAAGAGAGGCAAAAAATTAAATTGAAAAATTGAAAAATTAAACTTGTACTTGAAACTTCTTTCTCACTACCTTGCACTGGTATTGTGGAGACAAATGACTTTTGGTTTTGTAGAGTATTCTTTCACTTGTTTGACGTGTCTTGTCTTTCTCTGCATCCTTTCAATGGAACCGATATTTCTGTATAGAAGGTTCTTGCTGCTTCCCAGGATTTTTTTTTTCAAAGAATTTGAAAGAGATTCCACAAACTTGACTCTGTTACAACCTGCTTTCCTAATCTTAAGAATATTACCTATTTTGGCTGTGCTTTGGGTCCTGCTCTGATTAGTGAATATGGCAAGTTTTTCTTCACTACTGAGACTGTAAGCAAGTCAGAACAGGCACAGTCTGTTATAATACTTAGTAAAATTAAATGCTAATCGTATATAGAATAGTTTCAACAGTAATTATAATAACAACATGCAAACAACTTCTTTGGAGTTTGCAATGCTAGACATCTGACAGCAGGCTCTGCTCCTGCACTTGTAGGATGTGAAGTGGATTTAAGAGTCCAACTGATATCCATCTTGAGGGCCTATTGATTGATTTAGAAAGTCTAAGACATGTGATAGGAAGTTAATGATCATTTTCTAGGCACTGGAATTGCTTAAGTGTTTCTGAATGTGTTTATGATGGGAGGTTGTTCGCTAGTAAGATTTATTAGGCCTGGCAGTCTGTGCGCATGTTTGTTATGTGATTAATACAGTTAACAGTTCTGAACCAACAACCTCCAAATATTGCCTCAGAACTTGCCAAGGAAAATCTGCAGCTCCAGCCCATCCAGAGAACAGTAGCAGCTTTTGTACTACTTCATTTCAGCATCTTATAAGTCGTTGTGCAATGGCCGAGATGGTGGTGAGGGCTAGGGGAGAAGACGTGAAGTAGGCTTAGATAAAAAGATTCCAAAATGCAGATAAAGATTAGGAAGACGTGTATGGAGAGAGATGACTGGATAAAACCGAGCAATTCCTAAGACTGTTATTGATTTAAAGTCCCAGTGCTGTGGGTATAAAGTCTTGTGTTCCCAGGCCTGCTTTCAAGAGGGAAACCCATCCTGTAGAGCTGAGATCGATTGCCTGAAGAGAGCCATTTGCTACAAGGAGAGATGTACTCGAGTAGCCAGGTCTGGCAGCGATGGCTCAACCTCACACAGTAGACCTGTGTCTTTCTTCAGCTGCAACTAGAAGCCAGGTGGGATGCACTTCTGCACCTCAGATGACACTAGTTGGTTGTATATGGGAAAAACAGTTGAGCTCTTTGTTGCTCCATCAGTGGAGTGAAGAGTGTCTTAGAGAAAGTTTCCTTGCTCTTTGGACACAGTTGCCTGTTTTGATCACATCTCAGTTCAGGACAGGAGAAGAGACACACAGATATTTAAGCACATATAAGGTGCATATATTTAAGTTATTTAAGTTTTTATTATTATTATTTTATTTGTTGCCAGAATCACACTGAGAGTAAAATGTCCTCTTGGTGTTTACAATTGCCTTATAGGATCTAGAAGACAGATGCTTCTGTCTATTCTTTAGAGAAGAAGTCTAGACAATTCTTTTCAGATAAATATCTAGAGTTTCATTCATCTGACACGACAAAGTCATCTTTTGCATTTTGTCTATCACATCAGGCAGATATAAGTTTAGACCCATAAAATAATGGGAAGTCCTAGAAGATGTGATATGGAATGTCAAATGGGTTTATAGGTCTACATTTACACAACTTACATGAGTTGAACCATTTGGTGAGACAAACCTACTTTGTATCTTTGTGAGGCAGCAGTGTTGCTCTGAGGAGTTATTCAAATTACAGAGATCAGAGCACAAGGCGAATTGTCTGCAGCTTCCCAAAGCAAAAGGTCGCCATAAAATATAACTAACACTACCATAGCATTTAGGAAGATTGAAACTCTTTTTTTTTTTGTAGAGCAGTATAAATAAATTATTGACTTGGAAGACAAAGGGAATCCTCACTTAACTTTCAAACATTTGCAGCTACTGTAATTTCCTCTAGAGTTTTTATGGAGAAGCAAGTATTTTCAGCATGATTCAGTCAATCTTTTAAAAAATATGTTATGGATGTCATTGACCCTCCTGACAGGATCTCTAGTAAGTGTAAAGGTTACTCAGTATCACAAGCTCTGATGGAGACATCTATAATTCAGAAATCTATATTGAAAAAGATGAATTTCTCCATTCAGTGCAATACTGTCTGTGGTTGTCACTGCATTTTCTGTCTGCAAGTGAAATTTGAATTGGTTCTTCCCATGTCTCAGGTGCATTTGTTATGCAGAATAGAAGATTTTCAAGACAAGACTAGAAAATATAAGGCAGACTCAGAATGAGATCTCCAATACTTTTCATTAACATGTTAAAATTTTTGTAATTTTTTTCTTTTGGCACTTCCATAAAATCATAGAATCATAGAATGCTTAAGGTTGGAAGGGACCTCAGAGGTCCCTAGATTCATAGTGTTGAATAGTTCAAAAGCCAAAAAAGACTATTATGATAAACTGACCCAATCTCCATAACTAATTGGACCGTAACATTTTAACACATAGATCCTGAATATAGTTCAAAAATTTGTGTTTGAACTCTGATACATACTTTAGAATGGTAGCCGATGGCAGTTCAAATGATGAGAGATTAACCACAGCTCCATGAATACTCTTCCCAATATCATTTATGCTTACTGTTATTTTTTAATCACTCTAATTTTCCCAACTTTAATGTCTGGTAAATTCTGATATAAATAAGTGTATCTCAAAGAAGGAATAAAAGATATGAAGTTATACAAAGATATTTTTCTGTCTCAGGAGCAAATGCCCCACACATGCTCTCCGCTAATAAATTAGTTCTTGCAACAGCCACAGTAAATACATGTGGCACAGATTTTGCAGTTACATCATGACTGCTAGTAGAAATTGACTTCAAGCACTCAAGCCGAGGCTGCACCTATCACAGAGGGTTATCTGGACCATGGGTGAATATGGAAACATATGTCATTTTCCATCCCATACAGAGAACTAGCTCTCTGTGCAGTTCTGCAGCTCAATACAGTGTGTTCCACACAGCAATCAAAACAACACCCCCATCTCCTTTTCAAGTGTAACTCCCTGCTGACCTCCTCAAAGGGCAGCATCCCAGGGCAGGAATATTTATGGAACGCAGATCTGCTTGTTTGCACCATGATGCTAACACAGTTTTCCCAGATGCACTGTGTTCCCAGCTCCTTGTCTCAGTTCCAGGTCCAAAATCAGAGTGGGATTTTAACCAGCAGCTGAAATACTGTGACCACTGCTTGCTTGCACTGATCCATCACATTTCATTGTGCCTACCTGGTATTTTTTATTCTTTTGTTACTAACTTGTTTTGCATACCAATTGCCACAAATACCATATGCACACCTTACATAGCTAGGATAGCTAGGATCCTTTACAACAGATCACAAGGTACAGCTTGGCCTAATGGGTCATTTTTATATATAAATAAGTATTTTTATTTAACCTAACATTTGTCAGAATTAAGTCAGTTGAACTATTTGTACGCTAGAGGCTTACAGTAACTGATTTATAAAAGACTATGATTGTGTATGGTTTTTCCTTCTCTTGTTCCATGGGTCATGTCAGGCTGAAGTCAAAAGAGAGCTGACACCCAGGTAGCATGGACAGCAGGGAAGCTTGGTCATCAGAAATACGGCAATAGCCTCAAAAACCCTTGAAATGGGCTGAACAGCAGCAGCAAAGCTGTAAATCTCAAGACAAATACACTAAGAACGTGTAAAAGAAACAGATATTTCCTTGTAGGTTTTTGGAGAAAAAAAATAGTCAAAGGAAAACCTTGGCTTCAGGCTCACTCAGGGCACAACCTCTCCAAGGCCACACAGAGAGCCAAGAGCTTTGCTACAGCTCAGGGTCTCACTTCTCCCTCTGGCTGCCCACGGCATCCGTGTAAATAACCCTGCTCTAAAAGTATCATCCTGACAGGGAAACTCAATGAGGGGTCCAAGAAGTGCTGCCACTGCTGAGCTGACCACAAAGGAGATTTGGATGCATAGGCAGGACCTCAGCCGCAGGCAGTCATCTGACAGTGAATGGCTAGCCTTGCTTTGGATTTCAAGGTTATTGTCTCAGTTCCTCTCCTATGGTTACCTTAAACCAATCAGGATCTGGGATTGAGTTTTTCCTTTTTTTCCTTTTTTTTTCTTTTTTTTTTTCTTTTGTGAGGAGGAGGGTTTGTGTGAAGCAAAATGTAAGTTTTGTAAAATGACACAGGGTTCCTATTTCTTTTGGCCACCACATCTAGCTGTTCAGGGAACAGAAAAGCCACATGAAGTAAATAATAAAGTCAGAAAAGTACTATAGCCATTTTTTTTCTTCTTCTTCTTCTTTCCTTTTGGAAATTATTTAAGGGTGTATTGGACATATCCCTGGATGTAGTGCAGTACGCAAAGCAGATGAAAACAATCTGTTCTTGAGCAGGAAAAAGCACCCAAGAGGCACAGCTCATTTCCAGCTACCTATGCAGCAGACTCTCATCCTTTCTACATAGTCCATGGAAAGTCATATGGAGTGTCCCTGACTGGTACCTGAAGGCATCGCAGACTGTGTGGGTGTATTAGGGACTGAGATCACCCCAAGCGTTGCTCGTGCCACTCTAACAAGTCCTTGTTATACTCCTCAAAGTTTAGCCCTACCTTTTCTCAACCATAAGAAGCCCCACAACCCTTTTCAGCACCTGAACATTTGTTGACAGCAACAACAAAAAAGTATTAATGACATCTCTAATTTTGTTAATTAATCTGTATATGTATCTGTCTACGTGAAAAATAATAATTGAGCATTATGGGCTCCTTACAAGGCTCCCCGTGGAGTGATGAGGATGTTTTGAAATGTTAGTCAGTAGGATATTGTGGTTTGGCTGAAGTACACCATGGTGACTCTAGAGACGGGAATCTGAGTTTCACTGTGGCCTCAAGCTATTGCCTGTGCAACATCTTTAATTTAGCTGAATACAGACGAGCACTCGAGGACCATGCTGAATACAGTGCCAGAAACACTAGTTTCTCTGTGCCTTCATCAATGGAAGCTGGGAGGTTTTATCAGTCCTTAAAAAGAATCAAAATGTGTATAGAAGTCAGAGAAAAAAGTGATGAGTCTAGTTCTAAAAATAATGAGCATTAATGACCAATAATGGTCATTCTCACTTTGGCAGGTGATGAAGACTTTAATCTCATTCTTTGAACAATGGTCAGAGACATCTGTGCTGTCTTCTAGGAATCCTCTAGTGATGACCATTTTTTGTGGTCCTGTCAGGTGAAACTGCAGGATTATAGGCCTATGTTACCTGATGGTGCCAGTATATTCAGGATGAATGAGATGTTGGTGTAGGAAGTCAAGAGACTTTCCCTGTGAGTCATGTACAGAGTAGGCTGCTGCATTCTATCTGTTGACAATTATTTAGTTTATTTGTCAGGTAAAAACAAGAGTGAGAATGTTGACAAAACCTGAGCTGCACCATGAGATACATCTAGGAGTGTTGCGAAATCATATAACAAAAAAAGAGAGATTAGAAGGTGGGATTTGTCTCTCCTGATGTCTACAACTCAGAAGTCGAGAAATTAGGTTCTTCCATAGGCAACTGAATCACTTCCAAGACAGCTATCTCCAATTAGTGAGCTCCGTCTCCTGTGGACAGTGTCTTTCTTATTAATTGTAGATGGGTGACTCGAACCAGAAAACTCTAATTTTGGATGCCAACAAAACTTTTTCTGTTAGGGGCCTTGCTGAGTAGTTCCACTATTAAGAAATGGTGTGTTGAGAAACAGGAAAAAAAGGATTTCTGGAGAATTTTTTTTCTTGGTCAAAAGTATTTAAGTTACAACTTTGCAACTCTTTGTTATGATTGTCCGAATTTTCTCAGAGTGTTTCCCATGTGACCATGATATTGTCAGGTCCTTGGTATAGTTCACTGGAGAAGGAACAGAGGCAATTACATATTTGGGTAGCAATACAAAATAAAACAGTATCGGACAGAAAAAAAAAGAAAAATACATACAATTATCATTTGTTACCTATTTCACACACTACTGCCTATCCTGATATCTACTTTGATATCTGGCACATGTTTTCCTGCCTGCAGAGATTGCAGATGGACTGGTGCAATGTGCCGTCACGGTGTCTCTCACAAAATCCCTCCCTGTCTTCCTGTGTCCTAAACTTCAGAAAACATATTGCTGTCAGGTCAGGCTAGCCTGACAGTTTCCATTATGTTAGCTCATAAAAGTGAGGGATGGGTTTCATCAGAAAATTAAAATCTGGACATTAAAGACTTTTCTGCCCATTTCCATCGCTGCTGGGGGCTTGTGTATGGATGTTGCTTTGATTTACTTGCCATCCTGAATGTCCTCTGTGTTTTTCCCTTTTGTAACTCCTAAAAATTCTGATGCAAGAGCCATTGCAAGCTTGCTGCGTTGATTTGTGTTATTTTCTTGAGTTGAGAAACTCTGAAAGGTATTATCACTCAAAAAAATCCATATTTTTGAAAAATCATAAATCATATCCGCAAAGAATATTCCAGACCTTTGCCAGTTTTCAAGATAAAACATTTTAAGGTTTCACACTCTGAAGAGCAGGATCTCATCAAAAATAACTGCTGGGAACAACAGTCTTTACCCCATATTATTCCATGAGAGACTAGATATCTGTCCAACTAGAATACTATTCATTTTGTTTTTGTAATATGTGGCCCTATGAGGCCCGATGGAAAGGAAATTTGTCTCTGATGGGTGTGTTTTTTTTTAAAAGAGAAATTGGGAATTCTTCCTCTTTTTCATTCTCTTTCTTCCTCTTTTTCATTCAGACACTATCCTACCATTATATACGTCACTACTGGAAAATTGCCCCTTCTCTCTCCAATTTTTTAAACTACCTTTTCCTTTATTATCTTCCTTTCTGTTTATGTGCCATTTTCATATTTACTGAGTTCATGAAAAAGGCAGCCAAAAGTTCTTCATCTACCATCACAATAATTTTCTATTTGTTTCCTGTGTCTTCCTTGGAGTTTTATTGAAATATTTCTCTTTTCTTTGACCCTTTCATTTATTTTGCCCCCTCATAAAATGATTAAAATTATACCAAATGTAAAACCTCCAAGGGAAATAAAAATAAAATTTTAGACTGTGAAGCAGTTGATATGCAAATGTAAAATGTTTCCAATAAAAATGTCTTCAAAGTCATAAATATTTTTATGTAGCAAATACAACATTTTTTATATACTGAAAAATAGAAAATGGCAGAGAAATAAAGTTTGCAGATTTGCAAACAAACTGGTTAGTTATTTTGTTTTCTCTGGTGGTGAAAATACCAATTCACTGGTAGTGAACTATGTAGATTTCTTCTTTTAATTTTTGATTTTTTTCCACTGAATCCTAATAGCTAAAAATGAGCTTATGACTGATCTATCCCACTTTCCACAGTGTTAAAATTCATGAGCAATTCATAGCATAGTACTAGACTTACTCTACTTTGGTAGAAAGCTCTTCTGTGTTATCCTTATTGGGAATATTCACTGACCAGCTGATGTCTAGGAGTGCTGTGTTTCAAGAGCCTGAAAACTTGGCTTGCAAACAGTTACTTTTGAATCTTCATCTAGTTTATGTCAGAGAGAGAGATCACATGCTATTTTGAAAGGACTACGCCAAATTAATCTCATTTAACTTAAATAACCTAGAAGTTAGTCATCCATTCCAAAACAGCATTTCAGGGCACTCCAGTATTAAACTACAGGGGCATACACATTGCTATGTAGTGATTTGTTCCATCTATCTGAGATGGATTTCTCAGGTTGTGGGTAGCTGTTCCCAGGAAGAGTTCAATCTTTTTCTTTGTTTTTAGGAGGGTCTAGAGAAGTAGTTTAAACTTCTAACTCTTTTCCAGCTATATTTAGGTAGACTGTCTGACTCCAGAACTTAGAGAGTCAGACTTAGAGACTCCAAACTTAGAGAGAAGTCTTCTCAGTTTTAGCATTTGTCTAGAAGTCTATGTCCAATTTGGAAATATAGTTAAAGTTCAGAAGATTTTACCTGAAACAAAACCTAGCTTGAAAGTCTAATTTATATAAATCTTCATCCTGACCTAGAAAAGTGGATTTTAGCCTGGAGACCTTGCAGCAATCTACAATTTCAGCTGGGAAATATGCTGTAAAGAAAGTGCTGTAGGAATTACCAGCTAAATTACTTTAGTCCCCTTGGGACCTAAAATTAGTTATTTTATTTTATTTATTATTTATGTGTCTTTCCTTCTGTGTTTTAAATGCTCTGGTCTCTTGTAGTCTATGACCTGTAAGTCTCACATTAGGGTGTTTGTATGAAACAGTTGCACTTTTAATAATTACAGCACAGTTGACATCATCTTTGGGAAATGCCCTGGTAGTGTTTGGGATAGTTAAATCAATCATCACCATTCTTCACCTAGCTTGCATGCTGCAACTCTAGCAGTTGGAATAAAACCAAGAGGAAGTGAGGGGAGGACCGTACAGATGCTGTCTCATTAGTAGATGACTTGACCATCTATGTGCAAACACCAGGGACACGAGCTGAGCTCCATCCTGCTTGTACTAAAGCACATGTTTGATGTTTCCTGACATCAGCTTTGTCACAGTGGGAAATTTCTCAGAGACCATCATTCACACAAACCACCGCTCTTTCGCCCGTAGCTAATGATGGCTTGGCTGCTAACGAGGGATTTGCTGGGGAGCAGATGAAGCCATAGGAAGGCTTGTGTTCACCAGTGATCATAAAATCATATTTGGTGAATAAGCCAGTTGGAGATGTCCATCCTGAAGATATATTTATCTAGGTGCATTGAATTTCATCCTCAACTTTCCTGTTCCTCATATCTCCCCTAGCTGTGGGCTTATACCTCCACATGCCTTATGTTCTGGATAAGAATCAGACTTCTATTATGGAAAAAAATAAAAAGACTAAAGTTAATATTAATTCTCACTGCTGAAAAGAAAAAAAAATCTGCAACCCAGGAGAGAGACAAAAAGTTATTTTCATTAATGCTTAAGCAGTAAGTTATTTTTCATGTTTCATCTGTCACATTTGTGGTGCTAGAATTTTGGATGAGAGACTAAATACCAACATGTCATCTTCAGGGAATTCATATATCACTAAAATCCTAAGGAATTATAAAAATAAATATCATTGCTTTTTTGGTTGATGAGCATAACCCTAAAGAGGAAAGAAGCCGAATTTCATTCATCTCCAAGGCAGCAATGGTCTCCTTGTGCAAAAATAATCCTCTGGAGTAATACTAATAATCCTGGACAATTCATTTTGGGGAAAATGGCAGGATACTCATGTCTAATCATAGTTTCTTATAGTCTGAAATGGCGGCTTTGTTTCTTTCTTTCATATTGCATTGCCATTGAGACTATTCCCTGTTTCATCCTGTTCCTCAGAACATGGAAACATTTAGCTGCATTATGGTGGTTGTCCATATAGTTAGACCCCCCTTTAATATCATCTACAGCGATGATATTCTACACACACGTATTTCTTCCAGTATGTAAGTCATAAAGTGAGATACAACAGCTCAAATGTCATTAAAGCAGTGTAGAAATTATCCTGAAGACAAATTGTTTAAATTGCAAATATTGGATGCAGATCAGCTTTGGGGAAATGATGCATCATAATGCAATGAAACTCAAATGTGATTTTGACTAGTCATCTATTCCCTGTATTGTGGAAACTACAATTCACTCATTTATTGATTGGGTTGTAACTTGGCTTGCACAGTTCAGTTCATACAGAGAGTTTAAACAATTGAATCTAGCTGTGTAGAAGCACTCTAGGGGTAAAGATAGCCAAGAAATGGCTGTATGTAAAAAACATATATAAACTACTATTTTCTTTTAGTTTCTGCTATAATAAATAGAAAAAATATACTCTTGAAAGTATTCTTCCTACCGTCTTCATTGCTGCAATACACAGGTCCTTCAAAATCCTTGATGTATGCGTCTCTATAAAATACGTCTTTGCAAAGGACAAATTATGTTACCCTTTTCCATTAGGCAACAAACTGAATAATAACCGAGAACACAACTTCAATGTGAAATAACATTCATCTCAACTAACTTCAAACATGGCATTAGACTTGCAGAGTCCAACACCTGTATATAGGCATCCAAACATGAGTGTCTACTTCTGACATGTGAACTAGATGTCTAATTTTACAGTCAAAATGGAGGTGAGATGAAGCTCAAATTGTATAAACATGGCCATTTAGAGCCATTTAAAAAGACCATGAGTGCCATGAGACTCTTGAGACTGGCAGGTATGAACATGGCCCAGAGATCCTTCTTGAGCCAAATTGAGGCTTAAACATTCAAACACTGCTAAACATTTTTTTAGACATAATTGCCCTTGCTAATACTTTCAGTAGTGTCTAGTTTGTAATTTAGCTTAAGCCAAAGCTGACACCTCCATTTGGGTTACATGTATCATTGCTTATGAACTGCATATGTACATATAAATTTAGATGCCTTTCATGATTTTTCTTCTTTGTTATGCAAAATAAGATAACATTCCTCTTGACGTTTTAGAATCAGAAAAAGGAACCTAAATGGAAAAAACAATCCAACCAAAATAATATATAGATATTTAGACAGAAAGTAAAATATGTATTTTAGTGTAGCAAAGGCAGTTTGCTAATTCATTCTTTATAGTCAAGTGGTCACAGTTAAAAAAGAGAAAAAGATTATAGTGAAAAAAGAGAAAAAGACAAACATTAATTTCACTAATTTCTAAACAATATTTTTTCAAAATTGTATGATATTTCTTGAAAAATATTTTCTGAAACTGTACAGATTTCCCTAGAAAATAAAAATGTTTCAAAAGAGCTATATGGCTAATTGCATTTTCTCTTTCTGTTAAAGAGAATATTTATTGAAAAATTTTTTTTTTTCTGTAAATGGAATGACTATTTCCCTTTTTGGAACATAACCACTGAAAAAAAATGCTAAGAGCTGGAGGAGAAAAAGGCAGAGTCTAACTAAGTTTTTATTGCTATTATTTAGTTCTTAATTTAAAATTTGGCTAGGAAATATCTGCAGAGCTCTGCTCGTGCCTCACCTCATACATACCTGTGTCTCCATTCAAAATTAAACAGGACTCTTTTTATGGTTGTTAAATGTTCAGTTCTCTGGACTTCATCAGGCTTAGCTGACTCTTCTTTAAACCACAGGAAATGACCTAGCACTATTCACCATGTAGATCTTTATAGCAGGATGGACAATGAGGTAGAAAAGTGATTCCCTCTTCGACTCAGGAATTGGTCTCAGGTGTTTGAATAAGGACTATGGTTATAAAAAGCTCTCTATCAATCTCTCTTCTCTGTACCTCTAAGGGTATCTAAAATTGGGTGGAATGGGTCAGAGTCATAGACTTTAGAAACTGTATCTAAACTTTCTAAAAATCAGTAAAGAGCTTATCTGTCTCTGCGGCAATGCTAGCTATTCCTGGCAGGAATGTGACAGGTAATGGGCAGGACTTTCACGGTGCTTGCAAGATACATCCTAGACCATGTTTTAGCACATGATGCTCTGCAAGTGTACAGTGAGAAACAAGCTGAGCTCTGAAGAGTTTGCAGCCCAAACATGGTGGAAAAGCAAAAATCAGGAATCAAGAGTTTCCCAAGGTCACAAAGCAACAAAGCAGGAACACTTAAGAAAGGGAACTCACAGGTCTGAAACCATAACCCACTGGACTAGCCATTAGCCTAGATTGATTTCCCTTCTGGTATGGGTTTTAGAAATTAAAGTTGTCTTGATTGTTTATCCTTCTCTCGAGCCATTCACTTACAACCATTCCTTGCTTCCTTGAACCGTTCTCTTGCTCCTTCACCATCCAACTACCTTCCCCTTTAATTCCCTTGAGAAAGTTACCTGAAGATTAATGTAAAATCAAGACTTCATAAACTATTCTCCTGCTAGTAGATTTAGTCCAGACTCTCAACGGCACCCAAATGTGTATTTTGGGGTGTAATTATAAGCCATATACTCCACAGAGAGCTCATTTATCCTGGAATGAACATGGAAGACATGTTAAACAAGATGCTTTCTCTTTTTTCTTTTTTTTCTTTCACCTCACAGCACACCATCAACACACAAAGTTGCAGTTCCACTGGAAATAATGAAGTGAGATGTTCCATAAAGTTATTTCCAGCTGATGGACTACATGCTGCATAAATGAGGACTCCCAGAGGAAAGCGTCAAGTCACTCAGGCTTGCAGCAGTTTCAGCCCAGCAGTGTATGGGAGATCCATACCTCACTGCTCGTAAGAGATGTTTTCATACAAGCATATGTACAGCTGTTAAACTGATTTTTCTGCCTTTTGTACATTTTGCTTGCTACCAGGATGTTGCCTACTGTTAAGTTCAAGCAGCCATTAGCTGAGGTAATCATTGGTAATCATTTTGATTATTTTGGCCCCTGAAGACCTAGCCTTGGGGTCAGATAAGAGCTTGGGGAAGCACACCTCAAGCTAGACTCACTTGTGAACTTCCTTGAGCTGATTTTTCACAGGGAAAGCTAAGAGCAAAAGTGCCAAATGTGGAAAGTGGGCAAATTGAGGACATTTCACATTGGACTGAGACAGTTCAGTGTTTCTGGCAGACAGTGAGGCTGGTGCTCTGATTCAACTCAAACAGAGCCATTTCTTCCTTGGGCTGCCTGCTGACAAGTTCAGAAGAGCTTGGCTTTGGATGACGAACGTGTCTCAGGAAAAACAAGACCTAGTCATCCACTTTTGAACTAAACCTGAACCCAAACTGAACTTTCATTTGAACTTGGAGAAAAGCTTTTTTTTGTTTTTGCTCCCTTCTCCGCCCCACTCTGTCAGAATGGTTTTAAGCTGTACCTAAAAGCGCAAAACACGGTACAAACTTGTAATATAGGATATTGTTCTCTGTAGACAAAGTGAAATTCCTCTGCAGCATTCACCAGTACAAGCAGCAGCAGATATGTAGAGAGATCTTGAACTCTTGCTTGTGCCCACTTCTTTATCAACCTGGCTAAAACAACAGACAAA
>JAUBOD010001074.1:1010187-1026116 GCA_032353885.1 Nothura maculosa | reverse complement strand
ACCTTAAGTGCACCTTAACCTTGTGTTGTGGTGGTACCAGAGACACTGCCGTCTGTCAGCTCGAGTGGACGCCCATAAGAAACAGAGAAATTCACATTTTCACTGGATCCTTGTAGCTTGCGTTCATTTGCCTTTTTATTAAACTCAGGTCCTTTCAGAAGACCAAAGCTGCTGGTCCTCATTTCTGGATGCATATCTAGCACTAGGGACAGAGCTCTATATTCTTTCAGTTTGAACTATATTCTTTCAGTTTGAAAGAATATAGTTCAATATATTGAACTATATTCTTTCTATATTGAAAGAATATAGTTCAATATATTTGATTGAGGAGAAATAAAGTTGAAGTAGCAGAGTGAAAGCAATTAAAATTGAATTCAACACAGAAACATGACTTTAGATGGATGAGACTGAAGCACCTGTCTTAATCCTGAGGCATGATCCAAGTACAAATCCCTCCTCCTTCCCAGGGCTGTCTAGGTCTATAGGTGCCCTTGTAGCACCTGATGAACCACTTCCCTGCTGCTACTGCGTGCACTTTTGGGGAGCAAAGGATGGGTATTCCGTCCAGCATAATCTATTCCCGATAGGCTGAGGGTAAATCATTTTTCAATCTTTTTCTCTTTACTATTTACCAAAGACTAGCAGATTATTTTTCCTTTCATATCATATTTACTTTAATTCCATAAAATCTGTATTATCACCTTGTGCATCTATCTTAAGCTGCCTCTGATTTTTCATTTCCAGTACTCAGAGACTTCCTCTCACCCCAAAGGACACATTTATGATTCTATTTCCTTGGGAAGCACCATCCCATCAACATCTCCAACCCCAATTGCATTGGAAAGATCTGTTATATTGGTGTGTAAAAGAAAGGGATGTTAAAATAGTAACAATAATAGAAAAGACCGTAAAATCCAGAGCCAAAAACCTGATGTGGTTCAGCATGGTTTTACTTTAAATCAAGTTTCTGAGGCTGCTGAAACTCAAATTATGCTATTAAACGAGATATGTTGTCCCACCCTACCTCATTTTTCCATTTCAAGTGGAAGATTCAAGACAGCAAATCTAACAAATACTGCCTTATGTGAAGTCTTGGAAAAGCATTTATCAGCAGCGTGCACATGAGAGACAAGGTGCTGGGAAGAATAAATGTCCTCTAGATTAGCTAGAATTTAAATTTAGAAACAACTCATTCTCTAAGATATTTAAGCAGTGACCATCTTTACTTCTCTTTGGTCACACAACATTCTAGTTTGTCAAAACAGTATTTCTCTGAAGATCTTTTCCATATGTTGTCAGAGGAACCATTTCTTTTTTTTTTCCCCACTCCATCTAGGAAAAAAATGTTTTATTTTTGTGATCTTTTGCAAAATGTAGGAAGCGAAAGTAAACAACAGTTGCCTTAGAATAAGGACATTTGACTAAGAATTTTAAAAACATTATAATATTTGCCCTCTATTTCTTCATCTATTTCCCTGCAAAACAAACAGAGGAGTCAAACAAACAAACAAAACAATAAAACCATTCATTACCTGTCCAATTTTCTTTACATAGTATTCTCAGTCACACTATTAGCCAAAAAGTCAAGACCATGACCTGCAAGAACTTCTACTGCAGATGGAGTTTTGTTTGACATTGAATAATCCAGAATTATTGAACTTGAATATAGACATCAGCTTTTCTGTTACTGTTTGTCCTTAGATTGGAAAGGGGAGGTGGGATCTGCCGTGGTGACACGAGACATGGGAATCCCACTTGTTCGAATGCTGCCAAAAAGATGTTTCTTGCAGAATAAAAGATGATGATAGTTATATATCTCTTCCATTCTCTTTCTTCTCCCCTTTGCTTCAATTTCTAAAATATGACTTCCTTTACAAGCAGGCCTAAAGGTGTCTCCACTAGGGATGTCTAATAGATGAGCAATCTTTGAAATCAACTGAGTTCATTTGACTTATTCCAAAGAATATTCTTGTCCTAATGTCTGGCAGCTTGGAGACGCAAGACTCCCATGCTGCACGTCAGGAAATTTTTTTTTTTGAAGGTTTAGATAAACTTTTTCTTTCTTTTTTTTTGTTTCTTTAATCACAGTGTAAATTCTGAACATGCATGATCTGCTAAAGAATATGGTTCCCATTTTCAGAGAATATTGCTTATTATTATACAGGCTTTTCTGTTTTTTTTTTCATATCATATAATTACGCATCAGATATTATTCACACCACTCAAGCATGACAAATTTTACCCTCAAGAAATCTTATATCTTTCCATTTTGTTTTTCACTTTTTTTTTTTCCTTCCCCTTTCAATGCATATGTATTTTAGACCAGAGACAATTTCATCTGGTTCATCCAGTTTAAAAAGACTATGTAGTAAGAGAGTATGTGTCAGAGGAGGAGGGATCCAATAAAGAAAAGCCATTACAGAGAAAAAAAAAATGACTACATATAATGACCCAGATCTACAAGGATATTCTCACACAGATTTCCCACCAAGCATTTGGGGCTATGTCCTCATGTGCCTTATCAGATAGTTATCCCATTGTTTTAAATCATTCCTTATGATTAATTATAGTTAAAACATATATTTTTATACAATTTTCAGATAATTTTCATGTTTTGTCCAAAGCAAGGAAATGTAATCTCTGATAATTTCCAAGTGAAAATTCAACGGTTTTGGATGCATTACCTGTGAGGTTTTCATGGAGTCACAGTCTGATTTAACTCTGAGCAAAACAACTGTCAAAAGACAATATTCCAGATGGCTGAACTAAATGGACATACTGTGGCTGTGTCTTTCACACTAAAATCTGTATAGAGACCCCAGATCTTTACTCATAGAATTTCACAACACAAGCAAAGGGGCTGCTACTAGACAAGGTAGCACTAACAAGCATATTAAAATCTGCTTAATCCCTAAGTGTGATTAAGCTATTAAAACCATGAACCTTATGTGGAAGACAATGAAAAAGAATATGAATCCATCCATAGTATGGATATAATGTTGAAGGGAGGGAGGAGAGAATGGAGGGAGGAAAGAAGGAAGGCAGAAGGCAAGGAAGGCAGAATAGGGAGAGAAAAAAGAGAGAAAGGCAGAAAAAAACAGAAAAAAAAGAGAAAAAGAAACAAGTAAATGCAAGAAAGAAAAGGTGAGGAACGCAGTTAATAATTCATGTTCACAGATACTGGAGTCAAAAGGCAGCGTTATCCTCCTCCAGTCAGATTTTCTTACTGCAGTGGATAACACAAATTGGTCTAGCAAGGACCTCAAATTAGGCGAAAATGAGCACATCACTATATGACAAAACACAGACAAAGGAGCAAAGTACTTATTTGCCTTCTCTTGCAGTCAAGATTTATTTGTGTGTGATTAATTTTTTGTGTCCACTCTGAGTATTGTATGACTGCCCTTTTATAAGATTCCAGAGGCTTATGCCTTTGGAAAACCTAACTCCGTCTTCAGTGTCTTGCTCATGAAAATAAATCATGAAGCCAAGCATAGATATAAAATGGGAGAGGGAGGTGTTAAAGTTTACCTTGAGTTTGACAGGAAGTATGTGTGTGGGAGGGAAACAGAAATTCTTGTAACTCATTATCAAGGTATATGCATTATATATATATTACTCATAGAACAAACTCATAGTCCTATCAAACTAAAGCAAATGGATATTTACATGGCAAATCTCAAGAGGCTCTGAGTGACACTGTCCCTGCTAAGGAAGATAAATCAAATCTCAGATAATTTCTGTCCCTTCAGTAGTATTGATGATGAACACGATTTCATAGTCTGGAGTTAGAAGCCATAAGGAACCGTTATAATCTTATACTCTGGCCTGTTCCATTACACATACAAGGGAATTTCATGCAGTAATTCCTGCTTGGAGATCATAACTTCTTCCTCAATTGAAGTAAAACTTATGCAGAGATTCCAGTGCAGATTTAAAAACATCCAGACACACAGAGTGCCATGTATTCACTGCAGGTACCATTTTGTCTTTTTCTCTACTTGGGGCAAAAAATAATTATTTTTTAATTTGAGCTATAATCCTGGCAATACTCACAGCAGCTAATTTGTCAAAAAAAAAGAAAAACTAGACTCAGAACCCTGAAACAAGACTAATGAAGACTTCAGGGAATTTCAGGCACTAATTTCCTTACTCCCATCCAATTCTCCCTCCTCACCCTGTCTTGGTATCTGGCTCTACTTGCTGGGTACCTCCCGTTTTGACCTTAAGATTCTCTACAGTGGGGCTTCTAAGGACTGCCTTAGCACAGACAGGAAGACAGTTAGGACGGGAATCAACACAGACAAGTTCAGGAAAGCCAAATGTGGATCTCCAAATCTGAGCTTCTCTTATAATCACGGTGAAAAGCAGGCACCACCAGAAGCAGATCTGACTCTTATGTTTAATATTTCACTTTTGGATCTTCTGTTTCTCCATCATTACTATAAAAGTAACCTGGAGTGACTGGTGTAGATTCAGTTATCTCACTTTGAGAAGCCTGTCACTACCATCTAAGCCCTGATGAAACCCTAAGGATATCCACAGTGTGCTCTGAGCATAACTCCACAGACTCTAGTGAAACCAGGATCTCTATGAAGCCACAGTGTGAGTGCCAAAATTCTCTAATGTAGTATAATAGTTAGGAGTCCAGTCTTTCTATTGTTAGAGGAAATGCAAATCCTAGGATGTGCCAAATCTGATGGCATCCTTTATCTGTCGCAGCCTAAACCACTCAGAAACAGCTAGTGCAAAGCTCAGAATTGTTTAGCAGAGAGAAATTTGAACCTGTATCCCAGTGGCTAACAATGCTGCGCTGGAAGAAAACTTCTACTTATTATTTGAAATAAGCACTTGTTTTACCCAGAATCTCCTGGGCTGTACCGTGTCTGTTTGTTTTTCAGCCTCCCACTCAGACGTGTTTGGCTGTGGCTGTTAGGAATTTCTGTCGCCTCTTGCAAACATGTATGCAAGACTTGCTCACGAACTGCCAAGACATACGTATACTTTCACCAGGGAGTGACTAATCTCCGTCTCTGTTGTATTGCATGTTTCACACACACTGGAAGGAAGTTCCCTGAGTGACACGAGTGCCATTGCCCCGTATCATGTGCCAGACATGCCGACAGCTGACACTGGAGCAATGTCCATAAAGGACTGAGAATGGTTCTTTCCTGAACATTGACCCAGATGAATGACCAGGGGCACGGGATAAAATTGCCTGCAGCCGGAGATTCCCTGCAGTCCACCAGAGCAATAAATAACCTGAAATTACAGCACTGGGCAGAAATGCCTGGCAGATTGCTCTTGACTGACTTTTGTCTGTAGAAGGGCTTTCCATCTGAATCTTTCCCATAAGGTCAACCAGATGATGAAGTGTATAGCAGGAGATTTGAGCTTGGGCATTCTCATTCTACAACTTGCTCTGCCAGATTGTGTAAGTTAAAGTGTGTCTTGTTGAAGACAACTGCTCTCAAATGAACATTCATTATCAAACAAGGCTGTGATGCCCATTTCTCCTGTTGGTATTGACAGCTTGAAAAAAAAATGCAGACTCAAACATTTTTGGCTGAATGATCCTGATCTGGTGGAATGGGATATGCATAGGTGATCAGTGAGACAGACCACATAGTTATTTGGTGACGGTTTACTGCAATCTGCCCCGACTTCCTAATTTTTGAGCTGTGAAAAGATGCTGAGGAACATGACCAAAAATGAAAGAATCTGTACAGAAATGGAAATGATATGCCAAAATCTTTCCATCTGAGGAAGAATTTATTGTTTATGTGGCAGCCAAAATGAATCGGACTGACAATGATCAGCCCCAGAATGACAGTGGCTGGATCGACACAGCACAAGTCCCTTTCCATGGAGAGCATTGGCGGAGGCATCTGGCAGAAAATCAAATGAGAAGTGGTTTTGGATGGCCATGTGGAAGCAGGTTAATTGCTGGGCCCAGAAAGCTAAGATATTCAGGCAGCACTGGCATCGTTTTTAATTTCCTCACAGCAATTTTAGGAAGTCAAAACCAGAAACCCACCCAGTGGGAAGGCTGTGGGGGGAATCTTGAAAGCCTCTGGTCATTCAAACTGATGGTTTTGGACTTTAAATCTTTTGAAGTTTTTCTAGGATTGTTATTCTGCTCTAAGTAGCTAATCATTACCAGCCAAGAACTGAAACCAAGACTGAACTGGAGATATTCCTCCCTTCTTTTGACATATATAAACTATTAAACACATGCAAATGTTCTTTTATTCTGGTTTTCCCATTTCACATTGACAACCAAGGTACCAACTGTACTACCCAAAAGATCTTAGAGGAAAGTTTTCAGTTACTTTATGAAGACCTAAAGTGGTATCAATAGGAAAGCCTAGAGAATAAGGAAGGCTTGTCTTCTTGCCAATCTGTTGTGGATTAGTTTACAAGAGTTTTCAGTCTGGAAGTCCTTAACTTGCCTTTCAAGCTATCAACATTCAATATCAAGATTAAATCTTGAGTACTCAGAGGCTGGAAATAGTGCCAAAGACAAACCTAGTTAAGTTCAGCCCAATATTTCTCCATTGGTAGCATGATTTACTTTAAGGTCACAAAGGAGTCAAAGCCCACAAGTGTCTCTCAGGGATCCATTGAGGCTCAGGCTCCAGGCCTCTAGAGTTTAAAATTTTATAATCTGGTTATTTTTGCCAAAACTATGAAATTCCTACCATGTGGCTGGTTACAAATATAGAGCTATCTCATTTCTTCCTTCTTCCCAGACTTGTAGGATCTCTAAAGGTCCCTTCCAATCTTAACAATTCTATGATTTGATGATATACTGGAGAATGTAATACCCCTGTTCCATTGTTTTTCTGTCTTTTAAATTATTTTTATTAATTATTGTCTTTTTATTGTGTTTTAAGTTTTTCTTTGCTTCCTTTTTGTTACTACTTCTAGTTCATACATACTGTCTCTATGCAGTATTAAGATATGGCTAGAATTACTCATGTATTGAAACTCTGTTTTATACTCTTCATTTTTATCTACAGAAAGCAGATCACTGAACCTATTGGTTTCATGTAAACCCATGAAACCAATTTGACCTGATTACTACACTCCCTGGCTTGAGAACATATCTTCACCATTCACCTTTATTTCAGAGATTAGCCATGTTCTTGCCATGATATGCTGATTTGAGCCATTTTGGTGTTTCTTTTTTCTTATTTTTCTAATTTTTTTTCACCCGTTTATAAAATCCAAATAGGAGGAGAGCATGAGTAGAAGGAACAGAGTTATACCAAGAGCTACACAGCCAACCAACAAGCCCTTGGGAAAGGGTATAGTGTGGAGTTGAACAGGAGTGGACCTGGGTGCCCAGTAGATTAACAAAATTACTCATCAGAGCTGTTGGGTTTCACATTTTATTTTATGACAACTATATTCATCACACAAAAACCTTCATTACTTTGCTGTGTTGGATACAAGTCAGATGGAATGAGAGGCTTGAACTCGGTCATAAATTCTGCTATGGAGGTAGCTGCAAGCAACCTGAAATAGAGAAGGGATCGTTATGGACCCTAGGCTCCCTCTTCCATTTTCTTACTCTTTCTCATTGATTTTCACTTGCTTATCTTCATGGAAATGTTGGCTTTTATATTTTCCTTTCTTGCAAAAATATGTCCCTCTTCCTTATTTCTTTTTCTTTCAATCCTTGTCTTTCTTCTTCTTCTTCTCCTCCTGTCTATCTCTTTTTCATCTTTCTCTTCTCTTTTTCTCTTCCTTTGCTAATACAAAAGTGATCTAATGGTGTAATTTTAGTGTTCCCAACAGACAAAACATTTAGTGAGCCAGATGAAGTAGCCTTCCTCTACAATACTCATTTCCAATGGAAGGAGTCAGTCAGTGTGACAGAGGCTAGAGAGCTTATTATTGGCACAAAAATATACCTTGCTCTTCTGCACAAGTTTTACTTTTCCATGGAATAATAATATAGAAAACTAACATTTGAGGCTTACTAGGCTGTCTTTGTTGTCTGTCAATGTTTTTACATTGTTCTCTGAACCTCTTTGCCTGGTAGACCCTAACGCCAATGGCTGGCGTTGAGCTTTGAGTTATGCCTCCCAGGAGAGCAAGCCTGAGCTTAGTTAGGGCCAGCAGACTCCTTAATAATGCTGTAGCAGACATTTGGCAGATTGTATTCAGCAAGTTCCAGGTCTGACCTAAATTGGATGCTAAAGGATTCCTCAACCCGAGGAAGGGTGTATCTTCTCTAACAGCATGAAGGTCATTGGCGGGAGAGTACATCTTACTGTAAAAGCCTGGCCTGAGCTTGGGAAAGAGCAGAACTGCAGTCTTGCTGCTTGGTGATGGGCTTTTCCTGGTCCTACTCAGCCAAACACAACTGAATCCAACCAGTAGTTCGATGGGAGATTTCCCAAGTGATCCTGGCTTCTGTATAGAAGTGTAATACTTAGACCGTGAAAATCCACCCTATCCCCTTCAGTCATCATTCCTATAACCCCTTAAAGCCATGCTTTAGAGACAAGAAAGGTTTGGCCTTTGGTTCTGCCCCAAAATGTAGAATTTGAAAAAGAATTTGAAAATTTGAAAAGAGGAAGGCTATGGATGGTGTTAAGACTTCCTGTCCTAATTAATTTCTAGTAATTTCTAGTATAGGTAACAGCAATTCCTATGATTTCTCCTGCGGTTTTATCTGGAGGCAACCTCTTGTAGGAAAAATATTGCAGTACAAATTTCAGAAAGGGAGCTGACAGCATAAGATTATCAGATTTTGATCTCAAGCAAACAGAAACATGCAGGGTTTTTTTCGCCCTCCTTTCTCCTGGGAAGTGAGAGGTGGTAGTGGTAAGAACTATAGATTTGATATTTTCTTTTCTGCTTCCAGCTATATCTAATAGCTTATCAGGAGAACGTATTAAGATCACATTAGATCTGTCCTGTTGGTCTACGCTCATGACCAGATTAGTGTCCAGCTCACATTCTGTCATGAGATGATGAGATAGCAATGGAAAAAAAGGAGTAACTCATCAAGCCATTCATTGCTACTGAATTTCACATGGTGCCAACCTTTACTTGTGCTATAGATAAATGGGTATGGTGCTATGGTAATAAGAATAAGAATAACAATTCATATCACAGGGTCATATCACAGGGTCATGGGCTGGAATCACTCTAGGGAACTTGGAACTCTTTCAACTTGAGCTTTGGATCATTCTGGCCTCCAGAGATCAAAATGCTTGAGACCTGAAAAGAATCTTCAAAATAGACTGTTGTGACAGCATATGGCACTGTGTAACTGCTTCTGTTCTATTTAATTATCCATCATATTAACAACAATAATAGCAAAACCATTAACAATAACATCTACATTATACTAGAGCTTTATGCAATATGTAAACTAGTATATAGAACAGATAGGGCCTTCTTCTCTGCTTTCAGGAATAACTACCATTCACCACAGTAGCTAACGGAGTAGCAACATCTCTCTTCCCATACCATATGCAACTGAAAGCCCAACTAAGGAAAAACCACTGGGCAAAAGTACCCCTGGCATTACCTAATTCCTAAAGAAAGAGATTTGAGGTTTACTTTCTATGTTCAGGAAAGCTGCAGGAATCCTATATTTCCTTTGGCTTCATCACTGTCCTTCTCAGATGACTTTTGAGGAGTCCTGGCTTCACTGATAAACTTTACCAATTTTGTCATCTCTAAGGACAAATACGAGATAGCCTTTCTATGCTGAGCATAAAGATGCCCATTATATAGCAGCATTGTGTGTATTGGGGTATTTTTGGTGCTGTATTGTGCTTGGATAGCAATCCCAACACAATGCAAGTGCCTGGAAGGTTAAAGCCATAGTTGTTT
This sequence comes from Nothura maculosa, assembly GCA_032353885.1. Lineage (NCBI taxonomy): Eukaryota > Metazoa > Chordata > Aves > Tinamiformes > Tinamidae > Nothura > Nothura maculosa. The sequence goes on along the minus strand of JAUBOD010001074.1, from coordinate 1,016,258 downwards.
AGATTCCATAAGCATCCTTTAAGAAAAAAAAAATAGATATCAGGGAGAGGACAGTTGAGGCTAAGGAGTAGTAGGAATTAGAAAGGAAAAAGGGAAAAGAGAGAAAAAAAAAGAAAAAAAAGAAGAAAAAAAAGAAGTGTGTAAGTTGGCACCGGCAGCCTGTGATGTCAGGGCGATGTCAGCTCAGCAGGTGGTCACTTTTTCCAGCTCAGCCTCAAACCAGGCGGGCTTTGTTTTTGTTTACTTTTCCTCTGGGCTCTGAGCGAGGGCTCAGTCAGGGCTCGGGACTCTCTCAGCACCCATCCCTCTGCTCTGCCCTCAGGCCGTTTGAACCAGGAGCGCAGCCTGAGAATGGGGCTGGGGAATGGGATGCACAGCAAGTCCCACAGACTACTGCGCCTGTGCTCTGCTTTTCTTCTTTTTCTTCTTTTTTATTTTTTTCCTTTTTTTTCTCTCCTTCCTCCATTCCTCCTTCTCCCTCTCTCTCTCCCTCTCCCTTCCCAAATCCAATAAATTTTTCTGCCTTTCCAACCTGGTATGATCAGAGAGGAAACAATTTGGGATCACCCACTATAAAGTATGCCCACACTGATGACTTCCTCTAAGCAAAGCAGTTTGCTTGACTTCCTCGGTGTTGCTTTCTTACTACTAAGCAATTTTTTTTTACCTCTTACATGACAAGATATGCATATTTTGATATATAAATCACATACATTTATTGTGTAAGAAACCTTGGGGTACAAGCATACAAGCATATGGTTTTGTGGGCACCATAGATGATGAATACGAGTGGTTAGATTTTTATTTTCTGAGAAACAGCACAATTAATAAAAAATCTGTAGCCTTCTAGGCTTCTTGTAAGGATAATTAATATTTCAAGAAACAATGAGTACTTGCCCAGAAGGGCAAGAAATTATTAGTAGTAATTGAAAGAAGAGGTAAGAATAAAAATGTTTGTGGAGATTTTTGTTCATTTGTTTGTTTTCTTTTTGCATCATGAAATAAATCTCAAATAGTTTTAATTCTATTGCATAGGTCTTTATACCAGAACTAGCTGTCCAGATTCTCTTCAAATTTAATGGAAATAAGTTGATTTATTTTAGTACGTGATCTGGAGAGAGTCTAATACACTGATACAATGATGGATTTCCTCAAAGTGATTTTCATAGAAACAACCAAGAGAAAACCCATTACTCTGTGTTTTCTGCTCCCTAAATGCAGACTTGTTGCTGACATGTAGACCTACACTCGGTGACTATTTCTCCTGTGTTGTGTTGGATACTGTGCTCATGCTGAAAACCCTAATGAAGGTCCAGGCTCTCATTTGCATGTTTTGGCTGAGAACATACTCATCTTGGCATACTCATGATCCAAGGGACCTGGGTTGCAATTACTTCATTGGCTTAGTTCAATGAATAGACAAAAAAGATTTGAAATGTCCACACAGATCAAGCATTGCAATGGGGACAGCAAGGTAAGATTCTGTGAATGACTGACAACACTATGACATTACGTGCATGGGGATAACATTTATTTATTTCAAGGGCTACACTAAGTGCTTGCACATTTTTTGAAATTTTATTTTTCTTGTTCTTTTTTTTTAATTATCATTAATCAAGTGATTTGTCTTGCCATGCAATCACTCATTTTTGTATGTTCAGTCTCTAGTTCTTAAACTACATCTGTAGTAGAAATCATGTGTGCCCACAAACTATTTTCTGACACTGAAAACAACTGGTTCAGAAAGGTCTAAACCCCTCAAGTCCTCTTGCTTTCCCTCATGATGATGGACTATGATGGATAAGATGTCTTAAGAGTAGTTTCTGACTCATGCTAACATGCAAATCATGCCCAGCACTTAATTCCAGAGCTTAATAGTTGACCCAGGTCAACAGTGTGCTAAGGATAGTATTAACAATCTAACTGCAGAGGTGATTGATAGAGTTCCTTTGCCTATGAAAACTCCGTGGCACTATTTATTATTATAGAGGTAGTTTCAGTGCCAAGGCCTTAAAAAGGCAAAAACATGTTTCTATTTCACTAACTAGTGGGCAAAATAATTTCATTAAGAGACTACGAGGAGCTTGTAGAAGCAACTAGGGCCCTCAGGAGCTGGATTTCCTTCTTTTTTAGTTTTTTGTTTGTTTGTTTTATTTCTATAGGTTAAGTTTTCAATAGTTTTGTTTTCTTGTTTTTGGGTTTCTATAGCAAACTTTGTTTTTTATACCCATGTTGATATTTGTAAATGCACCACTCGCTGATCGGGATCATTAAAGTCTAATGGTCTAGGGTCTGCTGAGGGTTCACATCTTTTCCTCGTATGCAGGCTACAGCCCTAATGTGAAACTTACCCCAGTACAAAACCTTTAACACCCTATTCACTGGGGATTGATGCTGGTTGTTGAAATCATACACAAACCCATAACTTCCCCTCGCTTGGACCTCTGTGATGAATTGTGAGAATCATCAGCTTGGACGTCATCGCAGCTCATGACTGCAAAAGAACATTTACAGGGGTGATTACTAAAGGAGGGGACCGTGCTGGAGCATTTAACTAACAGGAGCTGATGTATTCTGTTTTTCCTTTAGCAATACCACTTAGAAATGGTATTTAAACTAGACAATGGGGAGACTTCCCCCACGCCCCGCAGGATCAGGGATGAAATCCTGTGCAGCCTCCAGCTCTCACATTTGCCTATGACTCACATGGCTAAGATCTCCCCTCCCTGCATGCAGCCTTCCAGACACAAGGAGCTAAGAAAGAAAATGAAGTGTTTTTTGAAAACGAAGTTATGGAGGGAAACCTCAGGTGCTGTAAGGGAAGGAAGGATACCAGTCCAGTGGAACCACCAATCTCTTCTTCCTTTTTTCTTTTTTCATTTTTTTTCCTCAGATTTGCTCTGCTTTTTTTTCTTCACTTCATTTCTTATGCCTCTCCCTTCTAGTTGCTCTTTCTTCTCTTGATATGGTGTTATTATTATTTTATTCCACATCAATAATTTGCTTTCTACTAGATTCTCCTCTTGACACAAACTTTTTTTTCCCCAGTCTTCCAATAATTTCTGTGTTACTTCAGAGACATTTTTTCCATCATTGATTCTGTCCATGTCCTTTAATTTTCTTGACCATCGTGTTCCTATGGATTTTAAGCTTTTTCTTTTCCTCCTTCTCTGTCAAGGTCATTGCCCTCAGTTATTTCACTTCTTCCTCTTACCCTTTCAGATGTTCAGTCACTTTCTTATTCCCTTACCTCAGCGGAGGCAAGTATTCAGCTCCAATACGCCATCCAAATAACCCAAGTGAGATGGCACTGGTATCAAAATAATCATTTCAAAAATGTTATTCATGACAGAAGAAATAGATTTTTTCCAAAACTTTAAAGTTTCATAATGGACATTCGTTTTTCATCAGCAATGATAATTTTCATTGGAAAGAAAAACTAAATTCTGTTTAGTAAGAATCTTTTCATGTGTTTTGTTCTTGAATGTAACTTTAAATAACATATTAATATATTTATTTAGTAAGTCTAACAGTACCAGTTAATTAAAATCATTATATTTCTCTGGAAAATATACCAATATCAGCTCTATTTTAATTGTGAATATTTATTTAGTTGAGGACGGAATGTCTGATTGGCAGCACAGGAAGAAATAGTGTGAGAAAAAATAGACAATAGTTAATGTATTCAGACAGGATGTGAAAAATCCAGAATCAAATCATTGCAAATGAATCAAGTATTAGAGGTTCTCAGAGGTGGTTATTCCACATCCTCTTAGTGAGAAGATGTTGTGAACCTCCTTCTCTCTCTCCTTCACATCTGTTCACAATAAAGTCTTTCAGCACGTTTCACCTCTGCTCGGCTTCCATTTTTTGGTCAAACAGAATAACTATTTACTGGCTGGCCTTCATTATTTCTGATCAAAATACTTAAAATATTTGCTTTTGCTAGGAAAAGCTATTATTTTACTTGCTTGTTTATTAGTAAAGAAAAAATGTTACAAAGAAAAACATCGTGTCTGATCAGTTATAAATATGCTATTGCTCCACCTTGATCTATTCCCTGTTTGATATCTAAGGTGTAATTCCAGTCTCTCTATTTGGGTAGGATTCAACTCATTCACCTTCTGCTGTGTAAATATCAGATATGCATCCTTGTTTATTCAACAGCCTCCATCTCTAGTCAGCAGCCAGTGATAAGAACTCACAGGGGACAACTCATCCTATTCATGGGAGATGTCTTTATCAGGAGGAAATTTATCTACTTCTGTAGATGATGATCACTCCTTGACAGTGCAAACGGTCTCTGCATAGGTCCAAATACTCCATCACCACTACCTTTGCTTCCTATAGTTTCTTTCAGAAATGTTGATCATTTCTTTCATAGCCACTCCAATTGCTTCAAAAGGAAAAATATATCTGGGCTTGAAATGTAGGACAGGTTAAGTCACTTAGTAGCTGCATCTTATTCATTTCTACTAGTAGATATCCACTTAAATTCTACTTTCTTAAGGCTTGTTTTATTTGTTACTTCTTCTGCATGTCTACCAGTCCGGGAATAAAAATAAATAAATAAATAAGAAATTAAGTAACTCTTTTCATTTTATTCGCCACATTTTCTGTAAATATGGAACTGTATTTCTGTATGGAACTATTTTTCTGTAAATATGGATATTCTGAGCATTTTCTCTAAATGGAAGAAGTAATGTGACTAAAAACGCTTCTTGTCTGTGTGATGCAGGTCAGACTATAAGATACACAGCTTTTCTTCTATCCTTTTTTATTTAATACTGTTTTGACGAACCCTACCATTCCATATCTGCATTAAAATGATACTTCGCTTTTTTTTTGCCTACTACGTAAAATCCTACAAAATCTAGGTAAAATCCTACATAATCAATTTTTTATAAAATTCTATTCTAATTCTGAACTCCCTTCACTGCAGTCTAGCAGAATGAAAAAGCCAGTGGGTACAAGGAGACCAAAGAAATTCCAAAAGACAAGTCTCATTATTTCCCCTGATAACAGACCTGCTCTTTAGAAGCGAAGCTGGAGAGTCAGTAGCAGTGGGTCTGTAAATGGGGCCATTCTGGGATGCCCAGTGAACCTGGCAGGCTTGGAAACAGCATCACATCTATGACTGTGCCAAATATGATTTTTTCAGGTTGATGCCATAAAGATTTTCACAGACTTTTCTTTTTTCCTCTTTTTTCTCTTTCTCTTTTTTGTTTTAATCTAAAGGTGAACTTTCTTTTGACAAACAACCTCTCCAGCCAGAGCAACTGATGAGAACAATGAGTCATAAAAAGTCTGTTATTAAAAACGTTTGCTTTGTTCACATCCTGAATTGATTTCCTCTAATGATTTCCCTCTGACGGCTGTGGTCAAAAATAATAACAGTAATAATAAAATAAGAGAATTTGCCCCTCCCTAGTTTCTCTAATAGAGGCTTTGCTTTCCATGTGTAGACAGATTAGCCCTGCATACAGACCCATATGTGAATTCAAGTAATAAAACTCAAGGAAAGACTGGAAAATGACTTTTTTTATTATTACTCCAGAGATTGGCTTATTCTAGCAATTCACAGTATCTAACTGAGACAAAGGTCTGAGATGATAGTACAGGGGCCATTTGTGGTGGTTTGATTTTTTTTTTAATCCTTTATTTTTGTAGCAAGCTTAGCTTTATTTTTTAAAGAATATTCGACAAAATTCTGTAAAATTAGATTTATAGAAATTTCACTCTTCTCTACATAGATATTTCTCAGTTTGAGTTCCCACGGTCTTCTTGGTGCAAGCTCTCTGACGAGCAGAGACCATGATTTCCCCTGCCTTTCCGCTGATGGAAGAGACTGCGGGTGGAATTCTTTTGCTCGCCTGGGAGGCGACTCCCTGCCCGCCCTGCCTGCTCGCTCTGCCTGCCCTAACTGCCTTGCCACGCTCCGTTCGCCCGCTCTGTTAGCCGCGCTCCTGGTCGCTCGCGCTCCCTGTGGGCGGCCCTTTCATTTCCCGCCGTCCTGCCGGCTCCGCCCCCGCTGAGGCAGAGCCGCCTCGGGCACAGGGCTCCGCGCTGCC